>JAYEPQ010000012.1:5265713-5773213 GCA_036321105.1 Dracaena cambodiana | reverse complement strand
TATCAGTGTATTTGTGTATCAGCAGTATCATTATATTTTTTGTATCTGGAGTATCATTGTGTGTCGGTGTATCATTGTATCACAATAAACGATGTATCAGTGTATCAATGGGTTGGTGTATCAGTGTGTCGGTGTTTAATGGTATGTTTTCTTGCTTCCTTCCCTAAATTTCGATAATCATGTATAAATACTTACTAATAAAAGTCCTTAAACTGACGTTAATTTCATTACAACTAATGATAAATCAATTAACGTAGGTTAATAGACTGGATGAGGCAGTGGCCAATGTCAAGATACTGTTCGGACTGACAGTCCGAAGGAACGGGATTCGTTCGGACTCTCAGTCCGAACGGATGCAAGCGGGCGGGAAGAAAGGCGGCAGCGGAAGAAGCAAAGGGCAATATAGGTAATTTTTTTTCAGGACATACTTGTTATATAGTGAAAATTTTAACTGGACTCACTAGGAAAAACCTTGTGCCCCTTTAGAAGTTCCCTTGTTTGGGTTGTGTATTACTATGTCGCATGTGTGGATCTGCCAAGGTGATTAACGTATGTCTAAGGATCAGAAAATGGCAACAGGTACCAGTCACATTGGATTGATGAAAGCCTAAACTCGAAAACATGGTTTTGAGTTTTGATACCACTGTGTCCGTATTTCTTTTTATCTTTCAGTATGCAAGGACTGAAACTAAGAACGAATCTAAACTATTAAAAGAAATCCAAAGTACTAGTGTTTATATTAAACTTTAGATAGTACTATAGTTGAATAGTCATACAAACACTGAAGCATTGAAAAATCAATTTTAAAATGCCATTAATATTAAATGCAACAAAAACAAAATCCAAAGTACTGAATCACCAATGGTCAGCGGTGTTTATGTTAAGCATTAAATGGTCCTACATTAAGCTTTACATTGAGCTTTAAATTGTATGGTGTTTATATTAAGCTTTAAATGGTACTACATGTGTATAGTCTTACAAATTTATAACTGAAGCGTTGAAAATCAACAAAAATGCCCTGTTAATATTAAATGTGACAACAATTCAGAAAAATAAATAGATTGCAAGAAAACTAAGACTGAATCTAAACTATCAAACGAAAACCAGAGTACTGAATCACCAACAGTCAGTAGCGCTTGTATTAAACTTTAAAAAGGTACAATAGTTGTCTAGTCTCGCAAATTTACACAGAGCACTGAAAAATCAACAAAAATACGCCATTAATATTAGATGCAACAAAAACTCGGAAAAATCAATTTATAGAAAATCATGAAACTTTACAAATAAAAATTCGTTATGAAAGTTTTGCAAAACAGAATAGATAAACTTAAGCAGCTCAACCTGCATAATATAGACATATTACTAACCAAAATTGAATACAATGTTATAAATTATGGCAAAACATTTAAAGTGAAAATCAACTCAGTTAAATGTTCATTATTTTTATAATATTATCATTAACTCCTTAATTTAAAATTCCAACAATAGCATCCAAAATCTCCAACCTAAAACTTGACGAACCACCGAAAACTGTGGATATTGATACCTAAAAAGCTTCTAATACAGCTACTGGTACTGGACATTTGAAACAAGTCATGGGAGACAATGAAACCTAGAAATTTAGTGTCCAACTGTATCAAAACACTATCAACAATCTCACTAATATCTGACAAGCAAGGTTTACATGACGAAATCAGCAATTGGCCAAAGGCATCGGAAGAAAAAAATATTGAACACTTCATATTCAACAAAATCGGAGTTATAAGCAATATTGCACCGATATTATGGGGACTAATCATATCGGTTACCTCAAAATCCAATATGATAATTGCAATGCATACCGGTATCAGCCTATATTCCAGACCTTGCAGATAAGATTAGAGCCCTGTCATTTAGTTGTCTTAAAGCCTGCTCCAACTTCATCAAATCCTAATAACCATAGTACAGATTCCTTTTATTTGCATTTCCAAAGTGGAATGTTGGAATGATACTACCAATCAACAACAAAGTACATAGCATGATAAGTTTTACTGATCTTAATTTCGGACATAGTTCAGAATGTCAAACTTCATACAACTTACAGGTAATTCAACAAAATGTAACATAATAAAAAATGCCTAACATTTATTATTTTATCTGTAAATGTTCTGAGACTATTAAATTTTTACTCTAATTGAAATTTCTTTAAAACACATTGTAACCTGATTCAAAACTGACTAGTGCAAACAAAAATGAAAAAAAGGTCCTAGACTCCTAATACCTTGTTCACCAGATTAAATCATTCAAGGTACATCAACCACCTCCCAACAAATGTCTTGGGCTTTGGTGCTTACAAGCGAAACTTAAAGGAGGCTTTTCAAGAAAACCACATAGTTTGCATTGTTGTATGAGATAGAATTTCTAAAGAAATATATAACCTCATATCAAAGTGGGAGTCCGCTTTGGAGCAGAAGAATTCTGTAAATATGATGCACTAATGTGTGCATATGACATGTTGTACCACAATCAGATGAGGAAACGCTGTTTACAAAAAAAAAAAAAAAAAAGATTTATTGGAATCTGAAAGAAAGAATACATAAAGCACCAAATAATATGGGACAAGTCTGCGAAGTCATGACCAAAAGATGACTTTTTATTATCCAGATAGTTACTGCATGTTATCCAGAATATTATCCAAATGAAAATTTACTCGTCCTGATTCAGTAACTCTTCAAGCGAAAAAGGAAATAAGCAACAAACAAACAAAGAAACAACAGCAAAATTCTTCAACATAATTTGAAGTCATATATGGCCTTTACAAGTGATCAGTGTGAGTACTGGAGGTGAATGCAGCACGCATGTCAACAAGTAGAATAATAAAACATTATGAAGCCCACTTGAGCATCTCGAATTTCTTCTGAATATCTATAATAAATGATTATGCATGCGGTCAAGTGACAGTGGATAAATAAAGATAAATCATTTTTACCTTCCTACCACTTCTTTCCAACCTCTCCGTTTCGCATTGTATCTGGGTCACCTTTCTCACCCTAGGGAGAAAGAATAGCACAAGTTTGCCACCAGTTACCTAACAAAAAAAAGTTTGATCCACAGTAAATTCAACCCAGTAGACAATTTAGATAACAGATATTGTCAAAAATGAAAGTATACATGATTCGGAAGTGTCCTGTACTGCACCTTCAAAATTGTTTTCAGCAAAAGGGCTCTTCAGCATTGCAGCTCAGAGGGCCCCGGTTGGGGACAGATGGCTTTCACAAGGAAACTCAGATTCTACAATAAGAGAACAGAATTTTTCAGAAAATCTGTACAAATTTATCATGCCGTGAAATAAACCAAATTAAAGTTACCAACAAACCTAAAAAACTAACTTGAGAAATTCATGTAAGAGAGAAAAGGTAGAAAGATTGATATTCAGAGGAACCTTTCAAAGGGCTAGCAGCAGCTTGACTGGAAGGGTAAGCAGTACACTGAACAGTGTCTAAATTGACAATTGCAGTGCCTGGATAATCCACGACCATTAAAAATAGTTAACCTCCAGCTGAGAAGAAAATAACTATGTTAGTTTGTAGTTGATGAAGTTAAATACCAATTTTTCCAGCAGTATCAGAGCTGCCATTATGTCCCTTCACCCCCAAAATGTTCTCATCATCCTACCATTAAAAGAAAAGCATAACCACCACAAGGGAGAAAGCAAGACAAAAGCTTGTGACATTGGAAGATCTGTATAGTAGAAGCAGAAGAATAGGGGATGGGGACTGACAGCTAAATGAAGCTTGTGAAAAATTGTTGCAGCGTTAGCAAGGGCAATCAGTACCACATGGATAATTGCTGTTTATACATTGCTGTTTATACAAGGTGAAGGGCTTGTGCGAACTCTACCGTTAATAAAGCCAGATGTGTCCCCTGGTCTACTAGTGCCTACATAAAATTCTCTCCTAAATTAGCTCTAAGATGATGAATGAGTTACAACCACTGTTTCTTAGCAGATATTGCTCAGAGGATCTTGCCAACATACCTTGAGAACACGCCTTCATCAAGTCTTGTGAGTTTCTCACTAAATCTGCAGACTGTAATACATGAAATTTAGATTTTTCATAAAAGCAAAGTCAACAGGTATCAGACTCCTTAGTGACGCATGAGACTAATTCAAAAGCATCAGATAATTGCATTGACGTTACTTACTTTTGCAGGTCCTGCATCCCCATAACTCCTTATAATCTGATTAAAGTATGCAACTCCACAATCGCCTCATCAGGAACATTCATTTCTAGATTAATTATGTCTTCAAATTGCTCAAGCAAAATGTTCTTCTGAAGAAATTTACGTAGTTGTGGCGGCATATTTCTTCTTGAAAAAATTTTCAAACTAGTTTGCATCCCCAGTTTGTCTGCAGTAGTTAGAGATTTGCTGAGCAATAGACTTGAATTGCAGGAAGGTACCCTCTGAAGGACTTGGACTGATGTACAGCTTGCTTCTTTGTAATCTTCCTTACTGATTCCAGCAATGATATTGGGGACTCCTTTCTCCATTTGAACCCCAACGTTTTCTATTTTGCGTTGAATATGTTATTTAAATTCTTTGCCATCATACAGACAAAATTGCAAGGAGGATTATAGTTCATTGCATTGGAAAATTTTAACCTCACATCTGCAGCAAACTGACAGGTGCTTGAGTAATGCTTCCTTTCAAGTCTATCTTTTACCGTCCCAAGGTCCATAGGTATATTGATAATTGAAAAGTAATCAGGGGTATCCAGCTTTACCGGATCAACTGGTTGTGCCAATCAGACTTATCATTCATTAGCATCATCAAAACATTACCACATTGCTTTATCTTAGAAATGTCCATTTTCGGCCTTTCTCATTTTAATTGTCCAATCTACCAAGGCTGTCACCTCTGAAAGCACCAGCGACAATAGATACAGCCTATGCCTCCTCACTGTAAGAAATGTTACCAGCATCTTTATGTTGTTAGCTCGCTTCAGGAAATCTCCTCTTCCTACTCATCGTGTCCTGATTTTTGTCAGCGGAATTCCAATATTATGTGACCTTCCCCAGGAAACTCATGTACCAATAATCTATCAGACTTCAATAGTTTCAATTCTGGTTCTCACATGAGCAAGTTCAGACTATAATTTCTTCTTTGGTAAGCACTTCTGAGAAACTGGCATATCTGAGAGGTCAACGTACTAAACAGGTACATTTTGAAGAATTATCACTTCAACTGAAGAGATCATGACAATTGGATCTCTGGTTTATGATAATTCCAGCATAGATCTTTAATGCACAATGAAGTTGCTGATACCAATTATGAAGGCAAAATAACTGACTGTTTAAAACTCCTTTAGTGTAGGCAAGTAGCAAGACAAGCTGATGCATCATACCTGATATATATAATAAATTTGGTAATGGTCATGTATCCAGAATTCCATCTTAATTGCCTGTCTCTGCTAAACAGTTGTCAAACTAAACATATATCTCCTATAAATAATCAGCAGAAGGAAAGACAATAAATAACAGTTCAATTTGGTAGCAAAGAAAAAAGGTGAAATACAGTCGGCGCAAAATTAGCTCATTATACCAGGTTAGAGTAAAAAATTTTGGTCAAGCACTTCAGTGTCCAGCAGAACTATCTGCTGGTAACTAAGAATGTAGCAAACAGGTACCACATAAATTACCACTTGTCAGTGACCAGATTAGAGGGAGCTACAATTCACACTTTTATATCAAATGCATATAAAATAAATGAAATTTTTCCCAATGCTCGGGCTTGTGTGCAATGGAGACCAATGAGTGCACCGTTTGGGAGATGTGATAAGATTGTAGTTAGTGATATACAAGAACCAGATATAAATTTAAAATTAAAAGGATGAAAATGATGAAAACGATTTAAGGACAATGTAGTTGTGATTTAACTGAAGTGGCCCATAGCAAATTAAATGGAAGAAAATATTCATGCAGTTAACACCAGATATTTAGGACAAAGGCTTCATTGTTGCACTCAAAGTGCCCATCACATGCCATACAGCCATCACGGATTAAGGCCTTCAACCAGCCCCATGGCTTCATCCACCAATGGTACCATGCTACCCAGCACATTGCCCCACAACGGCCTGATGTCCTGCAGCTGTTGGATCAACTACATCTAAACTGTGTATACTACCGTTCCAAGAAATGTAATATAGATGATGACTAAAGTACATAAACCAAAATCTTAGCATGTCTTATTTTCTGAGAAAAATGCTTTGACTAATATCAAAAATTGTGTGTAAAGTAAAACATTACGGGATGAAGAAAGCCCATTTTATTGTATGGTACATGCATAGTCAATCTAACAAGCACACTGCTTCACGAGCTTAATGCTGCATGATATTTCTCCATAGAACAGTTTTTTATGGTAGTCTCACATGCTCAATAAAACTAATCCTCACTACATTTGGAAAAGTTACATAAGAATTTTGCAGTAGCATTAGGAAAAGTTCATTCAAATATTGGTTGTTGCATTAGTGGCTGCACACTTATAACCAATGCGTGGTCAAAAAAATCCATTTACTAATGCATCAACTTTGTTTGAATGAAAGCAGTAATGGTCAGAAAAATTCATTCAAGTATAGGTTAAATATCGGTTATAGTGAATATATTGGTCGGAAAAATTCTACAATGGATATCAGTTGTCGGAAAAATAAATTAAGAATATTTAGAAAATATCGGATGTCGATAACAAACTGTAAATATGCATATCCTCGTATCCTAAGTCAAATATGAATAAAATAATACAAGCATACTTTATGGCAAGCTATATAAAAAATCATATATATGTTCAGGATACACACTTACCTCAACAACTTGTATAAATCCATAATCACTAACCAATTAAAAATCTTCACAAATATCATATTGCCACATCGTTCAGGTAACTAAAATGCCTAATCTAGTAACATGCAAACATCAAAATGGATCAACAACATAAACTATTATTCAATTAAAGGGCAAAGAATACATAATCAAATATAATGTTAAAGTAATAGTCCAAATCAAATATCATAATTTCATTTTATATCTACAAATCCAAATTTAAATCATAAATTGATAGCTCACTCAAGAAGTAAACAACTATCCATGAGTTTAGAAGTTACAAATTAGATAATTATTGTTTCTAAAGCAAAACAGGAAATAAAGCAACATAAACCAAAAGCAAATGTTTCATATGCAAAATATCAAGGCTCAAATCATCTCCAGTTTCCTAATCCTCCTCTCAATGCTCAGACTCGGATAGTGAAACATCAACATCCATAGGAATGTTTGGCTCCTCATCTGATGATGAGTCAAATGATGACTCTACGGTGTCTCTGTCTTTCTTAACATTCTTGGCTACCCCCTTTGATTTCGATGATGATGCTCCCCCTCTAGTTTTCTTTGCACTCTTCATAATCTTTATCCTTAAACTCTTTCTTTTCTTAGGATTAGCATCCGTAGCTTTTGCAACTTGCCTCCAAATCAATTGTTCACTGTGAAAGACTTCATCGTCACTTTCCACATGCAACGCTTTGGTACTCTTTTGATGAACCAACCACTCAGTGACTTCCTCTTCATCATCATAAGCAACTAAGGGATCCCTATCCTTGATGGATAGTTTATTTTTAAGCCTTGTATTCAACTTGACAAAGATCAAGTTATAAAGCCTTTTAGGACTCAATCTATTTCTCTTCTTCATTTCAACCTACAAAGAAAACCAAATATAACAAGAAGAAATAATTACTCAATCAAGGAGAAGCCAATATTATCTTAAATTTTATATTCTTTTAGTACCAGTTCACATGTGCTCCAATTTCTTTCGCAATAAGACGAGCTAGTTGTCAAGTTCAATACTCTCATTGCCATAGTCCTTAATTCGGGAGCATCGGTCCCGTAAAATTGCCAAAAAATTGCTAGAATTTATAAATGGACTTAGTTAGTAACTTAGTAAAGTTACTTCTCATGTATTTAGAATATTTTTTAAAAAAGAAACTTATACCTGGATTATTAGGTTTCGTAGCATATGTTTTTGCGAATTTCCAACCAAATCTCCCTTCTTGAAATTGGTACATTGGCAATTGTTGACGAATCTTCTCGACAACTTCAGAATTGGTAGGATAAAATTTATGCATGACTTCAGTGAAGCCATCCATAAATATACTGGCTTTTTCAATCTTCTCTCTCTTAGCATAGTAGAAATAAGGATTTAAATAGTAGCCGGCTCTATGCAGAGGACCTTTAAGTTTGTCATCCCATCTTTTATCAATAATCTTCCATATTAGAAGATATTTCTTCTTCTTACCATCAACAGCTAATTTGATCTCCTCCTTTGCATTCTCCAAATCCCCATAAACCCAACCCATGGACGGCATTTTGTGACCATCGACCCTCCGTAAAACTTTTACCAACGGTGTAAAGACTTTGAGTGCGAGGTCAACATTATCCCAAAATTTGTTACTTGCAATGATTTCAGCAATCTAAAATGTAATGATCAGTTTTCATGTTATATAATTTTAAAAATTGTAAATGAGTTACTAGTTTATTGATGAATGATATTAATAGGTTTTTTCAGTATGTACCTTTTTGCCTGAGTCTGTTTTAGAAAGGGTGCATCCCATCCATTCATCACAAGTAAACAATTGTTGTAGATCCTTCTTCTTTTCGCGCATAGAGCTTAAAGAAAGAAATGTGGTAGCAAATCTAGTAGCACCGGGCCTAACAATGTCTTCACCGACTTTATCCCTCATTAGGCTAAGAGACTAGCATGACTATAAATATAAATTGTCACCAACCTTCCCATTGTAATAGCACTCTGGATGGACTTTATCTTTCCAATATCGCTTAACATCAAATTGATTGTGTGTGTCGCACAACTAGTCCAAAAGATGTTGGGTCTTTTCAAACGCAAAGTTTTTGCCGCTGACATATTATTTGATACACCATTCATGACAATTTGCACCACATTATCGGGCCCTACATCTTTAATTGCATCCTCTACAAACTGGTAGATACAATGTTTCTCGGCGGAAGCACTTTTTGAATGCAAGAAGGCCACTCCTGCTGGGCAATGCACAACGTGTTCATGATGCTTCTATTTTTCCTATTCGACCAAGCATTGGTTATAAGTGTGCATCCACTAATGCAACAATTTCGTTTCAATGATGCTAAAGCCGCTTCTATCTCCTCCACCTCCCTTTGAAGATATGTCTCACTTAGCTCGTATGGTGTCGGAGCTTCCAATAATTTTCCAGACTCTCCAATGGCTTGTAACATTTGTTGGAAAGAGGGAAGAGTGGCGGTATTGAAGGCTATTCCGCCTTCATAAAACCACTTCGCTATGTACCTCACTGTATCCTCTCTTGCTTTCTTCATAAAATTAGAATCTATAATAGTTTGCTTGGTTTCATCACTATCCACCGACTCCTCTAATGACCAGGCAAATTTGACCCCAAGTTCTTCTGTCACTGTTCGATATATGCTTTGTTGAGACGATCCTCCATCAGTCACTTCATCCTCGTCCTCTTCCCCAATGCGCACATCACTCAACAAATTTTGGATGGCAGTTTTCTTGGCTTCCGTTTTCTTCTTAGACTTATCTAGCATAGCTATGACTTTTCCTTTCACATTTTCTGGAACTTGGGCACATTGTTTGCAATTCCCTTTTATCCCTGCCAAATGTTGTTTCAAACGAGTAATCCCTCCAGAGAGAACCTGCTGGCAGTACTTGCAACGCACTTTGTTTGCATTATTTGGTTCTAACCTCACTCCATACTCCCAACAAGGATCTTTGCCTCCAAGTTTTGGTGGTAAACTGGAAACCTCAGAAGAAGCCATTCTCCTATTAAAAAGAATCAATAAATTCATGGAAACAAAAAATGCATCAATAAATCAATTAAAATTTAAATAAGCATATTAATATCAACTCAATTGCAATCAAGGTTCCTACTAGCAATATTAATTTATTATTTTGCATATGCATATGGGCTAACTTTGTTAATATGTTAATGACAGGAAAAGTTACAATGACAACTTTGATCTTTGCGCTATCCCTATACTTCATTTTGTTTGTTGGATAAGAAATGAACATACGTATTGCAACGAAATTCATTAGACTAATGTGAAATTAATTGTAATTTTATTGTAATGACTCTCCCTCTACTTCATACTGTAATTTTACTGTAATTTATTGTAATTTAACAGTAATTTTGTGGTTTTGCTACAGAGGCTCAAAAAATAAAACACCAATATATTATTGATATAACCTATAAATTCAAAAAAAAATACTCAATTCAAAGTTCAAACAGGGATATGTAGGTACCCAATTAGCTAAAATCCAGAAAAAGATAAAATTGACCAAATGGGCTAAAAAAGATTATTTTTTCACATTTAAGATCAAAAACCATGAAGCACAAGCCATTTTCATATTGTACTCAATCACAAGTTCCCAAAAACAAACTTTTTAACGAAAAAAATGGCAAAACATAATGATAGATGAAGTAGATGGATATTCAATTGCAGCAAATACAAAAAATGGAGATGCTACAAGCCTAAGCACATTTTCAGATCATCTCAGGTTCGTTTTCGTGTTGATATTTGACCAAAACTTGTAAGAATGGTTAATGGATAGATGGAACCTCTTAAGATGCCATCAAAGAATGGGAACGAAGAATTTCTTTCCGTAAGAGATCACCACGATTAATGATAATCCCCTTTTTAATAATAAAAATCTCCTCTAACAAATTAGAAAAGAAACTCATGAAGTTTACACTCGCAATTGCAATACATATTACTGCTTTATTTTTCACCCGATTCTCCACAAAAAAATATAAAGAAAATTAATTTGAAAAATATAAAATTACTTGGAATAAAGTCTTTGCTTTGTTGCGCTAACGAGCAAGCTACATCTTTCACCTTTGCTTCCTACGCAACTACAGAAAGAGACGAGAAAGATTTGGGGCGTTGCTCATTATTAGCTGCAAAATTGAGAGAGGAGAGAGTTGCACTGGCTGCTGAGGAGAAAGACAAACGAGCACGAGACCAATAGTTTCGCTGCTGAGGAGAGAGACGAGAAAGGCTAGGGCCTTAACGATCCTTCAAGTTCCTCGATTGTGCCGGAATTGTGGAGAAAAGAGATGAGAAGGCTGGGATTCTTCTATTGCTATAGCTTTGCAAAGGGCAAAGATGAAGGGGGTTCTTCAATCGCTGCGAAGGAGAAAGACATGCCGATGGGGTAGAAATTGGCACTGGATTGAGCACTACTTTGATATAGGGGTGAGCATTACATTGATATAAGGGTGAACATAATCGACCGAAACTGGCCCGAATAGGCAAAACCAAATTGAACCAAAATAATTAGATCGGTTTTCGGTTTCGAGCTTTGAAAACCGAACCGACGGAGTTATTTAAAAATTATTTATTATACACAAACATATATACCTATAAACATATATGTATACAAATATAAATACACATATATACTTATATATATATATATTATAGATAATAGGGTTAATTATAATGAGACTCCATGTACTATAAAAGTAGTGTAACTTATTATCTCTTAACTTCAAAACTCTCAGTTTAATCCATAGACTTTTCACTGTATTAATCAACAGTTTGTTATTCTCACTCTTATTAAAATTGAATTGCACCTTTTTTATGAAAATGCCAAAATACCCTATTCTCCCTTACTTTAAACACTCACTCTAAATGAGGGAGAAGAAGATATTATAGGGTTTTTATAAAAAAGCTGCAATTCAATTTAAAAAGGGGTGAAAATAACAAATCGTTGACTAATATCATTAGAAATCCAGGGACTAAACTGAGAGTTTTGAAAATAAGGGGTAATAAGTTACATTACCCATATAGTACAGAGGTCTCACTACAATTAACCCTAGATAATAAATGCAACACAAATTCGAGAACTTGAAAAGATATACTTACTAAAATAATTAAAATTATAATTTTTAAATAATTTTTATTCAAAATTCAATTCTAACTGAACCAAACATAATTAGTTCGGTTCGGTTTCGTTTCCCATTCCTAATCGTTTCGGTATAATTTTGCTAAAATTGACAAAACTCTAACCAAAACCGACAGATACTCACCCCTAATTTGATATTTATAGTACGGGTCGATTTTAGGTCAAGTGGGCTTGATTCGAAAAAATTCGCTCGCTAACAAGGCCCAATACTAGTAGGTTTTGGACAATTTTTGGAGCCTGAAATTGCACCCGCTATAATGGATCTAACCTATTATATTGTCGATTTTTGGCCAAAAATGGCAAATGCTATAGAATGTGCAATATTGTAGCAATTAAGCTCCAGAAAAGTTATATCAGTATATCTAGCATTAATGACCGTTGTTTAAAACACTTAATAAGCACAGCAAGAGACCTCATTTAAAACACTTATTACTTAAACAAGTTAAGAAGGTGCAAGGTAGGCTAATTATCCATAAAGATAACAAACAGATTCGACCTCCTATGTGAATCCGACAAGTGAATATATCTAATAAACTAAGTAGATGTAGGACTGTAGTATAACAATATTATAAAAAAAAGAAGGAATTAAAATGTATTCGGACGTTAAAGGGAGTTGCTATTTGCACCCACCATTTTTCTAATTACCCCCTAAAAAGTTTACTTTTATTATAAGTTTGTCATTATAATTTATTAACATATTTGTTTTCGTATTCTTCAATTTTATTGCAAATTTGTCTTCTCCTCTTTCTTCTTTCTTAATCCCTCAAAATTAAAATCCTAATAGTTATCAATACTCCAAAAATAAAAAAGATTCAAACCATAATAATTCCCAATAATCAAAAACTAAAAGGAATTCAAAAATTAAATTAGATATATTTTTTATTGTACTTATTTTCCCATGTATAAACTAAGTTATTCCTCCTACCATTTCATCCGAGCTCGCCGCCATTGACATTCATCTTATTTGACCTCACCTCGGTGGCAAGCATCATCTTGCCAAGTGTCGATTTTTTACCAGCATCTCTTCTCTTCATCTTCACTCGCTACTCATCATTGTTGCCTCGTTGAACCTTTCCGTTGGCTTCATCTTACCGAAGATCACTATTGTGATGCTTATCATGATGGACCTTGCCATCTTTCACTCACCAAGTTGTTCTTTGCTATTGCATTGTCTCCATTTAACCCAAGTTAATACTTGTGGACATCTTTCCATTGTTGATTTATTATATGTTTCTCTTTTTTTGTTTTCTTTTTTTCATCTTTGTGTAAGACCTTAAATTACTTGCTTATTGTTTGTTGTACTAAGAAACTAGATGTGATAGGTTATTCGGTTACTATTGCACCTATTGCTTTATTAAAGATTTACTATTGATTTAGTCCCAAAAGTAGTAAGATTGTAAATTGAATTCCAAAATGTACACAATCAGTAAATGACAACGAGTGGGTATGGTCGAGAGCTCGACAAGTTCAATGAAATCCACGAACGAATTGATGACGGTTGGGAGCAAGTTGGGGACAAACTGACAATGAGTTGAGAGATCTTTCTAGAAAACTTATTTGAGGGGGTTAGAGTTTTGGGGAGTGGTCAAGTCGTCACTAGGGAGGATGCTGGCGGTGGGATTGGTCGGAGGCTGCTAGAGAGAAAGGAAAGCAAAAGAAGAGAGAGAAAAAATAAAAATAATAATAGAGGTAACTTGGAAATATAGTGGGTTGTACTTAGAAAAAACCCAGATTCTTAGAATTTTATAGGGATGTACTTTGAATTTTATAGGGATGTACTTAGAAATTGGGGGTATTTAGAAAATTGGTGGGGCACATTTAGAATTTCCCAAAAGAAAACTACTTAATAAAAATTTAAAATTCCATGTATATCCTTTAACTTACAAAAGATTAAAATTAAGGGGTATTTACTGGTTTGTCCCTCAAATCTTTATATATTATGATTTAGTCCCAAAATCTTCATATTTAGGATTTAGTCCCCCAAATCTCCTAAGTTACTACAATTTAATCCCCCTCACCAAATCTAAATATAAAGATTTGGGGGACTAAATCATAATATATAAATATTTGAGGGACAAACCAGTAAATACCGCTAAAATTAAATGACTTGTGTGAAATGTTATTTCCATCTTCTTTTTCTCCCCCATTTCTTTCTATCTCACAAATAGAAGAAAGGAACATTTTCAATTTTTCCGCAATATCCAAACATGACGATGGAAAGTTAAATTTTTTTTTCCCCCTCCAATGGTTTCTTTTATTTTCCTTTTTCTCCTAAATTGCCAAACATAGTGTAAGAGAATAAGAAATCATCAAAGAATCAAACTGTTTCACACAACAGTAATATAAAAATCGTATTCAGGAATTAGGGTTTAGGGTTTAGTCTGTAGGAACTCGAATAAAAACCGTCTTTAAGGTAAAAGTTTCACCTATTAGAAACTCTTATACTAGATTTTGAAATCAACAGCCGCAGAAAATCCAAGAAACTGCAGAAGAAAATGAAACCCTAGATCAAAATCTTTTTAGAGGGAGAGAGACTTACATCGACGAGCGAGAAAGAAATGAGAGAGAGCACCGGCATCACCCGCTCTCGGGCGGAAGAAAACCGACTCCAGCGGCGACGGCGGCGATGTCCCGATCACGAGCGCAGAGAAGATTGGGCGAAGAGATAACAAATGGCAAACAAATTAATAATAATTAGTGTTTTATAATTTGGCGTTCGATAACAATTTGGCTTTTTGTAATTTTCTTTTTCTTTGAAATAAAAATAAATAAAAAATAAGACATCTCTGGAAAATAAAAAGGAGACATCGAGTTAGAGTCCGTGCTGTGCCCGTCTATAGAGTCCTATATAAATTTTTTAATTTAAAAAAATTATTTTTTTAATTTAAAATGTTATATGAGAAGAGCCAAAATTTAATTTTAAAGAGAGAAATTTTTTATTTGATAACAAAATAGATGTCCATAAGACAACCTTTGAATATTTGCATGTTCAATTAAAAGTTTTGAATTAAAAAAAAAAAATTTAATTTAAAATTTTAAATGGGGATAGTCAATGAAAGGTTTCTGGATGCGCTTGTTCTCGTGTCTAATTTTCCGCTGCATGAGAAGTTTTGTGTTATTATTATTTTGACATGTTATCTAAACCTAGCTAATTTGGAATGAGGTTGAGAGTTTTAATGTTTTGTCCTTAACTAGATTTTAGATATATTTAAGGCTTAAATCCAAATAAACCCATAAAACTTTTAATGAGTTCCAAGTGAAATGTAAAGAATCTGATTCTTGTCAAGCCCACTGAGAATTTTTTATATTATTTTTAGGTTAAAAGAATTGTGTGGAAACCTTTTTTGGAATAGAAATTTGTCTAAAACCTAGTTAAACAAAGTAGGGGTATTTACTGGTTTGTCCCTCAAATCTTTATATATTATGATTTTGTCCCCCAAATCTTCATATTTAGAATTTTGTCCTCCAAATCTTATAAGTCACAACAATTTAGTCCCCCTATCAACTTTCCCGTCTAACTTAACAGAAGTTTATTAATTTTTTTTAATTATGAAATGACAAAAATGCCATTCTCTTTATATTACCCGACATCCCCAAATTTTCCTCCCCAATTCATTCGTTTTCAAATAGCGACCCTAATCCATTCGTTCCCAAATACTGAACCGAGGAGAGGCGATCGGCGAATCGACGAGTCGGGGATCGGGGATCTGTGTGGGGATCGAGGATCGGGGATCGGTGTGGGGATCAAGGGAATCGGCGATCGGCGAATCGACGAGTCGGGGATCGGGGGATCGGGGATCAGCGTCGGCGATTGGCGTCAGCGATCTTGGGGATCGGCGAATCGGCGATCGGCATGGGGATCAGCGTCGGAGCGGTGATCTGCGTGGAGAGCGTCGACCGGCGATCTTTTAGGGGTTACAGGGTAAGTGTAGTTAGGGTTTTTTAAGATTTGTGTTGAATTGAAAATATTATTTGCTATACAATAATGGATCAATCATCATCTCTTTGGCAGTTTCTGATCCAAATTAAGTGTTATCCATCTTATTTTTGTGAGAGAAGATGTTTCTTGTAAGATATAATATTAGTGTTATAATTTCAAGAGTACAGAATAAGAGTTGCAACTCTGCATATTCTTAATTAAAGCTATCAAAGGCGAATATTTTTTTGGATTTCGTTTTTTTGGTTTATCTCTTAGACCCCTGTTGCGAATATTTCAAATCTAATTTGTAGTTCATGATAAATTTCTGATAGTTTGAAAGCTATGCAAGGGGTCCAAGTTACAGTTCTTGAGCAGTTAGTTGTATACAACTTGTGCACGGGAAGGAATCATACTAAACTTGACCAGATTATTCGAGCTTAAATAAAACATGTCTTCTAAGTTTAATAAATTATGTAATTGATAATGCTACATGATAATTTGGTGTCATCACACATCATTACTTCAACAAAGATAGCAGGTACCAACTTCTAATAGGCCATATATATATATATATATATATATATATATATATATATATATATATATATATATATATATATATATATATATATATATATTAGCTAAAAAAAAAAAAAACTCCTGCTGGTTTCTGATTCCACTGCAACATATAAACCTGAAAGTTTTTTACTAGGGTGTGAATACTGAACATTTAATCTCTAGTGACTGATGAACTGCTCACATCTTTAGTTTAATGAGCTATGCGGTTTTAGGGTTTTTTTATTTGAAAATTAGAAAAGTAGCTTATGCTATTTTAGGGTTTTGGTCTGTTCAGTTAGTGGTTTTTATTTTATAATGCACCAATAAATTACTAGTTTGTATTTTTTTTTATAGAAATTATTGTTTTATTTTGTAGAATGGATGCCGGTATTATTGAAGTAATTCTACGCTACAATGGTTATTGGAAACTAATTCCTAGAACAGGCCGGAGATACAGCCACATGCACACGGAGATGCACAACCACACGCAGGACAAACTCCGCAGCCACTAATATGGATAGAAAGTTTTGATCAACCATCTCAAACGCAACAATCGCAGACAACTCCCCGAGATACAGAATAAGAGCAATATTTGTCCAATATTTGTAATGAGCTATGTTGATGAATTTGGGCTTTCTTTATTTGTCAAATATTTGTGATATGTTGATTAATTTGCCAGTTGTCAAATATTTGTTACTTATTTATTGTGATATGTTGATGAATTTGGCAGTTGTCAAATATTTGTTACTTATTTATTGTGATATGTTGATGAATTTGGTCTAATTGATGAATTTGTGATGTGTTGATGAATTTACACCTGTTCTCTGGACTGAGAACCTGTTCTCAGTCCAGAGAACAGGTGTATTGGAAAAATAATTTGTGATGCATTTTTGTGTGATTGAGGGGAAAAAATATGATCCATCACTGTACTACAAATGACTACAAAGGTCAAAATAGTGAATTTGCACCATCTGTTACCAATTGCTGCCTGCTAACCAATGAAGGATATTTTTGAAAATAAATATAAAAGCATGGCAACTGAGCATATTTCATGTTGCAAAAACACGTCCCTTGTTGGAGGTTATGGGTTCATTTTTGTCCATCAGCAGTTTGGGAGGGGATTTTTCGACTTAAGTTTGTTCGGGCACATAAAAGAAGCATATCTAGGTTTGATTAGCCACACTATCTTATGGCAAAGGAAATTCAATTTCATTCTCTTTTTTTTTTACTCTTTTAGAAAAAAAAAAATGCATGAATATGAACCCAATGAAGAAAAGGAGAAGAGAGGAGGAAAAGAGAAGGAGGAAGAGAGGAGAAATAATGAATAAAAGGAGAAGAGAGGAGGAAGAGAGGAGAAGAAGAGAGGAGGAAAATAGAAGAGAAAAAGAGGAATAAAATGGCCAAATATTTAACTGTGTTAGGGAAAGTTAGAGAGGGGGACTAAATTGTTGTAACTCATGAGATTTGGGGGACAAAATCCTAAATATGAAGATTTGGGGATAAAATCATAATATATAAAGATTTGAGAGACAAACCAGTAAATACCCCAACAAAGTATTGGGGGAAATTAACACGTATTAGTTAACATTTACTCTCTTTCTTTTTTAAAAAGTTTTTGAGAAGTCTAGATTTTACAAAAAAATAATTAATTCCAGGACAATAAATTAGATTGCCCAAATAAAAACACATAGCACGTCATGGGCCAACCAAAAGGGAAGAGAAATGGTAAAAAAGAAATATTAGAGAAAAAATAACAAACATGCTTTATTTACTTATTCTCTCTCTCTCTCTCTCTCTCTCTCTCTCTCTCTCTCTCTCTATATATATATATATTACTTCTATCTGTCTCCCTATAAAAAATGAGTTTTTATAAGGAAAAAAATAAATATTGGATACACTCAAAATCTGGATCTGAATCTAATCCAATATGTAATTAGATTTGGATCCTTTGATCCAAAAGATGCTTAGCAAATCTCATATAATTCAATCTATTGCTTATATTTATTGTTATTATTTTTCTATGTATTGTGTACTGAGAGCAAAGTCTTTGGGATCAGTTAAAAAATACAGTTATACTCAATCACATAATAAAAATTTTGGAGTTTTTGCATATCGATCCCTTATATCTTTAATATTTTAATATTGGTATCTGAAAACTTTATATTTTGATATTAATCTATGAAAATATTTAAGTTATTCCGATTTAGTCTCTCCATTAAATATTGTATCCAATTAAATCGTAGATTTCAAATTAGATTCTAATTAGTTATGAAAATAACTGAACTACTCTTAATATGTTTCATCTTCTCCATCAATCTCCTCCCTCATTAATCATTATTTCCAACTAGAAACTCAACCTCTGTCATCTCTGTCCTCCTCTCCGCTCTCCCCACCGCGTGCTCCCCTCCTCCCCGTCCTCCCCACCGCCCCCTCCCCTCCTCAACCCCAACCCCATCTTCTCCTCCCTTTCCAAATCCAACCGTTGTCACTCTGTCATCTCTCTATACCAGTCTCAAAAATAAATTCTCTTTTAGATTCGTCATCTTTGAAGTTGAACACTCTCAAAAAACTCAATTTCAATAATTATTCTTGGTTGTGTAATTCCAATTTAAGCTTAAATTTGGACTGGTGAAATTGAATCTTGAATGCTCTTCTAATTAAACTCTCTTTCAGATAAAGTAGAAGATGACAACAGATCATAAATATGGGAGGCAGTCGGAGGGAATTAGGTTTTGGATTTGGAGAGATTATTTGGAGAAGGAAAAAGGGCAGGAGGAGAGAAAGATCATGGTTCTAGGTTCTAGGGGAAAGATTAGGAATTGGGGTTATAGAGTTTGCCTACCATTTTTTTGGAGGAGAGAATATGGAGGGAGAAGGAGAGGAAGAAAGAAAAATGAACCTATTTAAAAGAGAAGAATTAGGGAAAAAGTGAAAATGAGGAGGAAAAAAAACTGTCCTTGTCTCTCCTCTATGCGCTAGCCTATGGTATAACGGAAAGAGAGAGAGAGAACTTTAACTTTCTTAATGAAACTGACTCAGGAAGATTAAACTAGTGTAACTTAGATGTTTTGAGATATTAATATCAAAATTCAAAGTTTTTAGGGACTAATATTAAAATATTGAAATCGTAAGGGATCGATATGCAAAAACTCTAAAAATATTTTAGAAATTACTACATATATCCAAATGTTTTAAAAAGATCAAAGTATCCAAGCAAAATAAAAAAAAATAGAGGAAACTTCAAAACATCAAAAAAAAAAAAAATTGAAAGTTTTAAAGTATAGGGGTATTTACAGGTTTGTCCCTTAAATCTTTATAAATTATGATTTATTCTTCCAAATCTTCATATTTAGGATTTAGTTCCCCAAATCCTCTAAGTTACTACAATTTAGTCTCTCCGTTAGTTTTTCTGTCCAAATAAATGACAGAATTTAATTTTTATTTTTTAAAAATAATAAAATGATTTAAATACCCTTATGAAGAAAAAGAGGGAAGAATAGAGAGATAGAAGAGAAGAAGGGGGAAGCTAATGAACCCAATGAAAAAAAGGAGGAAAAGAGAAGAAGCTAATGAACCTAGTGAAAAAAAGGAGGAAAAGAGAAGAGGAAGAGAGAAGGAGAAAGAGAGGTGGAAGAGGGAAGGAGAAGAGAGGAGGAAGAATGAAGAAAATGAGAAGAGAAGAGGAAGAGAGAAGAAGGAATTAAGAAGGGTAAAATGAAAAAATCAGGTAAAAAATTAAACTGGACTAACGGAAGTTAGGGAAGGGATTAAATTGTAGTAATTTAGAAGATTTGAGGGACTAAATCCTAAATATGAAGATTTGGGGGTCTAAATTATAATTTATAAAGTTAAGGGACAAATCTGTAAATACCCCTAAAGTATATTATGTTTTTTTTTTGTTCAAGGTCCAAAAAAATTTGCCCATATAAGAAACACCCACATATTTGCTAACAAAAAAAGCGAAGAAAATAAAAGAAAAAGGGGAAACGAATATGAACATGAATCGATTTATTTTCGGAATTAATTTTTAATTATTAAATTGGAAAATTATTCGAGAAATGACGGCCCCATTATCTTATCCAAGGACTTATTTTTTACTCGTAAGCTTCAACTCTGCTCTGCCCTAAATTAATCCCTAAAACTGAGCAGAGCGTGAGAAGAAGATGGAGACACCAGAGATCGCCGAATTCGCTCGCACTTTCTCGGTCATGGTTCGAATTCAAGGCCCAGTAAGTTCAATCCGATGCTCTTGTTTCTCCCCTTTTAATTAATTTTGGTTGCATCCATCCTTTTTCATTATTCTTTTCTTTTTTGCTTCTCTTGTTTCAGGATCCAAAGGGCCTCAAGGTGCGGAATCATGCTTTCCATCTTCACCAGTATGTAACTTTCCTTTAATTTATTGCTGAAATTTGAATAAAGATTTGATTTTGTTGCTGAATTCTATCTGGGTCTCTATCTTGTAATGAAAATTGTGTAAAAAATTTGATTTTGAAAGAAATTATATGCGAGCCTTTCTATCTGAAACTATTTATTGCACATTTGTAGTGTATATGCGTCTTTCAATTGCCGTTTTTTTTTAAAGACTTGGTTCTGATGGTGAATTTTATCGTGGTAAATTTTTTTTTTTCCTGAATGTGTAATGAAAATTTTTAGTGTAATTAAAAGAAATTCTATGTCAGCCTTTCTATCTGAAAGTATTATTGCAATTTGTAGTGTACATGCTTCTTCCCATATTCCTATAGCTGAAACTTGAATAAACCTATGATTTGGATGGCTGTGAAAATGTGGGTTTGTGTCTCACATTTGGTTAGAGCTTAGTATCATCAAAATTAAAAGGAATGGTGAAGCTAAGCTTACCACACATAAGACTTAGAGAAGTTTTGATATGTCATTGGAATCTAAGACCTAATAGGTTAACATTTATTGGTCGAAGTCTTACATGTGGTAGGCTTAGCTCCACCATTCCGTCGAAGTGGTCTTACTCCATTTTAGTGCCTCCTGATCTCCGGTTTGGATTGGTGTCAAGTTTCTCAACTCCAGATTCTACCTATTGTAGATTCGGTTAAAATTGGGTTTAGGGTGGGGATCAGATTCATTCTCTTGATGCCCAAGAAAACATTAAACAATAAGAATAACTAAGTCTTTTATTCCAAGTACTTGGGGTAAACTAAATGAACCGAAAGGGAATCACTCCGGATCAATCACATGGATGATCCTTTTCCACTCATTCTTATCAAGCAATATATCTTCTTTTAAATCTCTAATATGCATATATTTTCGTATTATCTCCATTATGTTTTTTTGGACGGCCCTTCGCTCTTTTAATTTATCCTATGTTGATAAGCTCCACTCATTGAACCGCTGCATAGACAAGTCTATGTCAACCACATTATAATTTCAATCCATACCTTCTCATAATTTTAGAATCGCGCCAGTTCCAGTCAAGTTCTATAATTGGGTGAAATTCTAATTCCTAATGTGCCAACCTTATAATGAATATGTAATCTTTCATTCTTTTTTTTTTGACTTTCCATATGAATCTATATAATCCACAAGTTTTCTTCTTTTATATTGCCAATATTTGAATAAACGATATGATACGTCAATACGATATTGTCGACAATCTCTCTTTGGGTCTTTCTAAAAATCTGTGATGCATCTGTAGTTCTGATTTTATCTTACCCTCTAAACCTATTAATCATCAGATTTCTATTCTTTATTGCTAAATTTGTGATAAAAAAATTTGCGAGTCTAATCTTTCTTCCCCTTACCTACTGAACTGTTTACTGAATAAACTATTATTTTCTGATGATTTTATGTTCTTTTTTTTACATTTTGTAATCCTTCTTTCTTTGGCTACGATCTCAGCTGATATAACTCAAAGCAGTAAAATGTGCATGTTAAACTGCTGAAAATGGGGGTGATAATTATGAAGTATTGGGTTAGGGGGTGTATAAAACTATCTAGTCTTTCCTATCCTTTCCTAACTTTCCTATTATCTATTTATCTCCCATTTTTAGTGTAATGCATTTTTTATTCTTATGACCAATTCTGTATGTGCGTGTTTGAATGCATGCATATGATTCATTTCACTATGAAGCCATTCAAACCGAAGTTTAAAATATTGGCCAATAATTTTTGGCATTGGAATAGGCAATATTGAGCATAACGTATCTTGGAATATCTGCAATTCGGACCAATATTATATGATATATCATTTTTTTGGGCAGCTTAAATCTGATATTTTCGTTATATATGGGTGTTGGCTGGTATTTATAACCATGATTCAAACCATTTCCTTAGGGTTTTATGAACTGATAAGGTGGAATTTAGATGTGTTTGTGGAGCCAACTTCATTCAGAACAGTGACATGAATTTAATATAATATCATATATGTAAAACTGTTTAGATACAATTCTGTATATCTGATTGTGCCCTCTCAAAACTTCATCATTCTTTTTTCCCTTCTCTTGTAATTGGTCCTACTTCATACAGGTCAGGAACCACTACCCTTTCTGCATCTGGGCTTCTCCTTCCCCCAGGCGCTTTGAGAGATCCTCCCCAAATTCTTGAACACATTGCAAGTGTCCATCATCATTCAGGCACTCTTGTTGTCACTATGGCCTCTGTTATTGAGCCTTTCCTGACAGCTCCACATAGAGATAATCCTTCCAAGGTTGGATACTGCAATCCGTTCTGGCTCATGCCCTGTTCAGTATTTTTGTTTAACATTTTTCCCTGTTTACTAGTTAATTATCATGCCCTGTTCTGTTTTGATTGTTTTTGTAATTACCGTGTAGTCATACATAATCCAATTAATGAAGCCTCATGTCAGATATTTTGCAGGAAATTTGCCCAAATTTAATTCCTGATGCCTGCATTGATGTTCTTATAGAGGTAGGTAGTTCCATTAATGATATCTAGAGTACAGATGGGCGTGATAACATCATATTACTTCCTCATCCCATTAAATTCTTGCAGGGAAGAAAAGAAGGAATCAGTTGTGGCAATCCCGGTACAAGTCCTTGCTGGGTTCCATCTCAGTTATTGGCATTGGTAAGTTTTGATGTTCTTTACATTTTATGCTTTGACCGTTTACGTTTACTCTTATCAATTAATGATTGTTGTGTATTACATGTGCAGTGGAAGTGCCAAATACTATAGTTATTTTTATCTTATTTTTTCGAGTGGACTTGTTCATTAGAGAATTTACACTTTTTGTATACAAATCGTATTTTTAGATTGTTTTTTTTTTTGAGCATACATATTTCTAAATTGTTCATTCTTGAAAAATCTTGATAGGAAACATAAATGGTATTTAGAATTTAAAAAAAATAAAAATAAAATGCAGTCAAGAAGAGCTCATATTCATATTTTATCGTATGCAAAGTGCATGTCTGAGGTTGGTCCATGACATGTCATACTCTAGCGGAGTCCTCATCGTCGTTTTGATTTGCGCTAATATCAAAATGTAGTGTGCAAGATTCCAAAAAAAAAAATTGAAAATTCAAATATTTTTTCATGGACTAGTCATATGATTTATCATTTTATTGTGTTTGTGTGCTTATCATTTTTTATAGTGGTTCTTGAGGCTATAACATTTACTAATCGAGATAGTATTCCACATTTTAGTTTTGTCTCAATTTTTTGAAATGATCCTCTAGTCATCTTCTCAATCATTTTTCATGTATCTATTTTTGTGGTGATCAGCTGGAAATTATCGCTTTCATATGTGCATCATTTAATTTCATAAATAATATTTTCATAAAATTAATTTATAAGCATATGATATACAGAGTATTACATGTATACTTATATTTCATTTCCTAGAGTTCCTTTACATTAATGATACTACATCTACCTTTTAGGATGACGTCTCAAAAGTGAGCTTCTTTCCAGAAATGACTGTTTGAACAAGGATGAAATTTAAAGTGCAGAATCAACTATTTTTATTCTTATAGTATCAATTTATGTTGCAAAAAGGTTGACTAGTTGGATATACATAGCATTTTGGGAAATTCAGCTTTAAAGTCTAGAATGTATCAGCTTCAGCCAATTCTTTAAACCTTGTTTAGGTTTTATACAACCCTTGACCGTTACGTACTTCAATGCAACTTAGTAATCAAGCCATCTACCCATTTCTTTAAATTTCTTTCAATCAAAATGTGGCTTGCTAGGGAGCACAACTATAAATTGAGAAGGCTATGTGGGGAGATTGATGAGATTTTGCAACCAATTATATGCTTGATGTGTGCCTTCTGAGTTATCGCTAAGTTGTGCTGAGGAACTATGGGCAAGAGATTATACTGACAAGCATAATTTTAATTTTGGGAGCTTTTAGGACAGGCCTATGGGGGATGAGGGTTCCATAATCACTACTCATAGAGGGAAGCTTGCTCAAGTTGCTTAAACAGATACAAGAATCATGCGAATTGTTGGATTTTTGAGTGTGGAAATCCCCTTTGTTCATTTATCTTTGTATTTGATCTAAAGATTGCAATGGTGGAACATGTTTTTTTTCTTCTTCCCACTCTCTTTGCTAACTTCTCTCTTAATATTCAGTTACAAAGTCTTAATGATTTCTAGGCCCGGGCATATTATTTTCTAGAGTGGATGCTACTCTAGGGTTTTGTAGCAGGCCTCAATACAGGTTCCATATTTGAACCTGAGATGGATGTTCTAAATAGGCTGACACCTTTGACTTATTGGTCAGTAACATTCAGAATAGGTGTTTTGCACAAACTTGGACTCTTTCCAAGGAAATTAAAACAAGCTTTTTGATGGATCCTTTATGTGCTGCTCCTACATTTTCATGAAGTTTGGCTGATTATTCAAGTACTTTGCTGGAAATTGTTGTGGTTTGGATTTTCTTTTGATGCATGAAGATCCTCCTGCAGCAACAAGAAATTTTTACTTTAATTTTGTGAAAGTTCCCTATTTACAAAAATATTGGCACTCATTTTATAACTTTTTGATTAATTAGAATGAGTTTGACTAGGATCCTATAAAGAAGATTTGAAATTTAGATCCTATCAATATTAGAGCATCATATTTTGAAATTTAACCAAATATATATGATCTATAATGTATAAATAGTATGAATACGTACATACATACATACATATATATACCCACACACACACACATACATAGAGAAAACGGGAAATTCACTAGCGTTTAGGTGGCCCAATAAAATAATTACATGTGAGGCCACTTAAAGGGCGGTCAAGCGAGTTCTTTTATTTGTTACTTTGAGTGACCTCACGTGTAATTATTTTATTGGGCCACCTAAGCGCTAGTGAATGAACTTCCTTCACCGCCAGTGAATTTTTCTTTTTTTCATATATATATATATATATATATATATATATATATATATATATATATATATATATATATATATATATATATATACAGAGAGAGAACGGAAAATTCACCGGCAGTGAAGGGAGTTCCTTCACTGCCACTTAAGTGGTCCAATAAAATTATTACATGTGGCGCTACTCAAAGTAACAAATAAAAGAACTCTCTTAACCGCCCTTTGAGTGGCGTCACGTGTAATAATTTTATTGGGCCACTTAAGCGGCGGTGAAGGAACTCCCTTCACCGCCGGTGAATTTTCCGTTTGCTCATATATATATATATATATATATATATATATATATATATATATATATATATATATATATATAGAGAGAGAGAGAGAGAGAGAGAGAGAGAGAGAGAGAGAGAACGGAAAATTTACCGGCGGTGAAGAGAGTTCCTTCACCGCCGTTTAGGTGACCAAATAAAATTATTACATATGACGTCACTCAAGATAACAAATAAAAGAACCCACTTAACTACTTTTTGAGTGGCACCACGTGTAATAATTTTATTGGGTTACCTAAGCGGCGGTGAAGGAACTCCCTTCACCGCCGGTGAATTTCCCGTTTGCTCATATATATGAGAGAGAGAGAGAGAGAGAGAGAGAGAGAGAGAGAACGGAAAATTTACCGGCGGTGAAGAGAGTTCCTTCACCGCCGTTTAGGTGACCAAATAAAATTATTACATATGACGTCACTCAAGATAACAAATAAAAGAACCCACTTAACTACTTTTTGAGTGACACCACGTGTAATAATTTTATTGGGCTACCTAAGCGGCGGTGAAGGAACTCCCTTCACCGCCGGTGAATTTCCCGTTTGCTCATATATATATATATATATGATTTAAAGAAGTTTTACCAATTGATCAAGGGCTTACAAAATGCATGACCTGAAATAGCACACTGAACTGGCATTTTTGTGAGGTCTTAATCTAGGAGTAAAACTTCTTTAAATCATATTGAATTTTTGTATTTAGACTATGTAGACATCATATATTGTATCCTTACAATTGGATTTAAAAATGTGATGCTCTAATGTAGACTTTTCACTTGGATGGATCCAACTCCAAATCCTATCAACAGGATTGTAGTAAAACTCAGTTTTAACTATCTTATAGCCATGGACCATGGTATTCTGATTTGCGAATTTGTTTATTTTTTGTTCAGCTTAATCACCATTCATCATCCATTGGTGTCCATTTATATTTCTTGTACAATTTATTGGCATTTTTATTATAAAAGTTTCTTTAAAAATGTATGACCAACGGAAGACCAAATGTCTGTAATTGTTTTCTTCATGTATGCCTGGAGCAAAATTGTGAGTTTGTTCACTTTAGCAAGTGTTTTTTTATTTTTTTTTATTTTTGTGATAATTACTTTAGTTAACTGATTTATGTAATGATGTCTCTTTATTGATTTAGAATACGTTGTGGATTATTCTATGATTGCTGTTTTGTTAAATACTTACCTGCAAAACAATTTCCAATCTGTGTTAGGTTGATGTCCCTGCATCTTCCAAAGCGCTTATGTCACTGATTGGAGCTCAAGGTGGTTCATACGAACGTGCTTCATGGGAGCTCAGTTGGTCTTTGCCTCCCCTGAATAACGATCCAAGAACTGGGAGTAGTGGCTCCTATAGACAGGTAAACCCCTCAAATTATTGAGACGGTTTACCACGATATATGTTCTTAGCCCCAAAACGAGCAAAGGCACGCATTGGTTTTTGGTGTTAGCAAGCTCATGAGACTGTGCATGTGTTTGGTGTGTTTTCTACCAGGGTGTTTAGTTTTATTTTCATTATTCTTTTGGAAAGTTCTTACAAGTGACTTTTGTTTCGATTTTTGTCAGGTTGAAAGTGATTTGAGGTTTTCAGATGAGTCATATAGGAAACTGCCAGTAGTTGAATCAAATAACATCAGTGGTATGGCCAAAGCAGCAACAAGGATTGCTTTTCTTGGTGTTTCGGCACTAGACCTTAAGGTAGAATTTGATTTAGAATCAGACCCTTAGCAAATATCGACTCTATAGGTTTTGCTTATCAAAGGAAGAAACTGCTGGACTAAAACTTCCACTGTTATGGAATTGGAATTTATCTTGCAGCCTTTGGCATTATCTATGGCTCATGGTTATTGACAGTTTTGACTTTTCAGGATGAGCTAAATATAGGTATATCACAGGCTCAGAAGAGAGGAGACTTTCTTCTAGTTATGGGCTCTCCTTTTGGGGTTTTGTCTCCATCACATTTCTATAACAGGTAATGATCTTATAGTCATGTCATTACTCATGTTATTTTGCTTGGATATGCTAGGCCTCTTTTACGACCTATCGACTGAGTGATACAAATAATATACTCACGAAAGTTAATAAGTTTAGACGTGTCCCTTCTCTGTGTGGATAACAGATGCTGGACCTAACAATTAATATAACACTGTTATTGCCCAAACCCTAACCCAGACTCTTCAAGCATTTTGACCATTCTGATAAAAGTTTAAGTTGAGCTGGAGAAATAAGATATTTATCAAATATCATCTATAGCCTTGTGGAAAATATTTATGCAAATTTTTAAGGCTTTAATGAGTTTGCAATGAATAGGAGTTACAAAAAAAAATGCCCTACCAAGTAAATGAAATTGCATATGAATATTAATATGATTGTAGTTAAGTTGTGCTTGTTAAATATCTAGTATTAGCTCGTGAGTGCTAATAACAAATAATTCTTGTTCAGCTAGAGATCGTCTTGAACTGGTATAACTGAAAGCCAGCTCACCAACCCTTGAAACTGGCTGACAAATCAGCTTCTTTTTAGCGGATATATTTGATTACAAAAAATATTTTCTGTAATTTAGCTTACTAAGCATATTAGTAACAAATAACATCAACTATGAAAGTTACATGCTGTTAATTTTGGTGACAGAACCGTTATGGCTCAGATGGGTTCGTTTGCCTAATGGAAAGCCTTGAAAAGCCTAGAATCAAAGATAGTGCTGAAAATTGTCAAAGCTTGCTTTCGAGGTTTTGTAATATTCTGCTTCATCTGGAAGTAGGCATGGCAACTCATAGGGAATTACTCACTGCACTGCACACCCAAAACTACTTCCACGCCACATATCCTAGATCATGGATTGCCTTGGGCTTTATGTCATTTTGATGCAGCTCTATTTAGCGGGAGCATTGCTTTCATAGTGTTACTATCTTTTTAATGTAAAAATATTTCATTCGAACATACGGACAATATCTTCACAGTTCAAATATTGATTTACAGATTTGGCTTAAACTGCAATCCATTCAACATGCAGTTCTCGTACTAATTTAGAAAAATTATGACTGTCCTAGTGAAGTTTGGGAACTTAAGATGCTTCAGTTTTAGGCCCACTGAACATTTCATATAGCGCTGTCTCAAATTGCAGGCTCTTCAGTTGCATGCTAATGTTTCTATCCTAGTAATCTTGCATTTTGTTAATTCGTTTGTTATGACAACCATTTATAGATCTCTGCTTGATAACTTATATTTTCATTGGGACTTCATATTAGCATAACTTTGGTTCCATAATTTATATTGCTTAAAGTTGTAAGGTGACCCGTCTTCTTGACCAGCGTCTCTGTCGGAACTGTAGCAAATCTCTGTCCTGCAGGTCCCAATTGTAGCTCATTGTTGATGGCCAATATCCACTGCCTTCCTGGTATGTGAAATGTCATTTTATGCTCTCTTGTTTCTTGCATAACACTGAAGTAGACATTTATATGCGAGATTTGATGCCTCAGGAATGGAAGGGGGCCCTGTCTTTGACAAGCAAGGTTTTCTTACTGGTATCCTAACTAGACCGTTAAGGCAAGGAGGGGCTACAGCAGAAATCCAGGTGAGAGTGATCTGCTCGGGCCTCCGAATTTTTCTTTGCATTGAGATTCAATATACATTGTTAAAATTCTGGAAAACAGCTTGTAATCCCATGGGATGCAATAGCAACTGCGGGAAGTAACGAGCTGTGGAAGGAAGCTCATGGAGCCAAGAGTCTATTGATTAATAGAAGCATCAATAGTGTACAGAAAACATCACTATATGGCTCGGATAAAGTCAAGAGGTGTGTCAAAGATTTACCTGGATGTCCTGATTCTTGTCTCTCACAGGGCTCACTAGAAAAGGCTCTCTCTTCAATTGCACTTGTTACAGTAGGTGATGGTGCTTGGGCTTCTGGTATTGTACTCAACAACCGTGGCCTTATACTCACAAACGCACATATCTTGGAACCATGGAGATTTGGGAGAACATCTCTGCTAGGTCTAATGGACAAAAATCCTGTGTCATCTCTTGACCATGAAAGGTATGTTTCCTGGAAAGACAAAATTTCTGATAATGAGGAGAGATGTCTTTCAGTTCCATCACACTCGGGAAGTTCTGTTGACTCTGCAACCAATGGGCATGAAGCATTATTCTTGAATTCAAAATTTGGAAGCTACAAAAGAGTATCGGTTCGTTTGCATCATATGGAACAGCATATATGGTGTGGTGCTAAAGTGGTTTTTGTGTCAAAAGGGCCATGGGATGTTGCCTTGCTGCAAATTGAATCTATTCCGGATCAACTTTTCCCTATCACTCCCGAATTTGCCTGCCCAACCATAGGTTCAACCATTCATGTGATTGGGCACGGTCTTCTTGGGCCTCGTTCTGGTGAGGAGCTAGAACTGCTGATTTATTAGATGAATTTATTGGTTCTATATTTGTTTAAGCTTCTTGCTTCATGTAATGTGTTTTGTTACGTTATGCAATTTATTCTGAATGCAGATGTCTCTCCATCTGTTTTCTCTGGAGTTTTAGCAAACGTTGTCAGTATACCAGGACCAATTCATCACCATAAATCTAACATCGTTGGTACTGAGAAAAGAAATATACCAGTAATGCTTCAAACAACAGCAGCTGTTCATCCAGGAGCAAGCGGCGGTGCTGTTGTCAATCAAGATTGTCATCTGGTTGGACTTGTGACAAGGTGTGTTGGTTTATAATAACAACAATTCAACTTTATGCTCCCTACAGTACTTTTTTTTTTGAAGGTAAATAAATTTATTGACAACAGTAACTCAGAGTACAATATACTACAGCAGTTATGTAACCCAACAAAAGATCTCCTAGTATCGGGACCCTGGCTGTTACACCTCACACTCTCCATAATACTTGTATACCACAAATAACACTTGGATAACTTAGGGTAAATAATGTCAGAAACACAAATAGGAGCTGTTAAATAAAATAGCGCTGCTTTCTTAATTGGCAATCCCAAGCTTTATTGCGTAGATGTTGTGCAGGTCCACATTTCGTTTTTGCTGGACCAATTATTTTGATATCAGATGACACATAAGGGTATAATATTTGTTTTGATTGCAAGGCCCATTTCTTAATGTAGATAATAGGGTTTAGGGCTTTAACCAGCTATCGTTGAAGTCTTTTTGCTTCCATCAGTGGGATTTAGGGGGCAAGATTGAAACTGGAAGCATATTAAGCTGCTTACTGATGAATCAGTTTAGTGCAGCGGACTGCCTAGATTTTCTATATGCTTATAGTTCTTGATTTATTGCTTGCTAACTCCTAATAGTTAAAATCTATGTTATATTTTGAACGTTCCTGGAAACTGTATCCTTAGGAAAAGAACCCTGTTCTTCTAAAATTTTTATTGTTACCCTATCATTTATTGGTTGTGCCATAGCTGAGAGCTCAAAAATGAGGTGAATACGATCTCAAAACTTGTCAAGAACCCTCTCCATTGAATTTTTCCTAATTGTTGGCAAACGTATCTACTCATCAACATTGGTTAGCCGTTTCCCATCCAAATGAGGTACCTATATTACTCCAAAAATTGGGAAAAGATTTCAACTGTCTAACTGATATCAGCCTGAGCTCCGTGTCAGATTCCTGACCGAGGATACTATGGACAAGACAGGTGGCAAGGAAATATATGTTATCGGATGTGCAACTCAAGCTTGTGTCCGAGCAGCTTGCCTCCAAAACTCTGAAACGTGTTCTCTTTGTGTTTAATTAAGCATGCTACCATAAATTAGGCAAGTAATATCCGATAAATTTTCTTGATTAAATCTTTAATAACCTGTAATATCTGCTGCTCTAATTTTTTTTTTTTTTCACTTGCATATCATATTTCTTTGTTGGGTGCTTTAATATTGTCCTTTGGAATGAACGATACAGACTTGAGAATAAATTCTCTATTTTGTCCTTCAGCAACGCACGCCATGGTGGAGGAACTCTGATACCACATCTTAACTTCAGCATTCCTTGTGCAGCTCTGGAACGTATCTTCAAGTTTTCAGGTTGCGTTTACTTTTCTCAAACAATTTACTATTTATTTCTCACCACCGTCAATTTCCATTTATGCAACTTCACCTTATAATCTTTTTTTCCTCATTTATTGGACATTCTTACCTCCAGAAGAGCAGGACTTGTCGACATTACAGGTTCTAGACTCTCCGAATGAGCTCTTATCATCTGTGTGGGCTTTGCGTCCACCACCAGCAGCAGCAGTACAGACTTCGCCGGAAAAGGACAGGGAAGCGAAAGGATATCGCTTTGCCAAATTTCTTGCGGAGCAGCATGCAGAGAATAGCCCTCTAAAAGATCAAAAGCATCTTATTACAGGTAAATTTCTTAGCAAAATATGACTTGTTATGTAGCAAGGATACAGATGTACAATGTGTTGAGATTGTGCATTCTTCAGATGTAATAATAGTTTCTCCAGCACAATTTCATCATCTTGGTTACTGAAGTTGGGGAGTTTAGTGCAAAAATGAATAAAATTTATGACAGTTTTATGTGTTATAATTCCCCACTTAGTTGGTGGATTGTTAAGTATATTTTTTTCCGGTTAATTACAGTTAGACCCCCTGTAGTATTGGGAGTGTAATTTAACACCTTTTTTTCAACTTTTTGAGAATTTTAAGTTTCCATTTTAGCGTTTGCCGATAAATTTGAAACTCTCAAAAAATCTCCGGACTTAGTTATTTTCACTCTTCTTTTTTTATTAAAGTGCACTTTTGTCTCTCAAATTTCTATTTTACCCTCATCCCTCCCTTTCTCTCTCCCCCTCTCTCTCAGTCGCTCACGCTCGCTCTCTATCCCTCTCTCTTAGTCGCTCACGCTCGTTCTCTGACTGAGAGAGGGATAGAGAGAGAGTGGCTGAGATAAAGGAAGAGAGAGGGGGAGAGAGAGAGATAATGTGCTGGTTAAAATGAGGGATGGGGATAGAATAAGAATTTGAGAGATAAGAGTGCACTTTAGTAAAAAAAAAAAAAAAAAGAGTGGAAATAACTAAGTTCAGGAGTTTTTTTTTAGAGTTTCAAACTTCAGGGGTGTTAAATTACATACTCCCAATACTACAAAGGGTCTAACTGTAATTAACTCTTTTTTTTAGTGTAAAGTAGACGTTATGGAAAAAATGTTCCCAAGCTGTCTTCTTAGAAAAGCTGTCTTCTTAGGATGTTATCTAAGGGGGCGGTCTAAAATTTCATGATGGGAATTTAAATTAATGATCCAAACAGTTCATCATGATCTCCATGTTTTAAATAAATTGTGTATAAAAGGAATCATGTGAACTACACACTTCTTCGTTTTGATCAATAACTCTCATTTGTTCTGGTGTTGAAAACCGTTTATTTTGAAACTGTCCAATACATGGTAAAAAAGCATCAAAAATACATAATTTTTATATATCATGTTTCAAGGTATATAAAACATGATGAAGAGTTAGGATAGTTGATGCCCTATCAGGAACATGGGAACAACACGATATGACATTGTATACAGGAACACGAGAAACCCTAGGACATTGTATACAGGAACACGAGAAACCCTAGAAAAGCATGATGAGGGGACAAAGTATATTTTTGCACGTGATATATATAATATATATAATGCGTAAGAAGAAAAGTTGCACGTGATATGTGATGCGTATCAGAACTCTTATCTGAAGTACGAAGAAAAGGAAAGATTTTAATAATTTAAAATATAAATTCTAATCAAGTAAGTATATTGAAAAAAAAAATCTTAATCCAATTCAAGAAATTAGTGTTTTGAATAAAATATTTGAAACGTCCATTTTTGCCATCCATTTTTGCAAAGTATTTGGGGGCATATTAGGTTAGCAATTTTTTTTTTATGCCAAAATTTTTTTTTTAATCTTTTTAGACTATGCAAGACTCCATATTGATGCTCAATGTGCATTCGCTTTTAGTGGATATGGTTCTAACGTGACTTTTCGAAAATGAACGGGGCTCCTGATACACAAATTTTAGGTTTTTAGAATCTGGTACATATTCAGTGTATCATATACGTATCGGCATGTATCATGTAAGTATCGGTATTCAATACGTATCCGACACAAATATGACATTCATTTTGAATGGTCCATGCTTCATAGAGGGCTGCCTCTTCAGGTAACTTCATAGATTATGTTTTAGTGTGCATTAAAAAAAAAAAAAAAAAAAAACTTACTAGTTGTGAATTTAATGTGAGTATTGTGGTCTTTTATTTCAAAAATAGTTAGATAGCATCTGTGTAAGATAGAGCTTCAATCTATCACCCATCTATGAGTATGGAAATGGACACAGTGGATCGAATCTGCGCGTAAAACAGGTGAAATTGCTTTTTAGATTTCATGTTTCCTGCATTTGTTTGTCCATGAAAATAATTCTCACACTACTTTTTCTGTTTATTTAGAGAAGATGAGATAGACGATATCCGGAAGGTATAGTTGTTGGGTCTGTATCTCACATCCATTGAGTATTTAGATATGATCAAGAATCACAAGGAGTCCCAGTTAGACTTGAGTTGGAAAACCAGAGTTCAAGTGGATTGGAACATCAATTAGATGGTGATAGTAATATTAGAATAAGATTAAAATAAAAAAAACTATATATATCTCTTGTATGTGATATGATAGAGATGGGCAATTGATAAGAGAGATGTTTTTATTATTATGAGAAATGTGAGAGATAGAGAGATACTTGAATCTTTTTTTTAAATATATTTTTCTTATAGTGGTTGTTCCTGTGGACTCAGATCGAGATCGAAATTGGTCGGTCGAACCACGTTAATTCTTATGCTTTTCTTGTATTGTATTGTTTTCTTCGTTTTTATAATCAAACTCTTGATGTCTCTCCATCAAATCAAATTAAAAGTTCTTTTCAAATAATATCTTCTCACAATTGTTATTATTTTGGGAAACAAAAAAAAAAATTAAGAAATCAAATTAAACGCTAATTTCTCAACAAAAAAACATTTATGCACATATGAGAGGCTAAACCAAAATATGGGAAATTCTAAACGCGCACGACATTTGACTGAGTGAGCACCATTTTCCCCTATGTTTTTAACTCACCAAGTAAAACGTGGTGCGCATTTAGGATTTCCCAAATGTAAGGTTAGCTAGCCGGATCTGGGCACATAACCCGTACCCGCTCCTCTCGCACAAGCAAAACGGGAGTTTCCAAAGGAGCGCACCATTTTTCCTAGGGAACTTCTAAATGGGCACAAGTTTTTTTCCTAGTGAGCCTAGTTAAAGTTCAGTATAAATATCAAATTTGCCCTCAAAAAAAAATCCCATATTGCCCTTCTTCCCTCTCCCGTTCCTCCAGCCTCTCGCGCAGTTTTTTTTTTTTAGCCCTTTTGGACTTACAGTCCGAACGGACCAGTTCCGTTCGGACTTACAGTCCGAACGGACCAGACGCGCCCCCACGTTCGGACTGACAGTCCGGACAGGAGCTTGACCCGATCTGATATCTCCACCGCTGCCTCACTCACTCTATTAATGTAATAAAATGATATATTATTAGTTTACCCAATTTAACGTGACTTTTAGGACTTTTATTAATAACTAATTATACATTATTATCGAAATATAGGAAATGAAGCAAAAAGATACAATGATACACCAACACACTGATATACCGACACAATGATATACTGATACAATAATTCACCGATACAATGATACACTGATACACAATAATACACCGATACAATGATACTCCAGACACACAAATATTACGTCACTTTAAGGACTTATATTAATAACTAATTATACATCAATACAAAATATAGTGAAGGAAGGAAAAAAATACAATGATTCACCGACACACTGATACACCGACACAATGATACACTAATACACCGATACAATGATATATGGATAAACTGAACCGACACAATGATACACTAATACACCGATACAATGATATATGGATAAACTAAATCATCGATACGCCGATACAATGATACACTGCTATACTGATACAATGATACACTGATACATCGATACACCGATACACTGTCACGCCGATACAATGATATATGGATAAACTGAATCATCGATACGCCGATACAATGATACACTACTACACCGATACACTGATACACTGATACATCGATACACTGATACATCGATACAATGATACACCGATACACCGATACAATGATACTCCAGATACACAAATACAATGATACTCCTGATACACTGATATAATGATACAATGATACAAACGTAGTGTATATATTCATCAAACAAAAAGCGACCAATAGGGTTCATTACAAACAAAAACTATATATTCTACAAATTCTTCGAAATATTTGAAAAAAACAATTACACTGGCCACTTGAAATTCCTTACATCATCCATATCAATACACAACTAATATAATCTAATCACTGTCTCCTTGTCTTCCTCGAGAGTTGACGTCTGCTTCTGGTTCGAGACATAAACACCGTATCGGGTGCATTAGGAGTGGACCTCGGTAATTTGACTCATGAAAATCATCTTGAGAGCCTTCTGCATCAGTATTCCCTTCTTCTACTCTTGCACTATCATATCTGATCAAATTCGGAGTTTCTATATTTAATTCAGTATCTACGGCCACTTCGATTTCTCTCTCTCGTATCGGGCGTTGGATTTGTGGTCGAGATGCTGCTTTCTTCCTCATTAACGAGGCAGTTGGTCGAACGCGAGAAGATTCTGCCGGATCCATCTATGTAATACAAAGATATTTCATTCATAGATACTTTTTTTCAAAACAATAAATTTTCTATGTGCAAATAAGTAGTAATAAAGTATAATTTGCTACAAATATCATATTTTATCTATTTATTTTTAACCTACAAGATAGTGTAATATTAAAATTTAAAGACACTGAAACCGTTCTGTGTTACTTAATCAACCATTGGGACAATATCATTAAACTTCTAAATTAATTAATAAATTTTAATATTAACATCTATAATTAGAAAATAACTAAATTCTCGCATATTTTACAACTACGATTACAATATTATATTTTCTTCTTAATTATAATCTAAATATTAAAAAACAAAATTAGCAAAAAAATGTACTCTTTTAGAATTTCCCGATTGTAAATTATTATCAAACCAAACAAGAAGTTTTCAGTATTCAGGACAGTCACAGAGCAAATAAGAATAAACTAAATAAAATAAAATTAAAATTAAATTAGAGGAGACTTACAGTGGAGCTCAAAACTCTGAGATTAAGAGAGAAGAAATGAGGCAACGGAGGGTGGGGGTGTGGCAGCGGAGAGTGGGGGCGGAGGGTGGGGGCGGAGGGTGTGGGGGCGGAGAGTGTGGGTTGTGGCAGCGGGGTGTGGGGGCGGAGAGTGGGGGGCTGTGGCGGGGGGTGTGGCAGCGGGGTGTGGAGGTGTTGGGCTGTGGCACTTCGGCGGCGGAGATTGGAGGGGCGGCGGCGGAGATTAGAGCGGCGGCGGCGGGTTGGAAGGAGAAGAGAGGGGAGAGGGATTTTTGGGTTTGGGGCGGTGGAGAGGAAGTGAGGAGAGAGTGTTATGAAGGAAATATAGGTTAAGGATATTTTGGAAATTAAATTGGGCTCACTAAAAAATTCTATTCTCTTCTAAATTTAAACTGGGCTCACTAGGAAATCTGAACTCACTAGGAAAAAAGTTGTGCCCCGTTAGAAGTTCCCTTTTTCCTAGAGCCCGCTTAACAACAGAAAGCCCGGATTTCCCGAATGTAAGGTTACCTAGCCGAATCCGGGCACATAACCCGCACCCGCTCCTCTCGCACAAGCAAAACGGGAGTTTCCAAAGGAGCACACCATTTTTTCTAGTGAGCCCACTTAACAACAGAAAGCCCGGACAAAAAATATACTGATAGGTGGGCTCAAAAGGAAATATGGTGTGCTCCTTTAGAAACTCCCAGCAAAACCCTTCTTCTCTCCGAAAGCGCCGTCTTCGTCTTCGTCTTCGTCTTCGTCTTCTTCAAAATTTCTTCATCCACCTCCCAATCTCGAGCTCGATCCCTGCGGCTCGTTCCTCCATGATCACATGAGATGGGCAACACTCATCTCCTTCTCTCTCTTCACGAGACATCGCCGACCATCTCCATCACCACCAACAACAACCCCCCAGAGATCTTATTCTTCAATCTCTCGCGACCTCTCTCTCTCCGACCAACTCCTCTCCCTCCTCCACACTCTCCCCCCCTCTTCCCTCTTCCCCTCCCTCGACCTCCTCTCCCCCCGCCTCTCCCCCCACTCCATCTCCTCCGCCCTCTCCTCCTCCTCCTCCTCCTCCCCCCCCGCCGCCTCCTTCCGCCTTTTCCTCTGGTCCTCCGCCCGCCGCCGCCTACGCTCCTGGCTCTCCCTCAACCTCACCGTCTCCTCCCTCCTTGACTCCCCCCACAGCCTCCTCTCCTCATGGGACTCCCTTGCCGACCTCAAGCGCTCCGGCCGCCCCGTCCCGCCGCTCGCCTTCGTCGCCCTAATCCGCGCCTACTCCGCCCTCGGCGACACCGAGAAAGCCCTCGCCACGTTCGCCCGGATGTCCGAATTCGACTGCCGCCCCGACACGTTCACCTACAACACCGTTCTTGATCTGCTGGTGAAAAAAGATGTCGTCTTTCTCGCCGTGGCGATTTACTACCAGATGCTGAAGCTCGGGTGCCGCCCCAACCGGGCCACCTTCGGCATCCTCATCGACGGGCTGTCCAAGGCCGGGCTGATCGAGGACGCAGAGAAGCTGCTTGTGGAAATGGAGCACTCAGGTATCGCCCCTACCGCCATGATTTACACATCGATTTTCTCGGCTTGTTTCGGCAAGAACGAGATTGATGAGGCCAGGAAGCTCTTTGCTTCAATGAGGAGGAATGACTGCAGACCGGACGCGGTGGCTTGCAATGCCATGTTGAGTGGGTACTGCAGGATTGGGAGAGTGGGCGAGGCTTTTGAGCGGTTGAGGGAGTTTAGGGCGGAGGGATTCGTTCTTGGGTTGAATGGTTATAGCTCGTTGATTGATGGGTTGTTTAGAGCCAGGAGGTTTGAGGAGGCCTGCCGGCTTTATGAGGAGATGCTGCAGGAGAATGTGAGGCCGGATTGTATCTTGTACACGATCATGATTAGAGGGTACACAGAGGCCGGGAGGGTGGACGAGGCGTTTGAGTTCTTGACAGAGATGACGGAGAGAGGGGTGGTTCCTGATACTTACTGCTATAACACCCTGATCAAGGGCCTTTGCGACGATGGCCGTCTGGATCAAGCCCGTTCGCTCAGGCTGGAGATTTCCCAGCACGATGTCTTCCCTGACTCCGCCACGTACACTATTTTGATCTGTGCATTGTGCAAGGAAGGATTAGTTCTTGAGGCTCAGCAGATTTTCGATGAGATGAGGAAGGTTGGGTGCAACCCGACTGTCATGACGTTTAACGCCCTCATCAGTGGGCTCTGCAAGGCCGGGAAGTTGGAAGAAGCTAACTCCCTTTTTGATAAGATGAGGATAAAGCCTTCGCTTTTCCTTCGGCTCTCTCAGGGCATTGAACGCATTAGGGATCCCGACAGCCTCCGTAAGATGGTTGAACAGCTGTGTGAGGCTGGGCATGTAGTTAGGGCGTATAAGCTTCTTAGAGATGTCATGGATGTAGTTCCTGATATTGTTACCTATAATACACTGATAAATGGCTTGTTTAGGGTTGGGAGACCCGATGAGGCCGTGAAGCTTTTCGAAGAGCTCCGGATTATGCGTCAGCCTTCAGTTGATGAGGTGACTTTGGGGACCGTCATGGACGGGCTTTTGAAGGCTAACAGAGAAGAGGATGCACGGATGCTGTATCAGCAAATATTGAAAAGTGGACGTTGTTGGAGTCCGTCGATCTGCAACTCTCTGATGAGATCACTGTGCCAGAAGAAGAGAGTATCACAAGCTGTATCTCTCTGGTTGGCCCACGTGACGGAATGGAGCACTAGCCCTGAGGACAAGGAAACCATCAATGTGATGAAGAACCACTTTGAGCAAGGGAACCTAGAAGAGGCGGTCAGAGGACTGATAGAGATGGATCGAAGGGGTGGCTCTATCAACTCTTTCCCTTATACCATTTGGCTCATTGGATTTTGCCAGGCGCGCAAAGTTGACGAAGCTCTTAAGATTTTCACCATCCTCGCAGAATTTGACATTGAAGCTACTCCACCTAGTTGCGTGTTCCTTATCCAGAGCCTATGCTGGGAAGAAAAGCTAGCCTCGGCATTGGATGTCATGCTCTATGCATTGAGGAAAGGCTTCATACTAAGCCAGCCTGTGGGAAACCGTTTGTTGAAGAGACTCTGCATGGCTAACAAGAGAAGGGAAGCACATGAGTTGGTGTGGAAGATGAGTCTCGCTGGTTATGACATGGATATGTATCTTCGAGCCACTACAAAGCAGCTGCTATACAATCAAATGGCTGGTGTAAGCTGAATATTTATTTTCCACTGATATTGCAAAGGTGAGTGCATATTAGGAGCTAGGTCCTTATGCGGAATTTTGCAGTTCGCATAGATTACCAATTTTTTAATCAACACCGCAAATAATGTTTGTTTGATTGGCTCTCTTACTGGTTTGCGGAACCTGCACACTTACTCCTCTAACATTATGTAAGTCTATGAGAAGCCATTTTTTGTTAAAAATTCATAGTTGCAATAGCTTTTTGGGCAGGTCCTTGTTTAGGACCTCATGCGTTTCTAATGAAATAATCATGTAATCTCATTTAGAAGATTCTTTGCTGAGCATTTTCAATGCTTTCCCAACAATTGGAATAACAACAGCAAGAATATCTGAATGTGACTATTGCCAACTTTTGATGGAATATGATATCTATGTTCATGAGTAACAATATGAAACTGTCCTATTATGTCCACAATTTCATCCAAGCTTTTAGATTGGCAAAACATTTCTGGGAAGGCCTCTCAGTGTGAGCCTGTCTGAAAACTGGGTAGCACGGCAGAGATAAATGGAACCTAAATGTCACATGGAGTGGCCGTGAATCCCTGGACTTGGTTGATTGCAGTAGAAACATTGAAATGTGAGAGAATGGTAACCATCTTGACAGGTATCATATATATTTCACTATATATATTGTTGTATCCGACAAGAATTTGGAATCTTTGACATGCTTTTTATTTGAAGTCGCATTTTTTCTTACATGAGTATAGATTACTTCAAAAAGTCATTGAAATTTCATTGTTTGTTGAAGTTTTTCGTTAATCTTAATTTGCTGTTAGTCTCATCATTATGCTAGCTACAATTTCTTCTTTGGTGCGGTTCTGAAAGTGTTTTCTTTTTTAATGTACGGAGCATGTCAAGTAAATATGATCCTATTTGCATCCACAACGTCTGAATTATAATTCTCTCCCAGGACAACTGTTCATGCCTTCTATTTATACATGTAACAGGATCCAAGTGTCTAAATGCAGCAATGTGAAAGCTACGACGACACAAGGGCTCTTGTGAAGCAATAACTTTGATATTTAAGTTGCTGGTTTCCATGTATAAGTTGCTGGTTTCCATGTAAGTTACATCGATTCCTCCTTTTGTGCTACAGTTTGATGGATCTCATGGTTTCTAAAGTCTAGTTTTGCTATATGGAGACTTGGTGGTTTCATAGGAATTTTGGTGCTAGCTTATTTTTGTGGTTTTCTTTTCTGTGGTTGAGTTTCGAGTAAATTTTCCAACTGTGTTGGTCAGAGCTTCAGCTGGAGTATCTGTTTCGTTCCTAACCCTTAATGCTAGTTCCACAGGTAGATGCTATTCTAGTGTTCTCAGTCAAGGTTGCAAGTACTTTTTGGGCACTTTTGTGACGGTTTTTGCCATTAAAAATAAAATAAAATAAAATAATCAGAGTAGTTCTGTGATTTCTAGCTCAACAAATTGTAGCAACAAGGTGATGTTGGATATGGACATGTAGGAGTCCCTTCTCTTGCTGACCCTTCAAACTGATTCCATCCTAGATACTTTCTTTTGTGTAAAATACGTTCCATCAATAGTACCATCTGATGATGTTACCTCATGTTACGCAGCATACCTAATGGATCCCAAGCACATTACATGCTTCTTGTTTGTGCCGATGAAATCCCATCATTCTTGAATCTTAGTATGAACTATTTGTTGCATGTAATTAGAATATTATCCACTAGTTTTCTTAAACTATGAATGTGCATCTTATATATATTTTTTATAAAGAAAAGTTGCTTTGCTCATTTCAGAATAACCTTGTTGGAGCATATCAAGTCCCATGTAAACACATGACTGGAAAACTAAAAACAGGTGAACTAATCCGTCAAGCTCACCATTGTTATCCCAAGATCAATTTTGCAATTATTCATATAGTAAAGCTCATGACTTCAGTACTGCTATTTTTCACTGATATTTGATAGAGGAGTTGATCATACTCCAAATGTCAATTTCAACACGATCAGATACGTGATTCCTTTCCTCTCGCTCATTTCTATTCTGGTGTGGTAATTTTCCTTTTGTCTTCTTCATTGATTTAATGACAGAGCTGCATATGTCTAATGTCTCTTGTTCTCTTAAGAATCTCTAAACTCTTGTCTCCCATACCTGCCTTGCTCTGAACTGTGGTTAGTTATAATAGTTCCTTTCAATCCATTCATTCTTCTGCCTTAAGTCCCTTGCCTCCTGACTCTTCAAGCTAGTATAATTTCAGCTATCCTGTACTAAGTTTATGCTGAGTCAGCATTGATTATCATTTATTTCTTGTCTACTAGTTGTGTGCAAATTAAGATCCTTGTACCAGTGAAAATCCAAGTTATAGCTCCCTCCCATTTTCTTTAGGCATATTGCCATTTTCGTCGTTACCTGTTCATTCTTGTATTACGCAGCGTCATTGGGTTGTAGCTAGAATCCTACTTCATTGGTCAGAAAATCTCACTGAAGTTCTTTTGTTCGTCATGCGTTGGCACATTATACTAGCCGATCAACTTCATCCTATGAGCAACCTTCAATGCCTCAATGATCTCCAGAATCTGGTATTTCTAATCTTCTCTTCTACAAAGATATTTGCTGTATCATGGGGTTTTATGTGTTTTTTTGGACCATAGTTAATGAAGTATATTCTTTGGGGCAAGTAATACTCTTCAAAAAAAAATTTAACTAGATATGATATTCGATTTTCATGACTGATTGAATTCTAACCATGATACCATTCAATCTTCGATCGTTTTAGGGATGGTGTGGCATTAGAGAAAAAACAGGATTCTTTGTTTCACTCAATTAACAGGTTTATCATTTTTTTTTCCTCAAGAAAATTTATCTGGCAGGAAATGGAGGAGCTTTGCTAGCTGCAGGAGACTTGGGAGCAGGATTTGAAACTGTAGCAGGAGAACCATGAGTTGTGCAGGTTTAATGAAGATATTGCTGGATATTTTGAGACTACTTAGCATTTTTCCTTCTTGTGTTGGCATCATGAGCTATAGGAACAATACATGTATGTTGAGTTTTTTAACCTTGAGCAGCACATAATGACTGATTGAACTCGTTGTCCTTGGTACCATGCAGTTTTTTACAACAGGATAATCAAGATAATTTCATGATTCATAAAATTCTCATGATATTTGATGTTAATAGCTATTGTTGCCTTTATTGAATGTCAAGGTGGAACTCATTTTTCTTCTAGGTTTCCTTGATGAGAATGTACGGGTTGAAGGGCAAATTCTTGGCTGTCCTATTTAAATTTTAAATTTCATTTACTTAATTCAAGATTTTGAATGGGCTGAGCACTACAACAACCATCTTGAATTCATGCTTTCTTGTTATCTGTTCTCAAATATTCCAACAAAAATGGATCTGCTTCATCAATAGATATATATTCATCTCTCTTTCATTTTATGAATTGTATAAGGTACTATAATGATACAAGCCAATGCAGTTCAACTTGCATACAAGAGCAGATACACAGTTTAAAGCACCTTTGGATGAAAGTAAAAACATTTGGCAAGGATACATATGATATTGTACCAAAGCTATACTACAAGGTTATCGAGCTAAAAACAAGATTAGCTACATCCTTCAATGCACGGTGTTCCGGTGTGGCATCTGTGCCTGGCTCATTCAGCTGCTCGTGAAGTACCAATTTGGTTCCGGCAAGGTCTCAACATCAAATCCTCTTCCTCGTGCCGTGGAGACAGATCCACCCATCTAATTCAGATATCGATATGTTCTCCAAATACAGTGAGTATAATTCTTTAACCTGTTGTTGCTGCACAAGGATTAAAGTGATAAACCTTGTAATTTTCATCTTTCTGAACATATAATGCTTGTCCGCATATGCAAATCATATAAACAATAACTAGTATAGCTCGAAACACTATATCATTCAATACTCAAATTTATGATGACTGCAAAAGGGGGCTTTAATCTGTTGTAGTTGCACAGGAATTAAAATAAGAAACCTTGTAATTTTCATCTTTGTCCACTGTGTGTCAGCTATCAGAGTGTCAGGATATGCAATTCACATAACCAATAGCAAGGAAAGTAATAGTATAACTTGAAACGCTATATCATTGAGTATTGAATGTTCCTGCAGTTTTTCTGAAGGAATGATCAAAAAAAGGGGAGGGAGAATAGTTGCTACTCCTTAAGTTGTGTTTGGTACGTGAAATGCAAAATTCCTATCTTCTAGGAATTTGATTTCCTGACATCAGATTCTTGGATTGTTGTGTTTACCATGTTTGGTACGATTTGAATAGTTCTGTCAATATATGATGATATTAACGCATTTGATGTGTGTGCATATGTGTACTTTTGAGAATTGCCTGTAGGCTTACATGATAATATGGGAAAGGAACCCCGTCCAAGTGGGGGAAGAAACTCTGGTAGAACGGGAAAAGAAAGGTTCTCGTTATGCTATACCACACAATGGTCACAACAAAGCGCTTGATTCCCCCTTGTGCAGCTTCCATATGTCGTAGGTCAAGTCTTTATGAATCATTTGTCAAGCTTCATAGTCTCCATATGCCTTTCGAACCCACAACCTCCCACAAGAAAAAAAAGTTCTCATACCACTTGAGTTATGCTCAGATGGCTGGTATATTAACAGGATTCCTAAAAAGACAAAAATATTTTCACAGCTGGCCCTCATAAAATAATGGAGGTAACAATAGCAAGCAATAGTGATCTTGAATGGCAATGATCGGTGATGGCCACCACCAACTATAATCACTGACGATGGGGATGGTCTCTTGCAATGGTGAGCTCAACGACACTAGAAATTCACAATGACTACAATCACCGATGGCGGCAGTCACGAGTTCCCTAGTGGCAATCATAAGTAAAAAGATTGAAGGTAGTGGTGATGAGATGATCATTAATGTAAGCGATGATGATCAGAATAAGTCACCAGTACCAATAACGGTTTCATATGGTGGTGGTGATGGTATCGGTGATAGAGGTCATCAATGTTGATGCAGTCGATAACAGCACCAATGGTTATAACAATCAACAATGATGATGGTAATGGTTGCCAACAATAGTCGACAACAACAATGATCATCATAGGTGAAGGCGACCATCTCTAGCAAGGGTGACAATGGTTGCGAATAGTCGACGATCACAGGTAATGGCACCAGTCCGCCGACAGTGGCAATCAGTGATGATAATGTGAAAAAGATATATATATATATATATATATATATATATATATATATATATATATATATATATATATTATTACTTGCTTAAATCTTTCGTATTTTGATGGTAGTCTTTCAAATCTTCATATTATAATATTAGGGTTTCAAAAACTAAATTAGTCTCTCTCTCTCTCTCTCTCTCAACCCATCTTCTTCCCATGGTTTAGTTAAAGGCCGACCAAGAATGGTACTTTACTCAAATAACCTCACCCAAAATTTGAAGACCCCCATGACAGGAGCAACAACAGAAGCAGTAGTAGGCAAGAAAGAAGGGGGTGAGTGGAGAACGAGGGGAGAGGATTCGGTGAGAAAAAGAGGAATAAGTTTTTCAATGGAGCTTAAAGACATAACAGATATATCATATCAAAAAGTTTAAGAAACCAAAATAGTTTCTAACAACGGTAAAGAAGCTAGTTGAAGGGACTGATTTGGTAAGGATTCGAGAGACTAAGAACTAATATTGAAATATGAAAAAAGTAAGGGACTAATATGAGAAACGCCCAATGAAATAAGGTTATTTTGGAATATATGAATTTTTTTTATAATTGATTTGAAATTGGAATGGAGAAAATCCACTTGTCATGAGGAAATCACATTCCCATAAAACAAGAGAATGTGATGTTGGTGGGAATCTAATCCCATGTGAATTCCCAGGTATCAAATGCACCCTTAGCGTATAGCATACGAGATGTCAATAAGCATAAACAAATTGGTGTGGCCCTCATATGTCAGTCTCTAGTAATTCCTCAATAGTACCATCTTCAGGGATAAGTAACATTTGCTTTTCCCCCGTTTTCTTTTCTTTTTATTTAGATTTGCCATACAAATCACATGAATTACCTCAGGAAAAGGAAATGCATTTATGGTTTGGTCACAGGTAAGAATGTTAAATTGTGAAACTTACAGAGAATTTAAGTAAAAGAAAATGTTGCAATGTACTGCTGGGAAGTACCTGTGCAGATAAAATTCCTGAGAGGCCAATTACTGCACCAGGCTTTGCAAAGGCAACAATATCTTCTGCCAGGTCCATCAAAGGATTGAGAAGAATATTTGCTATCACAATGTCAAACTTTTGTTTTGCACCAATCAGATCCAAGTTATCTGATGCTTGCTGTCCCGGGTTCTTGTTGGTTACTTCATATGTGCTAGGGGAGCCATTATTAGGAACCAAGTAAACTGACATCTTATCTGAATTTATCTCATTCAAAACCATATTTTGATGAGCAGATGTCACTGCATTGGGATCTATATCAATTCCAACAGAAACTGCAGCACCCATCTACATGAAAAAGGAGTTATAGTGAGAAGTCACTCAACTTTTCAAAGTTAGACACCTAGAGTGATAAATGTAGATAATATAGGAAACAAGGTTTAAATTATATGAATCGGTATTGGTATTGGCCGATCACTCATGGTATCAAAATTGGTAATATAGGATGTATCATATCGTCGATACCAAACTGATAGATATCTCAAAATCCAATAGAATATATGTGATGTACATCAACATCGGCCAATATTTAAAACCTTGATATGAAATATATAAAAAAGAGAACTTTAAAGAGAACCAATTCAATATTAGACAACTAAATAAAGTTACTGTTACCATGCTTTACTGTCATTATCCTGCTTAACTAATTTGAACAGTAGTTTCTCGATACTTATATCTCAAAATTAAAATATCAGCTATGTTCAAATTGCAATTTTAGGATTTCAAACAAACCTCTATTGTTTGATATTTACTACACAATATCTGAACTTTCACCTAATGTGTGAGAGGCAACAACTGTGTTACTAGGATACTCCACTTTTTGTAGAACTTTGCCATGTCAGACACTCGGATATGACATGACACTTGGGCACCAGCATTCTACTACTTGGATACTTATCATGTCAGAAAAAATAATGAATGCATCATTGTATTAAAAGAAGAAAAAGGGTTAGAAAGCATATCCAAATAGGATACATATGGGAAAAGGAAAATTAAGAATTGCAAACAAGAATTATATTTTTCTACTCTTTACAATCATCATTTATGGAAAACGAGTCATCCTTTCTTTTTAAGAACTCCGCCAGTGATATGCACTGCATATCCCAAGCCAGGATAAAGGAGGAGAGTTGTGCTAGGCCAGTGACAGCCAACGTAAAATATTGTCACATATTATGAAATGAGCCAAAATATGAATTTCGTTGGGGCGTTCCCTACTGAGCGACGCGCTATATCGGAGCCCTGGTGTAGTGAAAAATGTGTGAGGGTTGCTAGGTCGTCGCCCAGAAGTGACGCGCCACGTCGGTGCTCGGATGTGGTGTCAAATATAAGAGAGTTCTCACATTTTAATGAGCGGGTGGGGGTAAAGAAGTTAGCTTATAAACATAAATTTCGGTTGGCATCATGGAATATAGGTTCGCTTATAGGTAAATTAGCAGAATTAGTTGAGCTTATGATTAGAAGGAGGGTTAATATTTTGTGCGTGCAGGAGGCTAAATGGGTAGGTGAGAAAGCTAAAGTCATAGAGCCTTGGGGTTATAAATTTTGGTATACGGGTAGAGATAGAAACCGTAATGGGGTAGGTGTGATTATAGATAAGCAATTACTTGGGGATATAGTAGAGGTTAGGAGGAAGGGTGATAGAATTTTATTAGTTAAAATTATTTTAGATGGAGAGATTTTTAATGTCATTAGTGCATATGCACTACAAGTAGGACTTGATGAATCCAGTAAATATCAATTTTGGGAGGATCTAGATGAGATAGTACAAGAAATACCCACTAGAGAAAAACTATTTATTGGTGGTGATCTCAATGAGCATGTAGGAACTAGTCGTAATGGGTTTGATAGTGTATATGGAGGATTTGGTTTTGGAGAAAGAAATGAAGCAGGTAACTCAATTCTAGATTTTGCTTTGTCTTATGATTTAATTTTAGCGAATACTTGGTTTAAAAAGAGAGTTTCTCACTTAATTACTTTTAAAAGTGGATCGAATGCAAACCAAATAGATTTATTTTTAACTAGGAGGGTAGATAGAGCTAATTGTATCGATTGTAAGGTAGTGCCAGGTGAGAGAGTAGTTATCCAACATAAACTCTTAGTTTTAGATATTCAGATTAGACAGAAACTTAGAAAAATTAAGTGTAAATTAGATCCTAAGATTAAGTGGTGGCGATTAGAAGGTAATCAAAAAGTTTTTGTAGATAGAGTAGTACAAGAAGCAGATTGGAGGGAGCATGATGATCCTAATATAACATGGAAAAAAATAGCTAGCGGCATTAAAAGGATAGCTAAAGATATATTCGGTGAGTCGAGAGACGGTGTTCCACCATATAAGGATACATCATGGTGAAATGAGGAGGTAAAAAATGCTATTAAAATCAAGCGAGACCTTTATAGAGATTTGAAGAATAATAATAATAATAATGGAATAAGTTTTGAGAAGTATAAGATAGCAAAGAAGGAGGCTAAGAAAACTATTCGGGATGCAAAAACTAAATTATATAAACAAGTGTACGAGAAGCTAGATAATAAAGAGGCAGAAAATGATATATATAGAATTGCTCGAATAAGAGAGAGAAAGTCTAAAAACTTATTTACTGTAAAGTGTATTAAAGATGAGGATCAGACGGTTCTAATTCGAGACGAAGAGATTAAAGAAAGATGAAAAAATTATTTTGATAGATTATATAATGGTAGTTTTATTCAAGATTTAGGAGATCTTACTATTCAATATGAGGATATGAATCGTAGTTTTATGCGCAGAATCAAAGAGTCTGAAGTAAAAGAGGTTTTGAAGAGGATGAAATCAAGAAAAACTGTTGGTCCAGATGAGATTCTTATAGAGGTATGGAGATATCTAGGAGGGATTTGTGTGAGGTGGCTAACAGATCTTTTTAACAAGATTAGGTAAACTAAGAAAATGTCAAATGAATGGAGAAAGAGTACCCCAGTACCTCTATATAAGAATAAGGGCTACATTTAGAGTTGTTCTAACTATCGAGGAATAAAACTCATGTGTTACACTATGAAACTTTGGGAAAGGGTAATTGAACATAGATTGCGACAAACTGTTAAAATATCGGAGAACCAGTTTGGATTTATGCCGGGGCGATCGACGACAGAAGCTATTCATTTACTTCGTCAACTTATAAAGCGATTCCGAGAGAGAAATAAAGATTTGCATATAATATTTATTAACTTAGAGAAAGCCTATGATAAAGTTCCACGAGAGATACTTTGGTGGACACTGATGAAGAAAAGAGTTCTTATCAAGTATATCGACATAATTAAGAACATGTATGATGGAGTAGTGGCCAATGTCAGAACATGTGGTGGTTTAACTAGTGATTTTTCTATCACAATTGGATTACATCAAGAATCTGCATTGAGCCCATTCTTATTTGCTATAGTGATGGATGAGCTTACTAAAACCATTCAGGATGAGATATCTTGGTGTATGCTATTTGCTGATGATATTGTCTTAGTTGATGAGACAAGAGAAGGGATAAATGCCAAATTAGCGTTATGGAGGCATACATTAGAATATAGAGGTTTTAGATTGGGTATTTGGATTTTATTATTCAGAATGATGGAGAGATCGATAATGATGTTAACCATAGGATACAAGCTGGCTGGTTGAAATGGAGGAGGGCAACGGGAGTTTTATACGACCGTAACATTCCGTTAAGATTGAAAGAAAAATTTTATAGGACTGTTATTAGGCCAACTTTATTATATGGCACGGAATGTTGGGCCATAAAGAAACGTCATTCACAAAATATAAGTGTAGCAGAGATGTGCATGCTCCGTTGGATGTGCGGCAACACTAGGAGAGATAGAGTGAGAAATGAAGATATTCGTGCTAAAATAGGTGTAGCTCCCATCGATGAGAATATGCGAGAAAATCGTTTACGATGGTTTGGTCATGTGCAATGTAGGTCTACAAGTGCACCAGTTCGAAGAGGGGAATTTATCAATGTAGGACAAGTTAAAAAAACGAAGGAAAGACCGAAGAAAACATGGATGGAGGTGATACGCAAAGATATGGAGTCTAAAGATTTAAATAAGGAGATATTACTTGATAGAAATGAATGGAGAAGGAATATCAAAGTGATCGATCCGGCGTGATTCTTTTTGGTTCATATAGCCACCCCAAATACTTGGGATAAAAGGCTTAGTTGTTGTTGCTGTTGTTGTTGTTGAGTCATCCTTTCTTTTTAGAAAATGTTAGTATTGTGAGATAGGTAGACGAATGACGCTAAAGAGAGATTCTTGCTCCTCTGAATACGGGATGTGTGTATGTTTGTGTATGTGTATGTATATATTATCTACTCTTAGAGCTGTATCCCCGTGTCCTGATATTTCAAAGTTATGGTGTTGGACACTTTAGGACACTCGGACACTTCACTTGACACCCGTGTCCATGTAACGCTACATCGAACATATCATATATACAACATGATGGCGATTTAAGCTGAAAATGCAGATGGACTTCATATTTTAAGCCTCAAACAGTTGGCACAAAAGGCTTTGTTCTTCTTGTTGCTTTTATATAGCCTGATGTTTATTAGTATCTAAAGAGAAAATCATAACACACAATTGTTGACAGAGAAGAATATTGTGACATACATAGAGACGTAGTTTCATAAAGGAGAATATTTGACAACATACTAGTTCGGGCTATAAAACACCTTATTTACATAAAGGAGATGAAAGCAGCAGTTTGCAATGGTTAAATAAATCAAATTGTTCCTCTATATGTTCAAAGATAATTAACAAATGATTCATTAATCTTTCTTCTTCTTTTTTTTTTTTTGGCTAATGAGGGTATCTAGGACCTCTTTGAGTTCAAGCACCTGCCTAACCCCTTGGAAATGTGGCATCCCTCCAACCCACATAGTTGGTAAACTATGAGTGAATACCCCTGTGGATACCCCATTGAGGATGGTGGTAATCAGAGCAATGCTTTGGCCATCTAACTTACCCTCTTTGCGTGTAACCATTATTTGGGATTGGATCTTTGGTACTAGAGACTTTGCAGCTATTTTTTGGAATGCATGCATTACAGGAAAGAGAATAATCCTCTATTAAAACTTAAGAAATTGATGATAATATAGCTACCCTTAAATTCTTGTAGACCGATACCTATGTATATGGCAAAATTAAGCATCATGTCAGGTTCGGGTACCTGATACAATATATAGATTCCATAACCTCGGTACTGATGTTGTCGGCATTTTCAATATTGCTCATAAAATATGGCCATATTGCTATTTCAATAATATAAACCATCAGCTGGTACGAATCGCAATTCAGACTTTCAGAGATTTTAAAACTTGCTTATAACATTATGCAGATATATTTGTATGACTTGCAACACTAGTGCTACAGTGTCTGTTGAATGGCCTTAATAAAACAACATTTAGAGATTTCAAGTCATTAATAATGTACAATTGACCAAAAGTTTTAAAATATCTTACTTTCATGGATAGCATGATGACTGATGAGAATAGGAGAGTCAGAAACACTTTGTTAACAAAATTAACTCAAGTGATACATGTTAAAAAACATAGGCTGGATCAGCAAAATTTCAACAAACAACAAAAGTTCGCAAATCGAAGCAAAGAATTCGAAAATGGAAAAATCAAAGCAACTTTCTATCATAGTGTACATTGATTCAATATAAAACTTCGTAAAAGATATAAGAAATTTTTTACGAAGAGCCCTAAATCATAATTCATGTCAGTTCAAACAAAAAATTGATATCTAAACATAATTCGTGTCAGTTCAAACAAAAATTTAATTTAACTACACCATGCATTAAAACAACGATAAAGTTTTTATCCTAATATCAGGGACCAATTTCTCCATTCAGCTCTATTATGGGTCATCTCTTCTATTGAGGTTGCTATCTACACCACTCCAGCTCTATTAAGGGTCGTCTCTTCTATTGAGTTTGTGAACTACACCATGCATGGCAAGTAAACAATTTCTCTAAAATCATTTATAAATAAATATCAATCTACAGAATAAGGTAGTAACAATACCTTCACTGCTGCTATTGCTAGTACCCCAGATCCTGTGCCATAGTCAAAAAAGTGCTCTCCTCCTTTAATCAAGCCACGCAACAGCAACAGACATAACTTAGTTGTAGGATGCTCTCCTGTTCCAAAAGCCATTCCTGGGTCGAGTATAATATTAACTGCTTGTAAATCCTGCACACAGTAACTGCTTGTAAATCCTGCATATGATAAAATTAACATTTTTTATTCATATTCTCATGCAACAATATGGAGATTTGGTTTTATAACGTTCTTTTATAATGTTCAAATATAATTAGACATCAACATCAGAAAACAAACAAGTTTCATAAAGATTGGAGGAGGATTATAAAATCTTCAAAAGAAGGGTTGGCCCCCAATATTCTGACTTTCTTTGGCTCTCATTGGGCTGTCGGGCTCTTTTCGTAGGGGCCAACTGATCAATTCTGAGTTTTGGGATACATCCTTCACAAGATCTCGTATGACATTCATGATGAGTATAGAAGAACTACCACTAGAATCTACCTTCCAGTTGATGGTTTAATTAGCATTTGAAGTGCATACAAGGTGTTCAAAACCCCGCATACTCATGTTTAATACACAAGAGAGTGCCCTAAGAGTGACCTTAAGCAATGTAGTTGGTTTAACTTTGGTACACATTTAGGCATAATTTACAAAATCTTGATCCACATCTTAGAAGGGTCCACTGAACATTTGGAAAAACTGGCCTTAGCTATGTAACTGACTAAGATTAGATTAGAATACCTTAACAGATGTGATCTAAATTTAAGTATTATTTAAAATAATAATGCAGTTCAGATTGAAATCATGCAAGGTATGAACTCAACCAACTCATCTGCCACAAATAATATCAGAAGTGAAGACTGAAACAAGTGCAGAAACAAACCTCCATTCACCAGTTCCAGTCTCCTCAATAGAGAACAACTGCAGACCTTAAGAGCTCCTTATACAGATCAAGGAATCTAGAATTCTATGCCTGGTAGCATAGACTAGCAGCAAGCAATTTTTTTATATAGTAGCTAAAACATTTCAAGGTCCATCTGAGTACGGATCAAAGGTCCAATATATAGCAGCTTTGATCCATCATGAGTTGCACATTGAGATTAATATATATATATATATATATATATATATATATATATATATATATATATATATATATATATATATATATGAGAAAAATGGAAATGAGCTGACAGCTCACGCAAGTTACCTGAGCTGCAGTTCATTTCCACTATCTCCAATAATTATTTTTTAAAAAATTCTTTTGATTTATGATCTCAACCCCCTAGGGTTCACTCATACCCAATTTATTGGGTTTTAATTTTGATTTGGTCCTCCATCAAGTTAGCATAAAATTAATGGTTTTCAATGAATAAAACATTTTGTATGCACTTGATGAAAAGGTAAATGAACTCCAAAATTTATGAAATTTAATCTGAAAGAAGTTAAGAAAGTAGAGATAATAATTGTTAAAAAAATTGAAAAAAATCATTGGATTATTATAGTTTTGCCGCTAGCTCACGTAACTTTTCCTGAGCTGGCGGTTCACCTACAGTAATCCCTATATATATATATATATATATATATATATATATATATATATATATATATATATATATATATATATATATATGAGAAAATGGGAAATTCACCGGCGGTGAAGGGAGTTCCTTCACCGCTGTTTAGATGGCCCAATAAAATTATTACGCATGGCGCCACTCAAGCTAACAAATAAAATAACTCTCTTAACCGTCCTTTGAGTGGCGCCACATGTAATAATTTTATTGGGCCATCTAAGCAGCGGTGAAGGAACTCACTTCACCGCCGGTAAATTTTCCGTTTGCTCTCTCTCTCTCTCTCTCTCTCTCTCTCTCTCTCTATATATATATATATATATATATAGCTCTACCCTTCAGAGTATTACCATTTACATTTAAACATGCACCACTAACTATTGGTCCCTTTCTCACTTCAAACGTGTGAGAGAAAGAATTTAATCCCATATTCTAGTGTTTAACTAATGTTATACAGAAGTATGTTAATGTTCCATGAAAGTAATCTTGTTAAGTGACAAATAAGAAACTATGTTTGCAAAAGGAGAAGTGTGTTAAAGATGGATTAAACTAAGTCATACCAGGGGAGTTCTCCATTTGGGAATGATCCACAGCCCATCAGTAATCTCAATAGGATTAAATGTTCCCTGTGATTCATACAGTAGGCAAGATTTACTTAATATCAAGGTCTAAGAAAAGCTCAAATGTAATATATAACATCAACATGAGTCCCTCGAATTATTAAATATGGCAAATATGTGAACCTAATTATTGGGGCAAGCTGAATAAGGTTCACCTCAATGAAACCTACAGTAACTTACAAAAATCCAAGAATTAATTCGTTTAAAACTATCTAGAAGCAAGAAATAATTACAGTAGTTCTTGCTTTCGATAATCATATACCTTTCTACAAAATGCCATTACTACAGGATTGAAGCAAAACAAGTACATATTACCTCATGAATTAAAAAAGGCCTAGAGAAGCAATGAAATTAAATAACATTTGACTGCTAGAATGAAACATATTCACCTGAATGTTGGTAACCCAATCACAAGGCTTGCCCGTGGAGACTTTGTACTTTGGCATGTAGTTCAATCCAATTGAATCAGCTGCATGTGAAATGCATGCATGCACATCTTGGACATCTGTAAATATGGAAGTTATCCAGGTCTGTACGTGGCATCACATATATAAATATTACAAGAAATTCAGCAACTTAAAACTTCACAAGAAATTATATATAAAAGCAACGTCGTATTATCTCCAAAAGGAAATAATTAGATGCTTTAAAAAAATAAGTGCGATATTGATAATATATATAATTACAAATATGGCATAGATAAGTATATAAATGATGTTATATTCGTGTCTTTAATTTATTGAGTGATCTTATGTCCCAGGAAACACCGACGAACATGCAAAAGAAGGAAGCAAGAAATATAATATCTGAGGAAGGGGGAAAATGAAAAAGAGGAAAACTTAGTAAATTTATTTACAATTAGATATTACTTATAAGAAATGCATGAGTAATCGCAGAAAGCTTCAATTTCAAAACCCAAACAGCCGGCTAAGGACTAACTTAAAGGAAAAAGATAAGGAAAAAGCTACAGAAATAACATTTAGAGGGGGGGAGTGTAGGTAAACTAAGAAGAATCCACTCTATTTTTCCAATGGCATGATCAGGTCCACTTTGAAGAATATAAGGCATTGTAGGAATCCACTGGTGTTCATAAAATTTAACTATAGCATTATGTGAGTTCTCAGTCAAAAACTAGTTATTATTGATATGAACATACAGAACACAAATATACCTCCCGGCTTATAAAGGTAGGTAATGTGACCAATTTAAACATCTATCACAAAGCTTATATATAAAGTAAATAAACCTACTGCCTGGGATAGGGCTTACAACCCAAGTGGTCTGATTGCTACTCTAGACAATACTCGACTGGTGTATTTATGAACAAGGACTTCAACCGGATAACATATACCTTAAGGGTGACTTCTTTGATTCAGATTGAAAACTGATCAACTAGTCTACTTAATCCTCAAGAAGTTATGGAGAGGGCAAGTTCTTTAATTGATGGCATTTGATCCTTCAAGAAGAAGGTTCTCTCTAACCAGCCATGCTTTCTCAAGCAGGTCAGATTTCTCAAGCCTTCCTAGGAAACTAACATTTCAATGTAATGGATGCATCTTTTGCTTAAAATCTCATCAGTATCTCCATCAAAGTTATATTGTTCATTTGAAAACATGAGCCCACAAACTTGAGTACTTTAAATATTGTCACGCAAATCAACAACTTCCTATATGAGGTCGGTGTGCCTGAGTTTTCATCGTGGCCAGAAGAAGATATACAACAAGTCTTGGTGATTAAAAAAAATTGGCAAAAAAATTGAGGCAGAGTTCAGTGGACATGAAAACAGAAGCAAAATTTTCACAAGAGGGAGCAAGGATAGTAGAACAATTGACAAGCACTTATTACAAGAATCTATCCTGTTGGAGCCATGACCAATAACAAAATATAGCATCGAAACTAAACCAGCACAGATCAGACATGCTGACTGTCAAGGAAGTAGTTCAGAAAAATAGATATATACTATTTGCAAATGTACCATTTCAAGATACTAGAAACGAAACAGTTCCAAGCTATAATGCACCACCAACAGAATATCCAACAAACAAAAGGAAGCCCAGCACCATGATATCCCATGAGTGCTTCTTTGCAGAGATTTTAGCACAATTGAAGTAAGCAAAAAGAACTAGATAAAACATGTACTTGAGGCACAAGTTTAGATAATAGGACAAAGATAACGCGAAACAAGTAAGAATCGAGAAAAGGACACCTTACCCATCATTGGAAAAGCATGCTGATGCTTAAGAAAAGCTTAAAGATCAAATTAAAAAATTGATATGATTAACTTCAAGAGTTATAAATAAGTTGTAAAGAAAAACGGATGAAAGATTTCCTACTAGCTATGGCACTGTGCACAATAGCTTTGCAAGGGAGAAGAGCTTCCAGTAGAGGCAATGATAACACTAATCAATGAGGCAAAAATAGTCTGCCAAGTATCAGTTACCCTCAGCTTTGAACCAACTAAAAGCAGACTCTTGTTACCAAATACCAACAAATCCAGAGACCAGCTACCAGGTCTCCAATTAAATTTACTTTATCATAAGAACTGTCTTTAAGCAGGCTATTTTTAAATTTACTTCATCATAAGAAATAGTCTGCCAAGTATCACTTACCCTCAGCTTTGAACCAACTAAAAGCAGGTTCTTGTTACCAAATACCAACAAATCCAAAGACCAGCTACCAGGTCTCCAATTAAATTTACATTATCATAAGAACTAAGTCTTTAAGCGGTCAAGTTAAAAGTTTCAAAATCTGCCAAATTTTTATGATTCAATGGAAACCAGATTAGTGCTATGATCATTTAGACTTTCGGAGTTAGAAGATTACAAAACAATGGAAGTTGCAGGTGGCATCATGTCGGTAGCAGAATGTTTTGTCAACACCCAATAAAGCCATGAGCCAGACAACGAAAAGAAGGAAACAAAAGTATAAGATCAATGAATAGCAGTACTTGAGGCATTGGATGACATTATCAGAGAAATAAGCACTATCCTCAATCTGGAGCTAGTATTCCCTGATGAGACTAAAACCACGTTATAAGGTTCTGTAGAGGAAAATGACAACTACAAGAAGTGATAAAGGAGAAGAAACTTAGGCAGCTGCTATGTAAAGGCAATCAGCATATGAAGTTAAGGAAGAAGTTTGCTTCCAATTATGAGTTCCCTAGGACAAGTTTGACACATGGCGAAAGCTTAACTAGCATTTGATGGTGGAAGAGTTGGGAATTTTTTTTGGAGAATTTGGAGGATATTGAAATAAAATAAAAGGATAAAGATTAATTTGAGTCCCAGCATTCAAGCGATCTCTCACCCACTCTCAATGAATCCACAATGAGAGATTTAAAAATTGATTTGGAAATCCACCCAAGTGATCTTTCACCCACTCTCAATGAATTCACGATGCAAAAATTTCATTTTGCTTAGCAAATCACCATTACCAACACCCCAAAAAAAAAATATTTTGATTCTCAACATTTTCATTCAATAATTTCAATTCCTACTTACAAGCTTATTTATAGGAAATTCCTATAATAACGATAAGAACAAACTTCTAACCAAAATCGAAATCTAAATTTCTAAAAATAATAATCTCATCAAAACTCAAACTCAAGCCCTATCTAGAGATCCTATCTAAATTCACGCATTCTATTTTATCCAATTTTCATCAAACAAGTTAACCATTAGCACCCAACTTGTCAAACATGGATATTAATAAAATTTCTAGACGCAGGCCGAAACTCAGTTTTCAGACATTTTTTATTATATTTAGAACATTATATTCATTTCTTGATTTGTTTCTGCCATCCTAGGAGTTTGTGTCTTGTAGTAAATCTACGTTCAAATCTTTGTAAACGAAGGTATCATATATATGTAGATCCCGCAGATGTTAGTTTTTCATCCCTTTTTTTTTTTTGAGTATAAAAGGTGGGTGTATCCCTTTTGTTTCATTAAAATAGTTTAACAGGATGGGCTATGCAGATGTTAGTTATAAAGTACTTACATCATCAAGATCCTCAGAACTCTCTACTTCATCCATAGCAGCAGAATTTGCACCAAAGCATAAAAGTGCTTCTGATAACATATCCTGCAATACAAGATTCCCTCAGTCGACATATTCAAATAGCCAATTTATGAGAAAAGAACATGTGTACATCAATCACTGAATTGCAAAATGGAAAGAATCGAATAAACAAGAAAGCAGCATGCAAGGTTTATAACTGTCACAAAGGAAGCAATAAAATTAAGGAGATACCAAATCTATCCAACACTCGGATGCATTGGCAAATTTCTGCACGAACAACAGATTCTTTTAATTACGAACCCCAAAAAGGAATCAGAAACTAACTAAAAAAATAAATTGCTAAACACGACCATTCCAGCACAAGAGGTCATGTTTACTGAACTTTCATCCCAAACATCATCTATAAGGAACAAGCTGTAGTTAAGTTGGTTTTCATTATACTAAATTAGAAGTAAAGTAAGTCCACGCGCATTCCTATTTGCATTGCAAAAAAGACCAATGCACAAGGTCATGGTTCTCCCAAAGAGAGCTTGATCACAAAAGCACCAAACTCCCAACAATTATCCAAAAAGTTCAATTTCCAAACAATCCTTCAACCTTTAGGAGCATGTTAAAGTGTTTGATGGAGATCTGATTTGATTTGATAGAGATTATATCTGATTAGATTTGATTAGATTTGGATCTTATTAGGATTTTAGAATATTTAATTGGATTCGGATTTTAATTAGAATTCTGATTTTATTAGGATTTTGAATTCTATTAGGATTCTGTTTGTTAGGGTTTTTCTATATATATGGGTTTGTATGGAGAATTAAGGAGATGAATAATATTTGAAAATTTCTTGAAAAATTTCTGGCGTGGATTTCGCTCGAGCAAATCTTTTCTCGTGGATTCGTGAAGAGTGGACGTGGATTCGCCTGAGTGGATTCCCAAACTCCGTAAGTTCTTTCCTAATTTATTTATTTTCCCCAATTCATCCAAAAAAAACCCTAATTTTCAAAACCAATTTATCTATTTTCCCCAATTCATCCAAAAAAACCCTAATTTTCAAAACCCTAACCCTAATTTCGCCTCCGTCCTGCATCAAATTTGGTATCAGAGCCTAGATTTTCTTCTCCATCACCCTCTTCTTCTTCCACATCTCCATTCTTTTTTTTATTTTATTTCAGTTTTTATTTTTATTTTTGAAAAAAAAAAGAGATCAGATCTTGAGAGAGAAAAAAGAGAAAAAAAAAGAGGAGAGAAAAAAAAAGAGAAAAAAAAAGGAAAAAAAGAGGAGAGAAAAAAGGAAAGAGAGAGATCTGTTCACATTAAAAAAAAAAACTGAACTTTCAGATCTAAAAAAAAAAAATCAGATTTGAGAGAGAGAGAAAAAAGAGAAAAAAAAAACAAATTATTCTTTCCCTTCCTCTACTTGCCCTGCACCTCTTCTTCCCCTTCATCCAATTCAGCAACAACAATATCAGCACAACCAATAGCAACAATAACAAGCAAGAATAGCAGCAACGACTGCAGAACAGTTGTGGCAGCAGCCAGTAGAAGTAGAACAGCAGACCCATTAAGGGTAGTTTTGTGATTCGTAGCCTATTTCAACTCTAATTCGAACCGGTTTTGAGCCGCCATGTTCCTTAGGTATTTTCTAAACCTTTTGAACTAAAATTTTTAATTGATTATATATGGAGTTCATATTACATGGTCACTACATCAACACCAATGCTAAAATATCACGAGTTGAGTGTGATATGTATGCTACTATACCCATTTTTTTCGGTTTTGACGATCGGCAAAATTATGAAAATTGGGAGAATCATCTCGAAGATTTCTTTAGATATTTTGATCTAACATCAGCACAGAAATGTCGTTATGCCCGACAAAAGTTGGGTGGAGAAACTTATATTTGGAGTAGAGAGTATAAATTATGCTTGGATTGGAATATCTTGCGACGTCTATTTCGTCATCTGTATACTCAACACCACATTCTAAATTTATCATCTCATTGGTTTCAATCGTCTGAGCCTAAAACAATGACCACTGATGAAAAACTTCAATATATGATTGATGAACTTGAAAAGTGTAGCCGAATATTTGACAGTTTCAACAAAACACTTAAACACAGGGATGAAAGAAGTCAAATGGTTAACGATGATAGTATCGTCAACAAGATTGAAGCAAATATTCATATTGTTGATTGCGAATTGCAGCCTATACTGGATACAGAAGTTCATGATTAGCCACTATTAATGTCAGATAAACTTCCTTTCCATCCATAAAAGTTGACTCAAAAGTTCAAGTTTCTGATGATCTTTCAGTGGAACCAACTGAGAAGTTTCAGCCACATAAAAATACATCCGATGATCATATTCATGAGCAGAAACCAACAGAAGTACCTCTTACTCTCCTATATCACATGTCCATGAAACCGACAGTTTCTTTAGAAGACTTTCTGCTAAAATTTCGTAAGAAACTTCGTCGACAATTTGTGTTTACTGATAGTATTTGTATATCAGTTGCAGATGTACAGGGAGTACAGGAACTTCCAATCCAAAGCGAGCCTTCAGACAGAAAAGAAGTTATTATTGATGATGAGGTAAAAATTTCAGTTCCTCTTAAGAGATTCATTACAAAAATTATGGCGAAATTACCGACTCAACATACAGATTCATATGAAGTTTCGAAGAGATTTGCTTCTACTGTTCATAGCCAGAATAATTTGTGGAATTTACGATTATCTGAAACTGATTCACGAAAAAAGCCAGTTCCATCTTCACCGCCTTAATTCAGATGTGATGTACTAGATATGCTTCAGTGACCACCACCATGGCTCAATTGGGATATTTTGTGGATATTAATCAGTTCAACCCGAACGTGTTTATCATTCCTTATCTCCACATTCATTATGGATGAATGTTTTGAAGCCGGGGAGAATTGATGGAGATCAGATTTGATTTAATAGAGATTAGATTTGATTAGATTTGGATCTTATTAGGATTTTAGAATATTTGATTGGATTCTGATTTTAATTAGAATTCTGATTTTATTAGGATTTTGAATTTTATTAGGATTCTGTTTGTTAGGGTTTTTCTATATATATATGGGTTTGTATGGAGAACTAAGGAGATGAATAATATTTGAAAATTTCTTAAAAAATTTCTGGCGTGGATTTCGCTTGAGCAAATCTTTCCTCGTGGATTCGTGGAGAGTGGACGTGAATTCACCTGGGTGGATTCTCAAACTCCGTAAGTTCTTCCCCAATTTATCTATTTTCCCCAGTTCATCCAGAAAAAACCCTAATTTTCAAAACCAATTTATCTATTTTCCCCAATTCATCCAAAAAAAACCCTAATTTTCAAAAACCTAAACCTAATTTCACCTCCGTGCTGCGTCAGTATTCATCTCATCTCTCGATCCTAAAAATTCTCAAAATTGGTTACTCAAAGTGCCGGTACTATTCATTTGATTAACATTTTCCAATTAAGAAAATGGATTATATACTAAACTGTAATCAATGTTACTCATCAAGTTGGTATCTTTTATCGGTCCTCATGGTTAACACCAAAAAATCTAAAATGGGTAGCCTGGAAGTTCATCAAACGAGCAGCATGCAACTCAAATCGACTAAACAAAAAACATAAACAAGTGATAGAATCCAACTCACGGCAGCATCCTTGTTGCATCGAATTCGAACGGATAGATAAGGAGAGAAGAGCGACGAGTTGGCAGCTTCCTCCGACTTTGTTGCTCGACTGCAGAAGCTCGCCACTCGTCTCTGCTCACGCTTTGGTTGGCAAGAGAGGAGGAGGAGAGAACGGTTTGTGGTTACTCTGCGGCTAAGTGGTGTCGTTGTTGTTGAGAGATTTCGAATTGGAGTGAGATTGGGAGAGCAGAGGAGTAGAAATTGGGGAGGGATTTGGATTTGGGGAGGAGACAGGCGTCTGAGGAGACGAAGGCGCCCTAACATTGTTACTGCTGCTGGCAGCTTCTGAGGTGAGGAGCTCCACTGCTCTTGATGTGATTCTTTCGGGAAATTTCTAAAGGAGCACAGCGTTTTTCGTAGTGAGCCCACTTTTCCCGGTGGGCACACCCTCTATTTCGAAAAGAGAGAGTTTTCTCGGTGAGCATATTTATAATACCCAAAATACCCTCCTGTCTTAAGTCCTTGAGAATGTAAACCGGTCGCCCAAACCACTTGAGCACGTCTTCCCCAAGCCTTAGCGTTCTCGGATCACTTGTGTTTCGCTGCCGGTCACCGTCGCTCTACCGGCGCTCCTAGCAGCGGGTCATAGCCGTCGTTGCTGTCCACTTGTCCTAACCGCCGCCGCTGTCCGCTGGTCATAGCCGCCGCTGCTGTCCATTGGTCGTAGCCACCACAACTCCAAGCCTTAGTTTTTTGAGTAAGAGGTAAAAATTGATACCGTAAATTATTGTGCTAATTTAAAATAATTGATTTGGGAAAAATTGGAAAATGAGGTTTGATGAGGGTAGGATCAGTTAAATGAGTTTATTTTTCGTAAAAACAGGGTTGGATTTTTCCATTACTATTAAATTAGAGAAAAATTACAGATTATCAAAATTTCTCTTTTTTTGATTACTATGAAAAGAAATAAAATTAGACAGAGAGAACTTATAAAACGTGTCGCTCTCTTTTAATCAGAAGAAGATCGTGGGATTCAAAACAGTTATGGAGATCGATCATTTTCCTGTTGAATATTCGACATTGATGGTTGGAGGCTAGGCTCGAAGCGAGAGGTGGAGGCTAGGCTCGCCGCTAGAGGTGAAATTGGACTCGTTGGATTTGGGAAGGGATTAAAATTTTTCATGTTATTATGCTGAAGTGAAAGGCGTAGTTGGATAAAAAGACTTAGATTTTGTTGGTGTTATTGAGAAATGGTTGCTGGATTATGAAACGGTGAAGTGTGAAATTTATAATGTTAATATTAATCGGTAGGTTTTTAGTGTTAGGGTTAAATTGGTATGCATTTATTTTGTGTTTATATTATAATATTTAATGGATTTAGACATGCAAATTTAATTAGCATATGATTGACAATTTAAAATTTTATTGTGTAAATATAATATTTGGTGATTTATAGACGAATCCGACGCAACCATTCCACATTCGACCTTTGTCCCACAAGCAAATACTGAAGAGGTGAGTCTTTGTTTTTATGCTTTATGTTATGTGATTTTATCAAATATATTCATAATTATATATGTTTTTTCATAAAATAAACAGAGATTTAACCAAGCTATAACAATTATTGACCCTTTTTGGCGCAAGGCGAGACCTCAAGAAAAAACGTCCGAGCTTGCTATATAACGCACTAGTGAAAATTAAATCAGTTCTGATCGGGTGCACACAATATGAGAATCCGCTTATATTGCAGACCCCTATCGAAAGTTAAAGTTCTACTAGACGTCGTAAACCCGTTAGGAAGCAACGGAGATGTTAGATTTAGTTGGCTTTTAACGTTCGTTTTTGTTAATATGGATGTTTAAGTTGTAACCTTTGCAACCATAATAGAGCCGTAAACTTAGTTGTACTTTTGTTCAAAACTCTAATTATGTTTATCCATAACATTATAACTTCCTGAACGTTTTTGACAAGTAATTATGTTTTTTATGTTAGAATTCATCTTGGGCCTCATGAGTTACTTGTATCTTTAAAAGTATATGTGGATATTAGATTGAATGCAAACTTAGTTACATGTATCATTTGTAACACTCTGTCCGAGCTTACAGTCCCTAATCCACCATAGCGAATCTAGATTGTCTAGCCCGAATAGTGGATCCAGGCTAGACAGACTGGATCCGATAAGGTGGATCCGGACTTACAGTCTCAGATTCACTATAGAAGATTCAGGTTGTCTAGCCTGGATCAAGGAGACAGTAATGTCTGTCTCCCTAATCCAGGCTAAACATTCCGGATTCACTATAGTTGATCCGCAATATTAATCCCAAATGGACATATTTCTGTCCGGGTCAAAAATCCAAACCATTCTTTGAATATATTTCTATGTTAATTAAATCTAAAACTTAATTTAAAAAACGTTGAAATTCGAAGAGGATGACGAATTCATACTTCCAAAAACTTTTGATCGTCGATTGGAACCAATGTCATTTTGGGCTTCTCCATTTTCTTCGTCATTGACCAACCAACAAATAAAATTACTCTTTTTTTAGGATTTCTACAAAAAATATAGATGATTTAAGCCAATTTTCGAAGGAAAGCAAACAAGTAAGAGGAGATTGAATGAGGATTGAAGGAGATGAGGTTGGAGATTTTTCTCTCTTTTCTCCACTGCTGGCGCGGGAAGAAGAGAAGACAATGAAAAGATGAAGGAAAGGATAATTTTGGAATAAAACTTCAATGACAGTCCGATAAATATAAGGAAAAATTTAAGTGGGCTATGTAGGAAGAAAAAAAAAGTGTGCCCCTCTAGAAATTTCCTTCTTTCGTCCATGAGTTATGAAGGCCCACGAAAATTGTAAATGACTTAATTGGGCTTTAGGCCCATTTTAAATCTTTATTGCTAGGCCTGGACGGGAATGGGGAAAGCCCTTTCAAGAAAGTCTCCGTCAATTGAAAATAAAAAAAAAGTTATCACAGAAAAACATTTTTAATGTAGTCTTATATTAAAAAAAGAAAAAGGAAAAAAGGAATGTTAAAGTACAAGAAACTATTCTATTTTTCTAGATTTTTTTCCATAAATTTATTTTATGTTATGAAAATAATTACGGATTTCAAATTTTATGGAAACCCTAAATAAAAAGATTAATGCATCAATTTAAAAATATAGTAAATGCTCCCTCCAGAATATATATATATATATATATATATATATATATATATATATATATATATATATATATATATATATATATATATATATATATATATATATATATATATAGTTATTTATTTATATTTATATTTTAAATACACTAAATCATGAGAGAGCATTTAGAAATGTTGGAAAATAGGTATTTTTTGCTATTTTTAATTCATCAGTTAATTTTTTTGTTATCATTTTCTGAAGGTATTTTATAAAATCAAAAAGCCCGTGAGGTTTACAACACACAGTTCTTTAAGCATCACCTCTTCGTTTATAGTTTTTGCATGGCTTTTAGAATTTTCAGCATGAGAATAAAAACAAACGCAACTCACGATTATTGTAGATAGAGAAAAATTGAAGAAACTCACCAAAAAGCCAGCCTCGCAAAACTATCAGCCTCGCTTGCGAGCTGCGCCAGTCTGGCGTTCAGGGAAACTATTTTGCATATTTCAAACAGATTCCAATCAGATTTACAATGGATTTTGATACAGAATCAAGACCAAATATAATAAAGAACCAAATCCAATCAAAAGAAAAGCCTATATGTGATAATGATTACAATGAGATTTCATTTTATCTATAAAGAAACAACCATAATCACTTCATGCTTATAAAATATTTCTACAAGAGACTCAAAAGGGACCTAAGATCCCTCTCGCACTAGAACTTATGACGTTTCTCCGACCAACAATAAAAAGGAAGAACCGGCCTTATAAATTTCTACTGTCATCAATCGTCAACGAGGGTTGAAACAAACCTCATATCTATCTAGATCCCACAATTTCTGTAAAAGAGAGCGACGATGTATAAATTATTTTGTTTATTTTCTTTTATTTTTCATTGTAATTGATCGAAATATTATAATATTTTTTATGGCAATGGAAACAAAACCCAATTTCACCGAAAACAATATATTTAGAATGAATTATAACCCTTCTAAAATTTGACAGTGATAACGGTCAAATTTCCCAATTTCTAAGAGGAGAAAGGAGGGAATCTGAATAAGGGGCCTGAATTAAGATATTAGTTATATTATCCCTGTTCTCGTTTACTGAATTGGACTCTAGGCCCGCTTAGTTCATATAATAATAACCCATTTCAAACCAGCCCACATGCATGAGTATGCCCACAAGCAAACCGACCAGGGAAATTGTAAGAGAACAGACGCAAGCATGAGGGAGCGAGCGGGTAGGGTGTGCCCTTATACATTTGGAGGGTGCCAAGCTCCCAACAAACAAACGATAGGACAGGGCCCACCAAATCGGCCCCAAAATATAGCCGTTACATAAAAAATACACAGTGACAGCAGAACAAAGCACCCCCCTCTCTCCCCTTACATCTCCCCCAACGCCACTTCTTTAATTTCTCCCCCAAATTTCAAAATATTCGACCGTTAGAAATTCTAACGTTATAATTTTCCCTCTGCTCATCCAACCAAGATCACAAACCAAACAAACATCAGAACCCAAAGCCAAGCAAGCAAGCAACCAACAACAATCAAACCCCCCCAAAAGCTCTCGCCTTTTCCCCGCTCTATCTCTCTCTGTTGTCAAAAACCCTAACGCCCCTCTTGATTCTTCGTCTCGATTCTTCGAAGTGAGGGAGAAGTTCTGGAGAGGGATCTAGAAATGCGGAGCGAATCGAAGGAAGGAGTTGATGCACTTCAGATTGACGATACTTACGAGTTCTGTGCGCCTCGGTTCTTTGATTTCATGAATGAGGAGACGGAGGATGAGATCAGGACCGCTGAGCTCTGGTTCGAGATCTCGCAGAGCTATGCGCCCTCCCGTGCGTTTTCTTGATCCCATTTTCTTTGTAATCTCAAAAAATTCGGTTTCGATTGGGTGAAATTTTGTTTCTTTGGTTGAAAAGTTAGCCTTTTTAGAGGCTGGATTGGGGAAAGAAGAGAAACCCATGTGTTCAATTTGCTTCTAGTTGAATTTGGGGGTAAAATTTGTTTTGTTTTTTCTCTCTCTCTGTTTTCTAATAGCTTTCATGCCAAAAATCAAAGAGGGGAGGTCGATTCAAATTGATAGTCTCTGTGATTTCGGAAACGGGGAGCAAACCCACAAGGTGAACTTTTTTAATCTTGTAGACAGTGAGTAGTTGAAGTCTTGGATCTGATACTGGCATCTAAAATGATATTTATTTATTTAATTATAGGAATCTGATCAAGGACCGTCACAACCTCATACTAATCAAAGAGATGATGCAACCACTGCAGCAGAATCAGCGAGGTTAGTTTAAAAATTTTATCTTTTCTTAAAGAAAGAAATTTCTCACTAACTCTTGACCGATGATACTATTTGTTTCCCTTAATCCAGAGGTGCCCAGGATTTGATTTTGGCCGCAAAGACAGGAGCAGGTCAGCAGCAAGAATCGGAAGAAGCGAAGATGTCCTTCGAATTTGTAAGTTGATTCCATTTTGTTAATGACCGTTAGGTGTTTGTTTGTTTGTCTCTTGAATGAATATTTGAGTTTAATGGCTCTCAGGTTCCTGATGTTAAGCCTTGTGACACTAACTTGCCCCTTAAAGAAGAGAAAAGGTTTAGTTTTTATATTGGCACATACTTTAATTTAACTCAAGTAACAAGCACTGCCCAACTCATTTTTCTCCATTTTGATCTTCTTACTGCAGTGCATCATCTGATACACAAAGCAAAGAAACCACTTTCGCGTTTCCCATTTTGCCTTCAACCGATATGGTTGCAGCTCCAGGTACAAAAACAAGTATACATTCCAAAATTAAGCTGCTGTTATTTAAGCTTAAGCTTTATTTTTGATATAGTTTTGCAATACCGTTACTGTAGCTCCTAGTTCATCTGTTATTGCCATCACGCCCAAAGCTCAATCAGTTACACTTAAGGGAAGAGGGCCAAGTACTTCCAAGAAGCCAGGGACATCTGAAGCTTGCACACCCAAAGCTCAGAGAGTTCCGACCAAAGGATTAGGAGCATCGAACAGCTCAAAGCACCAAACAGCCAAAAAGATTGCTAGTTTAATTAGACAGCCATCAGCAGTAAGGAAGAAAGATCAGACACCATGTGTTCAGTCTTCTAGGAGCACCAGACCGCCGAGGAGTGTAATTAAGTGAGGGGTGACTGTAATCTTTTAATCATCTCCAGGACTAAATATTTACTTTTATAGTATTAATGATCATTTATTTATTGAGCAGGCATGCTGACAGTGCTACTGCGAAGAAAATTTGCATGGCTGTTGACATTGCCCAGGAGAATCAAGCTATCAAGAGACAGAAACTTGATGGGGGAAGGTCTAGGCAGGTAGTTATTTTTATTATGTTAAAATGCATGTGCTTTTTTTTAATAATAAAATTTTCATAAAATCTTTCGTTATGACCAGATTCTGAATGTCAAAACTAGAGTTTTGCCTCACAAGTCGAAGCCAGATTTGGCTGGTAGTACCGACATATTTGCTTCTTCACTTAGAGGCCATCGGGAAGAGTCATTAGCACGCAAGGTTTGTGTATATCTTATCTTTGTGGGGTATTTTCAAGATATATACATCCTCACGGTTCAATATCTTATGAAACAGGAGCAAGCACCATATGTATCTACTGCAGAGATAGTTATGAAGTTCCTGTCAAGGACCAGAGATACAGAGCTCTCACAAAAAAAATCAGCAACACATGTGAGACATAGACTTCTTCTCCATTTTTTTAGCATAAACTTCTTTCTGTATTAAATTACTTCTACGTATAATGTGATTGGGTGGCTTCATTGAAACTAATAAGAATCCCTTTAGAAAGACGTTACTTAGAAGCGAGGAAACAATTGTTTATGTAGATGAGATTCTGATCCAAAAATTTTCTTTAAAAAAGTCCTAAAATGGTGTACTTGAGGTGTCATCCATATGAGGTTAGCTATGAAACAGCCCTAAGTCACAATATATAGTATCTATATTGATAATGAGTACTGTTATTTGTGATCTCCACATCCTAAAATAGTAATGTACCAAAAATTATGCATTTTGAATATATTTTGTCTATAAATTGGATAGTTACAAAATGAATGGTTTTTCTATATTGATGATGAGTACTGTTATTTATGATCTCCACATCCTAAAATAGTAGTGCAAAAAACTATGCATTTTGAATATATTTTGTCTATAAATTGGGTAGTTACAAAATGAATAGTTTTTCAGCAATAGAATAAATAGGAGCTCTTGATCAATAATGTTGCAAATTGAATGGTTTTTCTGTAATAGAATAAATAAGAGCTCTTGATCAATGATGAAAAGGTTAGCTATGAAACAGCCCTAAGTCACAATATATAGTATCTATATTGATAATGAGTACTGTTATTTGTGATCTCCACATCCTAAAATAGTAATGTACCAAAAATTATGCATTTTGAATATATTTTGTCTATAAATTGGATAGTTACAAAATGAATGGTTTTTCTATATTGATGATGAGTACTGTTATTTGTGATCTCCACATCCTAAAATAGTAGTGCAAAAAACTATGCATTTTGAATATATTTTGTCTATAAATTGGGTAGTTACAAAATGAATAGTTTTTCAGCAATAGAATAAATAGGAGCTCTTGATCAATAATGTTGCAAATTGAATGGTTTTTCTATAATAGAATAAATAAGAGCTCTTGATCAATGATGAAAACATGATTTTGTAAACCACGTTTTTAAAGCAGAGATATCATAATGAACAGTTCGGACCTTCTATATTGGGATTTAGGGCTGTCTTTATAGGCAACTCCATGTGCGTGAGTTTTGATATGTCTTACGTAATTTATTTTCTGATATAGACACTTAAATAAATTTATTTACAACAACTTGCGAAAACAAGTATGCTGCAGTATTGGGTTAAAAAGAATTTTGAGAGAGGGATTTGGTTTAAAATTCACAAAAGGCCATTAAAAGATAGCGTATTTTGTAGGGATGAGATTAGATAGTTTAGCTTAGAAGCGTTTTTAATTAATTACCTTGCTGATTCTGGAAATACTACATATTGAATAGAAAGTTTCCTCAATACATATTTTATCAACTACCATTCTGTATGTAAAACCAAAGTGGCTGTTATCTGAACGTAATCATGAGAAGTTTTTGGGTTGGTCCTTGTTTTATTTTACAGGAAAGCACTGCTTCAATGATACAAAGTAGGCCTAAACTCAAACTGACAAGGCCTAAGGAACCCGAATTTGAAACAGCACAACGGGTCCGTGCTGTCAGGGTGAAGAGCTCTGCAGAGCTGGAAGAAGAGATGTTAGCAAAGTTGCCCAAGTTCAAAGCTCGGCCAGTGAACAAAAAGGTTAGCCTTTCTCACTGCCTAGTTTCAATACCTCAAGAGAATCCTTTAATCATACTAATGAAGTTTATAACCTCTCCTAGATACTTGAGGCACCTACACTTCCTTCACTGCCCAGAAGTGCTCCGCAGCCACCTGAATTTAAGGTAATCATTTAAACTAATGGCCAATGTTCTACGAAATGCTCAATCTGTGGTTTTAAGCTTGTTTCCCTGTCTCAAATATGAATAGGAGTTCCATCTGAAAACAATGGAGAGGGCAAACCAACATGCGGAAACATCTTCCACAGTATCCTCAGTGGATACTTCGACACAGGTGCATTGAGATTCTCTTACATTGATCCCTGATGGATTATTTATTTCTATACTAAAAAGATATTTCCTTTTCATGGAACAGAATCTAAATAAGCCAAGTAGGCTAACTGAGCCAAGACCTCCCCATCTTGAAACCTCATTAAGAGCGCGACCTCCAAAGTATGTTAAGTCCTATTGACTCGGTATGCAAAATCATTCTATAAAAGTTTCAAGTCTTTTAACAATAATTATGCTATTTCAGGATTAAAAGTTCCAAGGAATTGGAGCTAGAGGAACTAGAAATGCTTCCAAAATTCAAGGCCAGGCCACTAAATAAAAAGGTGTTCCGTTGATACTTCTCTTAGATAATATTGTACAGGTTTCGTGAATCACTGTTGCTTACTTGTTTTGTACAAAATTTATGCAGATTCTTGAGAGCAAAGGAGACCTTGGATTGTTCTGTAATCCAAAACCTCAAATAACAACCCCTCAGGAGTTCCATTTCGCAACTGATGAAAGGCTTGGCCCTCCATTAGTCTTTACAGAGATGTTTGATAAAGTACATATTGAAGAAGAGCTTTCTTTTTAAATTTTCGCTTGTCTAATGGTATTCTTATCGTCCTCTTTTTTTCTTTAGCTTTCACTTCACTCTGAATCATCTTCTCGACATGAGCAACAAGAAGCTCCTAAAATTACTATCCCAAATCCCTTCCATCTTCTAACAGAGGTATGTTGTCATTGATATGCTTGCATCCTTCTATGGTTCAAACACTGATTCTCTTGTTGGTTTCCTTTTCCCTATCGTTTCAGGAGCGAGGAGTCGAGAAGGAAAGACAATTCACAGTTCAGGTTCTGCAGAAGCAATTAGAGGACGAGAAAGCTCGAATTCCGAGGGCTAATCCTTATCCGTACACCACAGACTACCCAGTGGTAAAGACCATTCCATGATGCTTCACTAACAACTTTTCTTTTTTTATTTACTTCCTTAAAATTTTTCTAATGACCTTTTTTTCCTTGTGTACAGATACCACCAAAACCTGAGCCGAAACAGTGCACCAAGCCTGAAGCTTTCCAACTAGAGAGTCTGATACGACACGAAGAAGAGATGCAGAGAAAAATGGAGGAGAGAGAAAGGATGGAGAGAGAGGAGGCAGAAAGAAGATTATTTAAAGCTCAACCTGTAATGAAATTGTAAGTTCAGTTGCCCATTCTCTGTATTGATCTTTCACTATAGGAACGATAATCCTGAAACTGTGCTGCGTTTCTCGTCGCAGGGATCCTATTCCTCTTCCTGAAAGAGAAAGGAAGCCTCTGACCGATGTACAAGAGTTTGTTCTCCATGTGGATAATAGGGCAGTGGAGAGATCCGAGTTTGACAAGAAGGTTCAAACTTTATCTATGATTCACCTAATTATTCATTAAACTATAGAACTGTCGATGGTTTATCTGACAATATCTTGTATGGATTATTTTTGTGTGACGCAGATTAAAGACAAGGAATTGATATACAAGAGGCTGAGGGAGGAGAATGAGACTGCAAAGATGGTATCGATTAGCTTGTATCAACAGCTAATTTTCTTTTAACGATGATGCTTAGTTTGTAATGATACTGAAATTTTCTTCTGAAAATATTTCCAGATTGAAGAAGAGAAGGCAGTTAAGCAAATGAGGAGGGAAATGGTGCCTCATGCAAGGCCTCTGCCCAAGTTCGACAATCCATTCCTCCCACAAAAGTGAGTAAATTTTTTTTTTTTTTACAAATTTTCTGTTAATTTGATTGGATGATGCCTAATTTGCATCCATGATGCAGGTCAACGAAGGACCTAACAAAAGCTAAGTCACCTACATTGCGAGTGAAGCAGAGAGAAGAGAGGAGGAAGCATGCATATCTGAGATGATAGCCTGTGTGTACATTGTTCAAGACTGCTTGAACCAGTCTGATGACTTGCTATGTATCATGCACAATATATATATAAAAACTAGAATCATTGTATCAGAGAAAAACTTTAGTATGCTGATTTTTTTTGTCGGAAACGTTGAGTTTGTTGTGCATTCATTCCCTTCCCTTCATCATATGTAAATATCAAGGTAAAAGGAGATGTTTTATCGTCGAATGTGTTGATTTGTGTATCTTTTGTATTTCTTTGGTATTAGTAAGCATACAAGAACATTAATTTTTTTTCTTTTAAAGGTGTCCTTCTTCTAACTAATGATTTTTTTTTTTGAAGAAGAAGAACGGTGAGTCATGCCCCCTATATTCCATTAATGAAGTTTTAACAGAACATAAAAACAAGGTACATAATCCAGAGATAGTACTTAATATATCAAATAGGTCCTAGTGCAAAAGGTTCTCTCTTCCCCTAGCAGAATGGAATCTCCCGGCTTTACTCCTCCCTAACAGAGGGAGTACCGGCGCCATCTTCCGCATCTGCCCTACATGGAGAGGTGGAGACAGTCTCTGTTTGTGCGCTTCCCTAAGCGCTTCCTGTCTGAGCTTTGGTGCCTTCTTTGGGTAATATCCTGTCCAAGAGATGATATCAAAATAAATATAGCCAAGATAAGACTGAAACGTGTGCGTGGTGTTGTTGAAAATTCGGTTATTTTTTCTAACTAATGTTGACACTTTGGACTATGTATAATTCATTCTGATACCAAGCGTTCAAATGGACCCATGTCAATTTGTGTATCTTTTGTATTTCTTTGGTATTAGTAAGCATACAAGAACATTAATTTTAGTTTCTTTTAAAGGTGTCCTTCTTCTAACTTATGTTGACACTTTCGACTATGTATGATTCATTCTGATACCAAGCCTTCAAGTGGACCCATGTCATGATAGGGAAGACTATGTTCTATCCTAATTTTCATGATAAGCATAAGAATCTTCTTATATCCTTAAATTTAAGTAAATGGTAGATAAAGAAAAGAATTTTATACTCTTTTGATTAATATCTACAAATTGCATGCAAGTTGCATCACCAGAACATAAATTCTTCTTATTATCATGTTATTTATCCTTTTTTTTTTTTTTTTTGCTAAGAAAAACCTACAGGGGTTACATCCTCTCGTACCTCAGTCCAGATACATCTCTTGCTGCAAGTACAGTGAGACTAGACAGAAAAGATCCTTGCCAATTTATTTTCGAGTATAAATTTATACTCTCTTCATTAGTACAATCAATACACATAGTACCCTCCCTCCAAATATACTGTAATTAAATCTGGGAGAAATTATTACTAATCAACTAGGCATCTTGAAGTAATAGATGACTCCCCTTAACATTTCTCTTTATAAACAAAGTAGTGATACCTTGGGCATCCCATCCAACACAATCTATTATTCCGGAAGGGCTTCACAGTATTTGTCTATGTTTGATTATAAATAAATATGTTACTCGGATATTTTATTATTTTCTTCAAAAAAAAATATTTTATTGAAGAATGAATAAGAAAAGTCAAGAGGTTGACTATTGCAGACCCAAAAGCCTAAGAGCTCAAGGTCCATTCATATCTTTTAAGATCCAAATCTATATAAGTCAAAGATTATACCATATCTAATTCTTCTGGTAGAAAACTTTCAAATTAGGTCAAAAATTGCATCAAATCTAATTTTTTATTAAAGATCTTTCAAATTAATCTGATCAAATATTGCATCAAATCATGCTATTATAAAGAGATTTTACATAAAAAGTGTAACCATCTCCTTCTCTTATAAAAAGAGAAAGACTTCTCATCTGTAAACACACTAAATTTTCTAGAAAAAATGTTAGTAAATAATTTGTAGAAGTGTTTGGTATTTTTTTTTTGGCTGGTGTTCTTATCGTTCTTCATTAAAATTCTATAGACATGAAGTTCTTCATGAGTTTCTTTTATTTTAGTATAAATATTTCTTTTTCATTACTTGTGCACTTTCTACTTTGATAATCCCTTCTTATTTTTCACTTTGCTTTTTTTTTTTTTTTTGCCTATGAGTAGTGATGCGAAAGTGAAAACAACGACCGACGATGAGAGGTAACCCCGTGTCTGGTTCATTTTGCACAGGCTCAGCTCCAGACAACTTTGCTACGTTGTTGCATACGGGATGGCCCAACAGATCTGCGGAAGGCCAAACTCAACTCAAGTGACGATGTTGAAAGCTTCATGTCGAGTTGGTGTTGACAAAGAGGATTCAGCCTGAAGAACTAGGGATTGATACCTAGAAAATAACTGCTTGGGAAAATATTTTCCAATCTCGTAAATCTTGACTTGCCATGTGGCAAGTTCGGATTTGTCATATTGATACATCTGAATTTGCCAAATCCAGATTCATAAATGGTTATTTCGTTGTCATTAATTATGAGATAAAATCATAAGGAAATTTAAAGTCATTTCAAATTTAGTCAATTAATAAAATTAGGAGATAAGTTAGTGGAATATGAAACTCATTTAAATTTAGGAGATAAGTTAAATAATTTTGTTATTTTTTATATCCATTTTGAAAAATTGCTCATGAGAGACTCAATAAAAATAAACAATTAAAACGAGAGCAATTTTCCAAAATAGATATAAAAAACAAAAAAATTTCTATAAATTGATCCAGAGAGAATTATTCCCAATCACCACCTATGCAAGTGTGTATTTGGACTTTTGAGGAATCTGGACTTAACTTATCAAGATTCATCTAAATAAATACTAAACCAGGTCTTGCTAAGTCCAGATTCATTTATTCATTTATTAATAATATCTACAATTTATTAGTTTTTAAAAATTATTAGTTAGTATTTAATTTAATTTTATTATTTTTAGAATGCATCATTAAATCATTCATTCTTATCTTTTTAATTATCAATGGTATAAAATCAGTAAGTCAATAAACTATGACTAATTATTTCAAAAATTATCCTTTATACTAAAATAATTTATTTTAATTAATAGTAGAATGCATCATTGAATTTTTTTTTTTATATAATGTAGGCTATCATGTTAATTAATTCATATGCAAAAATTGAAAAAAAAATCATTTTATATTAAAAATTATTTCAGTAAAAAAGGAATATTTTTAAAATAAATAGTAATAGTTTATTGGCTTACTGATTTTATACCATTAACAATTAAAAAATAAGAAAGTATTATTTAATGAGGCAATCTACAAATAATAAAATTAAATTAAATAATAAATAATAGTTTGTTAAAACTAATAAATTGTAGGTATTACTAATAATGAATCAATGAATCGGAGTTGACAAATCCGAATTTATTATTTAAATGAATTCGAATATGATAAGTTCAGATTACTCAAAATGTTAAATCTGAACTTACCAATTGGTCATGATTAAGAAATATTTTCCTATAAAGTCGTTTTATGGAATTTTTTATTATTTTATAGCTATTTTTGGAAAATTGCTCATAAAATGATGAAGAATAAAAAAAAACAAAATCGAAAAGGCAGCGCATCAAAACGTCCACATCTGTGAATTTGCTAACATGCGCCGCCACCTTCCCCGCAGTCAGTATAAATTGAGAAACAATATCTTTATTAAAAAACAAAAAACAAAAACACTTGAATACCTTTAAAAAATAAAAAATAAAAAAGCACACCCGATCCTCCTCAAAATTTACAACCAAACTCAAAACAGAACTCAAAATTTTGAGTTTGAGTTCACAATGACTGGAAGAGACATGTTGCGGAAGATGAAAGTAAGTCTTTTTATTTATTATTTATTTATTATTATTATTCCATTCATTTTAAGAATATTTGCATAAATGTTGAATTTTTTTTTTTTTTTTTGGGAAATTCTAGCATGTGGGTATTGTGTAATCTGTGTTCTTATAGCTTGTGAGATTGATTTATTATGTGAATGTGATTTTTTTTTTTTTTTCTAAATATCGATTTATGGGTTTCAATCATTGTTTATTAGTCAAGATCCTGAATATGTCTTTTAATGGTGGATCACAAGCTATATTACTTTGAAATTTCTGGTAAGTGTCAATAGTTATTGTTTGAAGCTGAACAAATTATGTAATTTGTTGGTTAGTTTAAACTAACAATCTAATAGAGGTCCATGAGACCTAGATGTTGAAATTTATTTTTAAATAGATATTAGGGTGTACAATGTCGAGAACAAAGGAAAGAATGGCAAAATTGTGAGGCCTGATTCTCAATCGCCTTCGGCATTTGCCCATCCATCTAATGCATTCTTTTCGATATATTTCACATGAGTGGTCTACTGAACTCCCACCCAATCTCAAGCATTCTTCGCCCATGGAAGCCGAGAATCATGCCTGAATATATAAAGCAAGTAAGCTTGCTTGTGTAGAAGAGGGATCATCTTGGCCTTTTTGAGTTGGCTACTGGGTAAGAGTCCTTACCTTAGCATCACACGCTGTCCTAGGCTCCTAGCTACAAAAGTCAGAGTCCTTCCGCATACTGCTTTCACATAAATTGCAGATGAGTATCAGGATGACAACAGTTACCATAGAAGTAGTGAAATAGAATAGATATAATCATCTCCGTGACAAGTTTGAGCCAATGGATTTGCTTTTGACTCTAAACCCGTATATAGAAATCAGGAATCGGAGTAGGATGGAGGTACATATCTTCTCTGTTGTCAGCACAAGTTAACTACATCTCAACTGAGTCCTGGGGAGACATCTGGTGCTATAATGAAGCACTGAAGCTCGAGGGGAAGTGAGGCTTGTGACTTTGAATACACTGTTCAGTTTGAGCTTGCTGTAAATTCTTTTTTGGAGATATAGGGAGCACAAAATAATTTAGAAGAGACTAGCTCTTGGTTATTTATAGCAGCAATACAGTGAGCATGTAGCTGTTTGATGAGGTGAACTGGAGGCAACCTGCTCTCATTCTAGTTCACAATGTTATGAGCTTGCGGTACATATCTTGCTCTGAAATAAACGATCACCAGGTAATTTAGAGGCTATACTGAGTCCATTTTTGATGGCTCCTTGTATAGATCCTTTTGTGTTCATCTATTTAGTGAATGTTGATTTATGCATATTTGCATATCGCGCCACTACTCTGAATTAAAATGCTTAAGAACATTAATTGATGTTTGTTCTGTTATTTTCTCTTTAATGGAACGCGGAGGGCTACATCCCGCCTTTTAAGGTAAAAAAAAGAACATTAATTGATGACCTGCAACACCCATCTCTCATAGGTAATTATTCTTTTCTATTTTATTTCATTTGCTATGTAGTCTTTTTCTTTTTATTTATATGGTCATTAGGATATATTTATCATTTATAATAGTATGATTGAAGAGGACAAAGATGACTTATGCATGTAAAATGCTATAATTTTGAATGTAAATAGTTATACTGAAAAAGGTCCCTATATATTTTTCCTCTTAGCCTGTGAGATTTCATCATGTATATTTCTATCTTGGTAGTGTAAATTTTGTGGAGACAGCTTCAGTACTCGAAAAAAAATAGAAAATTCACCTTGTATCACTGACAAGATTGTAAATAAAATGAGATTTTCATCTATGTTAGAAATACATATCTGTAAATTTCTGTATCTAGATTTATGCTTAGCTATGTGCACCTCTCCTGATGAAGATTCTTTTAACATATGTACGGCTATGAAAAATATAGTTCTTATTATATTTTAATCTTTCTATGTTTCAAGAATATGAAGACTTTACATAATTTTTATAGATTAAAGCTGGGTTTGGTTCATCTTCATCAGAAACCGGAAAGGGCAAGGCGAAGATGTCAGGCAAGAAGGTCCATCACGGATACAGTCTGGCGAAGGGGAAATCGAGACATCCAATGGAGGATTATGTGGTGGCGCAGTATAGAAGAGTTGATGACTCCGAATTGGGTTTATTTGCTATATTTGATGGCCACTCGGGCCAAGATGTTCCTGATTACTTGAAAGCCCATCTTTTTGACAACATCCTGAGTGAGGTGAAGACTGCAATGCACTTTCCCTCCATTCAGCCATTGTTGATCTAAATTTAAAATTATATATTTTTATCGTTATATCTTGTTATATTTAGTTTACATTGGTTCGTTATCAGTTAACTATCAGTATATTTCTGGTGCAACAGCCTGATTTCTTGACTGACACCGAAGGTGCAATCAGGAAAGCGTACAAGCTAACCGACCATAAAATTTTGGAGAAAGCAGTGGAGTTGGGAGGAGGAGGTTCCACTGCAGTTACAGCAATATTAATAGATGGTTGGAAGCTTGTAGTGGCTAATGTAGGAGACTCGAGAGCAGTGATTAGTAAGAATGGTGTAGCTATACAGCTTTCAGTTGATCATGAACCTAGCAAAGAACGGCATTCAATTGAAGAGAAGGGTGGTTTTGTCTCTACCTTTCCTGGTAATCGACTTCCTCTGGACTACTTTTTTTTTTTTTGAGGGTAAACGGCTAGCAGGGTGTCCTCCGTGTTATATTAATAAGCCATAACAGAACGGGTTACATTAATACAAGCTAGAGTGGAGTTACTAGTTCACTTAGACATAAAGATAACAAAATCAAAATACAATAACCACTAAAACAAAGTTCACAGCCTTCACCATCGCCATCTGGTCTACTTGTCACGATCAGTTCTACCCAGCTCCTGCGTGTAAATCCTCTGGACTACTTATGTTATATTATGTAGTCATTTATAAGTAGTCTCGGTTCACAGCAATCTAAAATGTTGAACATCAGCGGGCATGGCTACTGCATCAATTCTATTCATACTGAGCCTACTGCTTCCTCCAACCTAAGGAGACTCTTTACAAGAGATTACTATGTCTTGAATACTTTCCAACCATTTTATACATCTGTTTTTATCCCTTTGCGACTCCATGTTATATATCTAACTGACGGTTGTTTAGGGGTTCCACACGAACGAAGGGGGCTACACTAATAAATCACAACCATAAGATTGTTCAAATTGTTATTTTTCATTTGCAACTTTGAGCCTAACATGTTAACATTAGTGTCAGATTTATTAACCTCACTGTTAAGGTTTAAGCAAATGTTTTATTTTTCCTAAATTGGTTCAAAAATGCATGCTATAATATTGAGCTAGAACACTGATTATAGAAGATTTACAACAACAACAACAACAACTAAGCCTTTTATCCCAAGTACTTGGGGGTAGGCTACATGAACCAAGAGAGAATCACGCCGAATTGCTCACATTGATAATCCTTCTCCATTCATTTCTATCAAGTAGTATCTTCTCATTTAAATGTTTAGAATCCATATCTTTTCGTATCACCTCCATCTATATTTTCTTTGGTCTTCCCTTCGCTTTTTAAATTCGTCCTATATTGATAAACTCCCCTCATCGAACTGGTGCATTTGTAGGTCTACGTTGCACATGACAAAATCATCATAAGTGATTTTCTCGCATCTTCTCATCGATGGGGGCTACACCTAACCTAGCACAAATATCTTCATTTCTCACTTTATCTCTCCTAGTATTGCCGCATACCCAGCGAAGCATGCACATCTCTATTATACTTATCTTCTGTGAATGACGTTTCTCTATAACCCAACATTCTGTATCATATAATAAATCTGGCCTAATAGCAGTCCTATAAAATTTTCTCTTCAGCCTTAACAAAATGTTAACGGTCGCATAAAACTCCGTTGCACTTCTCCATTTCAACCAGCCATCTTGTAACCTATGGTTGACATCATTATCGATCTCTCCATCATTCTAAATAACAGAACCCAAATACCTATACTGGTTGCTCATTTGTATCTCTTACCCATTCAGTGTTACAACACTATAGTTTAGGGTCCATTGTTTACTAAATTTACACTATATATATTCTGTTTTAGACCTACTCAATCTAAATCTCTACATTCTAATGTGTGCCTCCATAACTCTAACTTGACCACTATAGTCTAGAAGATTTGTATAAACAATAATTGTTGTCTGTCTGAATAGGTTCTACCTTTGCTTCATCAGGAATGGTTTGAGTACTTACTGGTCGAGGTCTATGAGAATTCACAGCAATATGAGCTGTTTGTATGGCAATAGAGTGAAAATTTGAGAAAAAAAACTACAACTAGTAATAGATTGGGTTTCCACAATCACACAGAAAGGGGATTATTCTGCAGCTTTTTGGTGCATTTTGATGATGGTCAATATAATTACAAATGCAGACACCTACCATTTTGTTTGTCATTTTCATGCAGCGGCTATTAATGGTTTAGAACCATACATCCAAATTTAGTTGAAAAATGTATAGATATCAAAATCTATGTACAAGAGATGGATATGATTCTAGTTTTCTGCTCACATGATTTGCTTAGAGTTCTTGGATACAGATATAACTACTCGGTATCTAATTTTAAATTTTAAGTAATACTTGTATTGAAGACAACTTTGAATTTGGATGTGAATTCGGATGTTGAGAAAGAGCGGGGACAGATAATAATTCTTTTTGCAAAGTTGTGATATGGCTAAAGTCTAAAGGTATGTGCTATGGACATGAATAAAAATAAAAATTATTATTAACAAGCATATTTAGATATCCTTTGTTCATCTTTAAAGAAAGTAAAATGTGTATATTTCCTAAGCAAGAAAATATGTAAGTAGAATTTTGTAGTAGTTCCTAATACATGTACCATCACTACTCTTTTACTATTTTTAGTGAGCATTTATATTTTGTAAATGACACTAGAGTCAATATTATTGTGTGCTCCCAATGTAGTATCCTTTATTGTCATCTCTAATTGACGTTGCAGATCAATACAAGTGTAACTTAACAAATAAAAACAAATCGTAGATGAATGAACTTATATTTTGTTTGTACTTTTTAAGATATGATAATGAACTCATACTTCTTGTTATTGTCTTCTTACATATTATAATTAGATAGAAAATATATATTCATGACAAATATTTAGTCCATTAATTGTTTGTCTTCGTGAAATATGTAAAAATATGTAAGTACTCATATTTGATTAATATCCCTATTTTCTTGCTTGTTGTACTTGTTTCATGCCAATATCTGATGATCTACAATCTATTTTCATTTTTTTTTTCCTACTCTCTTTTAGCCATATAGTTCTATCCAATTTGTAGCTGCATTCATTCTATTATATCTAATTTATTGTCATCTATAACGTTTTGATATGAACATACTTTTCATTTCTTAATAATATCTATATCCATATTTGTGATGGGAGAGAACAAATACGAATATGGTAATGCCCGTCTCCGATTTGAATGTATTCCCATAAGTCCATAAAACTTGCTACATATTTTATGTTTCGCTTTAACACTGCTTCTGAAAGATTCCATGCATAGATAACAGATATCCTCAGCATTTACTCGATTATATTTTTCTGGCAATTTAGTGTTTGGATTAGCAATCTATTGCATTGGAGAGAGTTGGCCTTGAAAACATTAGTTTTGTCATAACTAATGTCCTTCAGAGCCTGATTTTGCCGCTAATATTCTTCATGAATTTTTTTTTTTAGCATCTCATTGTGGTCTGCATCAGTTTCAACAGTGTCAGAATTTGGAAGTTTCATGGTGAATTTGATGGTTACGGTTGAGAATTTTAAGACTTTCTAAGATGAAGGTTGTGTATTTTCTGCGTAAAAGTGAGCTACATGCTTATTTATTGGATTATAGAAGTTGACTTAGGTATCACATTTCACTATTAATACATGTCAGTCCAGTGCAAATACATAAGATAAGCATCCCTTGAAATAGGAACCAAACTTTCGAATTTGAAGTTAATTACATTTTCTTAGAAAACCTCCTTCATTATTTTTAGTGCAATAAGAAATGTTGTTTGGGATTTTAAAATTTAAAGAAGGGGAAGAATCTGTTGGTGTAACCAAGCAGCAGAGTCTCTGCATGTGTGTGTGCACGCCCGTGCATGTGTGCATGTTGGGTAACGAAGGACATGGGCCTTTACACTAAATGGAAGAAAAAGATTCACAAAACCATCCATAAAAATTTGGAGAGGGTATATAGCAGGTGAGAAATGAGATCAATCTCCGTCTATTGCGAGTGAGTTCAGTTTTGCATAAAGCAACGATTAAGTGAATTGGTAGAAATTTATCATAAGACAATCGGAAGGGAGGACATATATGGCCTTTTGATCAGACAAAATATAATTGTTTTCGTGATTTTTTTTTTTCAAGAATACGACAAATTGTGTATGTCACCGAACTTAACAAAGATATATTTTTGGTTCAGGAGATGTGCCCCGTGTTGATGGTAAGCTGGCAGTGGCGAGGGCATTTGGTGATTGGAGCTTGAAGGAACACCTCAGTTCTGATCCAGATGTAGTCGAGGAGATGATTGATTCCGACAAAGATTTCTTCATTCTAGCAAGTGATGGATTATGGAAGGTAAAAACTTTCAGTCATCTATCAGAGAATATATTTGATCAAAGCTCAATCAAATTCCCAAGTGACCGTCGTTAGTGGTTGTTATTGACACATACCCTTCTCATTGTCTAGGTTATGTCGAACCAAGAGGCAGTGGACTCTATCAAGGATGTAAGGAGCCCGCAGGCAGCGGCCAAGCAACTGACAGAAGAGGCTGTCAAAAGGAATAGCAATGATGATATATCTTGTATTGTAGTTAAATTCCTCTCGTAACTCTCTTTTATCAGTTCAGAATCCAAGTCGACTGCCAACTGTTGCATCTCCAATTGGCATGAAATATGGCTCGTGATTATTTCTAATAAGTTTCAACATGTTTATCTTTGTTTCCTGAATGCCATTTTTCTTATTATTATTATTTTGATGTAAAGTTATTTTTCTTTTTTTTTATTCATCTTCTACAATGGGCAGGTTATGTTTTAGCTTAAACCTTGTTACTTAAATAGTGAATATGGTAAATTCGTGATAATGTGATTTTGTAAACAGAGTATGTAGCGTGGTGACAATTAATTTTGCATTCCTGTTGCATTGTGCTGTGAACTTACGCTAGAGTTATTGGAATGATAGAACCTTGCAGGAAATATTCTCATTACAACATAATCTCTCAATGGTAAGTCGATTTCAATGTGGGTGGGAGATTTTGCAGGAACCCGTTAAGATACCTGAAGTTGTGAGGGGTTGAACTTGCTAGTCACCTCAGCTGAAGGAAAAAAGAAAAAACCAAGTAGCAGTGCTGGTCCGATCAAAGCAAGCTTGAAGATCAAGAGATTCGAGCTTTCTCAGAATCTCACATTTGCTCTAGGTTCCTGTTCTGATTCTCGTATCAGAGTATCTCTTACTACTTACCTATGATTTTGTCAGTGTACTGAGAGGGTTTTTGTAGATCTCAAGGTGCTGCTCGTTTGGTGTGAGTCTCAGCTTCTCGTTTGTTTAGGCCCACTGTTTACGAAAAAAATTAAAAAATTTACAAATTTGCCATCGTATTTGCACACCACTTTTCTTAGTGAGCCCACTATCTAGTGTATTTTTTATCCGGACGAGCCTTAAAAGGTAGGCTCACTGGGAAAAATGGTGTGCTCCTTTGGAAACTCCCTAAAATTGCTCTTGGAGGAGAGAAGGTGAGGGATCAGGGACACAGGCAGAGATTTAAAGAGGGAAGGGGCCGGCGTGGAGGGGGGGAGAAAAAGGGTATTAGAGAAATTTAGCGGAGGTGCCCTTAGAAAAACTCGGTTTTGTCTTCTTCTTCTTTCCCCCCGGATTGGTGCTCCAACAAATTTGGTGGGTGCCCTTAGAAGCTCTCAATTTTTTTTCCGAAATAAGCTTAATGATGATTAGATCCGGGATAGTTTAATGTTTCTAACATATGTCCTTTTCATTTTGTTATCATTTGGTTTTGCCTCTATGTTTCCAGAACGCTGAAGTTACCCCAGGGCTACTCTCTAGTTACTTGCTGTCTATGTGAAACTCTGTGAAGACTGCAGGGTGATGTGTCTAAATGGTGCATGCTAAAGTTTAAAAAGTGCATGTTCTTGTGCCAATATATCATTACTTACAATGAGTACAGGTTTACTACTGTTATAGGTAAAATGTACATGAGATTCTGAGCATGCAAATGTTGTCCGATTGAAAATAACAGAGAATGTCAATAAATATCTATTAATATGCAACTCAATATCTGTTTATCTGGAGTAATTTCATAAACTCTGAATGATTCGTAACATAAAATGTATTAGATTGACTAGTGATGTGATATTTACTGCAAGCGCACAGTATCGGTGTAGCACTGTACAGGTCGTCCCACAGGGATTTAAGGTGTTTTTGCGTTCCTTACTCTTTCCTTAGTCTAACGGACTAATCAAAAATTCTAGTTTGAAGTTGAGTTAATCTAAATAGCATAGGATTTAGAATCCACTAATTTCTAACCATATTCTTACTTCTATTATCTTCTTCTATCATAAAAATTTGATCCTTTTAGTTTAATCTTTATTTAAAGTGCTCTAAGTATGAACTATCAAGTGGTGTGCAAATATAACTCATCAAAAATACTACTTTTCATAAAAACAAACTAAATCTTTAGATAATTAAATGAAAAAGATAAAATCAACAATTCCAAACCCTAACTAAGCATAGGCTATCAAGAAACCTAATTCAAGTATAACCTATCAAAGTCTTAATCTTCGAGTTCTTATATTTTAATCTTTTTATAGAAAAATCATATCTTTATTAATTTTATTTAAGAAGAAAAATATTAGAAAGTAATTACATGGTGGATCTTAACTTCATCTACATCGTAGAGCTAAACTAATTAGCTACTCATATTTTTAATAAACAAAATCAAATTTTTATTCATGAAAGCAAATAAAATCTAATCTAGAAAGCGATTAAATCTATAATAGAAAGCAATTAAATCTATCTAGAAAACAAATAAAGAATTAAAAGCAATGTCTTACCTCTGGAGTACGGTATTGTGGCCGCCACCCCTTCAGCAAAATCCTAATTTTATTAATAAAAAGTATATCTAAAATTACACCTAAAAAACTCTCCCCTAATTTACAAGGATTCATGGGGTATTTATAATCCAAATACAATCCTACTCATACTCAAACTCAATACAAAATATATGATCCTAATCCAACACAAACTAATCTCAAAATATATAATTTTAATCCAATCCATAGTATATAATCTTAATCCAATCCATAGGTATTAGAAACCAATGGTTGAGATTAGATGGCATAAAATACTAATTTTCGGGTCCAAAATCTGAAATTAAGTTCAGTGCACCCGTAACCCGCTGGATTGGATTTTCCACTCTGCAGTACTTTGGTAAAATGGCCATAACGTTTGCATCCGAACTCGGATTGATCTGTTCTTGGACTCGTTTCGAAGATAATTTCGAGCTCTACAAATGTTTCCTATATGAAATTTTCCAGTTTAAACTTTATCTTGGCCGAATATGTTCTTGAATCTGCTGCTGCTGCACTTGAGTTTCTGTCTTCACCATGATTGACTCTTTTTGCTCGTGTTCTTAACAAATTTGCTTTATCTTCTTCTCTTCCATACAAATCCTTTGTTACCTATAAAAACACATTAAATATACCCGAGTAGCAATTATTTATACACAAAAATAGATAAAATATGGGAGGAAAAATACAATATATGATTCTCATCACACCTCCACACCTATCTTTTGCTAGTTCTCGAGCAAAACTTAACCCTACAAAGAAAAATAAAAATCCTAACTCACTTTCGCAGAAATCACGATTGCACTTAGCACGTGCAACAAGCCTTTAAACCCTAGCTTACCCTAGTGGACGAGTTGTGTCTCGTGAGGGTTTGCAGTGAATATACCCACAAAATTCATGAAGCAAATAGATTAAGGAATAAAGAAAAAAAAATAAGAATAACCGAAAATTAAGAAAAAATAAAAATTTTATACAAAAGAAAGAAATTTTTTTTTTTAATAATATTTTCATCAATTAATCTCACTAATATACAAACTCAAGAACGCATTTAGATTGTCAATTTTCAAATCGAGCGTCATACCAGATACACTTTTTATTTTAATCAAAAATTTAAATCTTATCTTTCAATACCCACTAACAGATAATTCATTGGCTCCTATACAACTACGTGCACATGTGATAGTTTATTTCGGCCTTGAACTCCAACTCTAACTCATGATTCATCTCCTCTCTCATAACATTTATTTTTCTTTTTTCTTCTTTTTTTTTTTTTTAGAATATTTCACCTTTCATGCGAATATTTATGCTTGCTTAGACGCAACATACCCGATTACTCAGTTCATACTCATTTCTTTTTCTTTTTCTATTTTTTTTAGAATATTTCACGTTTCATGCGAATATTTACGCTTACTTAGGCGTAAAATACCCGATTACTTGGATCATACTCTTTTTTTTTTACTCTCGAGTCTATTGCCTTAATACCAGGCTCACCCCATTATTTTATCACTCTCGAGACTATTGCCTTAATACCAGGCTCACCCTATTATTCTATTCTCACTTTTTTTCTTTTTTTTTCTTTTTTTTTGTTCAGAGAGAGAAGACTTACTCAATCGTTATCATCTTTGTCCTTAACCTAATAAACTATTGTGAAGTGAAAAATAGATGTATACTTGCCTCAAAACTACTGTTAGCGATATTTATTTTTCGAATTTTAATCTTTTTCATAAAATTCAAAGTGTATCATCCAATCTACTCTTCTATCCAATTTCAAATCTAAATTTGTTCCTTTATCTGTAATTAGGTTGATCTATTGATAAAAATACATAAATTTGTTGTAAATTTTTTTTTTTCAGTTTTTTTTATATTTTTTCCAGTTAGTTACCATAAAAACTACCCAAAGTGTAAAACAAAGAAACCCAAAAATCTAAAAAAAAAAATAAAGAATCTAAAAAAATAACTAAAAATCCTAGAAAAATATGAAGAAAATATCCTAACACATTCCCCCACACCTAAACTCGTATATGCCCTCATACACAAACCAAGGGTGGTAAAAAAAAAAAACTATTATACAAATATTATACACTTATTAGAAAATTCAAATGGTTACGACCTCTTGATCGCTTTCCACTCTCATAATGTGTCCTTTTATGTTTTGATATGGATGAACTTAGCCTTTTTGTCAGTTTTGCATTTAATCTCCCCATCTTGTTTTTTATTTTTCTCAATTTATTTCTACCTTTCTTTTTTTTATTCAATAATAAAATTTTGAAGTTGGAAATCGTACATTTATCGTCGATATTTGACCTACGAGTATCTTTCATAGCAGTAAGTATTTTGGTTTTATCAACTTGTGAAATAACATACTCACTTTGATATTGCGGAATCATGAGCTCGATTTTGGAGCGCTCTTTTAAATCATCAGGTACTATGATCTCTTCTTTTTGTAGTTCCTTCCATTCTTCTATTGTTTTGGGCTCGTCATGCAAATTTTCTTCAAACCTGTCATATAAATTCTCAAAAGAAAATGCCATACTAGTGGACTTATCATTAGTCAAGTTATTATGAAGGGATAAAAATTCTTCTTCACAAATTTCTTCACAATTTCCATCAAAAGAATCAAATGATAATGTGTCACTAGCAAGCTCACAATGAGATAAATTATCAAGCAAAATATTTTCTTTATCACCAGTTTTATCATAATTATTTTCACAATGGTCTAAAATAGATTGATTACAATGTTGAATTATAGACTCATCATACACAAAACTATTTAATTCATTTTGAATCATATCTACTTCAGAAGATGACTGGAGTGATTACTCGTTGGAGTTAGATATGTTCAAACTATTAGATGGTTGATCTCCAAAAAGTTTAACTTGAGAAATTATTTTGAGAAGATCTTCAATACAAGCTGCAGTTTTAGAAGATAAATTTTGAGAGGATGATTTTAGTAAAACTTCCATATCTTCCTCTATTCTACGTCTTCGTTTCTCAGACTCATGATCATAATTTTCCCTTTTTTTCTCAAATAATTGCATCTCGAGATCATGAGTGAAATTTGAAGAATGATATGATGGATCCATGTACATATTTGATGACAGATATGAAGTGGTTGGAGATAGATTCTCATAACATGCATACCTCGCTTCTAATCTTTTTAATTTTTCATCTAACATGTTCAATTGAATATCTTGTTCATGATTAAATGTAGAACATGAAGATGAATGCTCATAAAGAAATGATCAGATGGAGGACTCTCTTGGTTATATGCGAAATTAGAATTATTCATCCATTCATAATTGTAATTTTGTGTATAAGAAGCGCTCGTAGGTTCATTATATGTGTTATGAATTTGATTATGACCTACTCCTAGCGAACTTCCTATTCATGGACACTGATAATAATTATGATATGGATTACGACAATGATAGCAACCAGTTTGATTTTGAAACATTTTATTTTTAAATTTTTTTTGAAAAAGGTGGAGAGGGAGAGAGATGGAAAAGAAATAAAAAGAAAAAATAATTTTTTTTTGTATATTTTTACTGAACCAGAGACACGAAATACAGATATCAGGAAAATTTTGTGGCGTTTCGTACCTTAACTACCGTCAAATAGCGGTATAAACCGCTAATTCGCGGCCCAAAAAGAGAATTTGGTTCTCTGCTTTTTGTCGTGCACTCAACACGCTTATCTCGTCCTGTTTCTTTTCCTATATCTGTACTTTGTAGTCCCTGCACACTCAACACACATTGTTAATCCCGTAAAACGTTAGAAAAAGTAAGAAAAACACCGTCGATCCCCGACAACAGTGCCAAAAACTTGATGTGATATTTACTGCAAGCGCATAGTATCGGTGTAGCACTGTACAGGTCATCCCACAGGGATCTAAAGTGTTTTTGTGTTCCTTACTCTTTCCTTAGTCTAACGGACTAACCAAAAATTCTAGTTTGAAGTTGAGTTAATCTAAATAGCCTAGGATCTAGAATCCACTAATTTCCAACCATATTCTTACTTCTATTATCTTCTTCTATCATAAAAATTTGATTTTTTTAGTTTAATTTTTATTTAAAGTGCTCTAAGTATGAGCTATCAAGTGGTGTGCAAGTATAACTCATCAAAAATACAACTTTTCATAAAAACAAACTAAATCTTTAGATAATTCAATGAAAAAGATAAAATCAACAATCTCAAACCCTAACTAAGTATAGGCTATCAAGAAACCTAATTCAAGTATAACCTATCAAAGTCTTAATTTTCGAGTTCTTGTATTTTAATCTTTTTATAGAAAAATCATATCTTTATTAATTTTATTTAAGAAGAAAAATATTAGAAAGCAATTACATGGTGGATCTTAACTTCATCTACATCCTAAACCTAAACTAATTAGCTACTCATATTTTTAATAAACAAAATCAAATTTTTATTCATGCAAGAAAATAAAATCTAATCTAGAAAGCGAATAAATCTATACTAGAAAGCAATTAAATCTATCTATAAAGCAAATAAATAATTAAAAGCAATGGCTTACCTCTGGAGCACGGTATTGTGGCTGCCACCCCTTCAGCAAAATCCTAATTTTATTAATAAAAAGTATATCTAAAATTACACCTAAAAAACTCTCCCCTAATTTACAAGGATTTATGGGGTATTTATAACCCAAATACAATCCTACTCATATTCAAACTCAATACAAAAGATATGATCCTAATCCAATACAAACTAATCGCAAAATATATAATTTTAATCCAATTCATAGTATATAATCTTAATCCAATCCATAAGTATTAGAAACCAATAGTTGAGATTAGATGGCATAAAATACTAATTTTCGGGTCCAAAATCTGAAATTAAGTTCAGTGCACCCGTAACCCGCTGGATTGGATTTTCCACTCTATAGTACTTTGGTAAAATGGGCATAACGTTTGCATCCGAACTCGGATTGATCTGTTCTTGGACTCGTTTCGAAAATAATTTCGAGCTCTACAAATGTTTCCTACATGAAATTTTCCAATTTAAACTTTATCTTGACCAAATATGCTCTTGAATCTGCTGCTGCTGCACTTGAGTTTCTGTCTTCACCATGATTGACTCTTTTTACTCGCATTCTTAACAAATTTGCTTTATCTTCTTCTCTTCAATACAAATCCTTTGTTACCTATAAAAACACATTAAATATAGCCGAGTAGCAATTATTTATACACAAAAATAGATAAAATATGGAAGAAAAAATACAATATATAATTCTCATCAACTAGCATGCAAGGAATGGATTTAATTCAACGCACGAAAATATATTAAATATGATATAGTTACCGTGTCAAGGTCTCGTTACTTCTCCAACACTAGGGGCTTACTGGCAAAACCATTCTCTACTACAGATGCTGATCTCTCAGGGAAAACAGGAATCAATCCAGCCTTCTCTCTTAGCCCGCTCAACATTAAACATGAACTGCTTCTCCACATCTGGTACATCCAGCACGAGACCATCCATGCAGTCTGCAACCCTCCCGAAACCATTTGTCGTTTGATTTGACGTGATTAAACTCATGGAGTAGCACTCCTCCAATAATCTCCACAGCCATTCATTCTTCTTTTCCATGACATTCACCAATGCCTTCTTCACCACCTCATAGTGGAAGAATGGCATTCCAAGCTCCTTAATACATCGACAAGCCTCCCTCACATCCCCACCAGAATCATACTCCTCCAACAGCTTACTGATCTTGTCCTTAACATCATCAATATCCCATCCAGTCTTGCTACACCCACCTCCACCCCCACCCCAACACCGCAAGATTCGCTCCCCGGACAGGCGGGCATTGAGCAATGAACGTGAAATGTTGAGTACTTTGCTGCCAATTGACCCTTCATACTGATTCTCAATTTCCTCCAAGCGAAAGGGTGCCACTACTTCATCTACTACAGCCCTGACGAAGAACATGGCTAAATCCTCTACCACAACCGGAATATCAAGCGCAATGTCTTCTGCTGATCCAGTCAACAGAAGAAAACCTGTCACAACATGTTCTGCTGGGAAACAGACTGGTGTCAGCAAACCTGAAGCCATTTCTTTCTCCCGGTTTTTCCGATCCTTTGCTAGGGTTATCAACTTTTTAATAAAAATAGCATTAAACGAGGTGGAGGAAAGGTTGTTTTCTGCCTCTAAACTACTAGTCACTTCTGGGATCACCTGTCAAGAAATATTCATGGATGATACTTGTAGCTTTTGTCTTGAAAAGCCTAACTGTCTTATCCTCCCACTTGTTTGTGGGACATAAATTGGCTTCAGCTAGGAAGCACAGAGCCACCCTTCAGATGCTGCCTTTTTTTTTTATCAAAGATTGCAAGAGATTCCTTGCACTTGGGATGCCAAGCGACAAGCCATCAATATGATCAATAAGACGATTGAATGTTTTTGATACCTGGCTGTCATTGATTAACCCTTCTTCAGCAGTCACCTTAAGCAAATCCGAGATGAGTCCCTCAGCTAATCGTCTCTCCATGGCTAAAATTAATGCCCGCTTCACTATATCAGTGATGGAAGAAAGGAACTTTGAGATCCTTAATACAACTACAAGCCTCTGCCTTGTCTCCACTTGCAATATACTCAATCAGAAGATTGTAATTTTAGTTTTCACATCCTCCACGGTGGTATTCTTGCTTCCACCCCACTTTCTCAGTATGATCTCAGCATGAATGGGAGCTGACAAGTAGCCTTTTTCTGCTCTCTTCCGCACCTGAAACCGTTTTGAGTCTTCTGGCATGGCAGCCCTCTCTTTCGTGAGACAAGCTGGTGGGAGTATTTCATCAGCTACTGCCCTAGCTATGAAGAGAGCAAGAACATCTACACTGTCTGGTATATCTACAGATAAGTCATCAGAAGCTTCGACTAGTTTGTAGAACCCTTTGTAGACCTGTGGACGCTCAATTACCTCAGCATAGAGAGTTGAAAGAAGGACTACTGCCATTTCTTTCTCTTTATTATGCCTATCCATGGCCAATGAAACCAGCTTTTTTACAAAAATAGTAGTGATATGAAGGCTGACCAAGATCCCTTAGTTCATTGGCAGTCGATAATATGTCATCAGTTGCAAAGTATTCTTCCACTATCACTGTGGCCTTCTTCTTAAACTTTTCAAAATCTGCTAATGGTTTACTAGGACTTGACTGGTACTTCTGCAACAACATAATTCCATGTACATTAATCAAATAGGTAGAGACCACATAAACCGAATTGAATCAGTAATACAACTAAGCCTTATCCCAGGTAATTGGGTAGGCTAAAACCGAATCAAATCAGTGAATATATAAATGAATAATGTCTGCTGCATTTACTATGTCCAAGTTATCCACTTCATTGACCTAAGGTCATGCTCGGAATGCAAATAAATAAAATAAAATGGTTTCTGTTATTATAAAATCTCACATAATGTGGAGTTTGAAATATGCATGGTATGAGCTTATAAAAGTTCAAAAAAAAACATCCATAATAAATGTCATGTGTCTTTATAAAATGTAATAACATATTGAGATCTTAGTCTATCATCTGGTTAGGGCTGCAAAAAACTCGAAGCTCGGCTCGGGCTCGATAAAAGCTCGTCCAAGCTCTTTCAATAACTAAAGAAACCAAGCCTAACCACAAATCCTTGATCGGTACATTAAATGAATGAACACAGTCATAGCTTGTTCAAGCTCGGCTTACTTACAGGCTCAGTCAGCTCGGCCGGCTTGGCTTGAGCTCACCTTGTATAGAGCTTGTTAGGCTTGGCTCAAACTAGGTTCACATAGCTTGAGTTGAGTTCGGCTTATTTGGTCTCGATTAGAGACCTTATTCAGTTTTGAATCATTCTGAAATATTTATTTTGTTAATCCTAGTACTAATTAAGACAGTAAAAGAGATCCAAAAACCCGTTTAAAAGTCTAAGGCTCGAGAAAATAGGCTATAGAAGTAGAGAAAAAGCAAGAAAAATCAACTTATATTCTTCCAACTCTTGACTGTAAATGGACTGCATAAGCTCGAGCAGAGCTCCACTTAGCTCGGGCTCGAAAAAGCTTGTTCAAGCTTGTTCATTAAAAAATGAACAGAACTTGAACAAAATATTAAGCTCGTTAAATAATTGAACGAACATGAACAACCTAAAACTCAGCTCATTCAGCTCATTTTACTGTCTACATTCAGCATGTTTTACGGCCCTACATATGGGTTTAAAGTTGAATGGTGAAAAGTAAACAGAGAGTCAACCCAAAGGAGGATGTAAAGCAGGCTATCTTACGTTGAAAATGCTTGGGCCAAGAAAAAAGGGCATAATGTGTAAATTTGATCAATAAATTATATCTAATACTGTATATAGGTTTAAAGAGGAATGCAGAAAGGACTCAGAGAGTCGAGCCAAAGGAAGATATAAACAGGCTTTCTTGGTATGTTAGTATTAGGACAAGTAAAAGGGCATAAAGCTAAATCTTACCAGTAATATGCCTAATGCATCAGATAGATGGACCATAAAGGAACAAGGATTACATGGACCTAGTTAAAATTAAGAATAATGGCTAGAAAATTATCTTGTATTTGGGTTTAATTTAGATTTATTCATCGCATGTTGGATTATTTGTATGGTGTTGAGACACCTATAAATTTATGTATCTTTTGACTCATAATAAAAATATATTGATTGGTTCTGATTATTTCATAACATGGTATCAGAGTGCATTATGAAGTAAATCACAGTCATCAATCTTAACCATCCTAATTGATGGCCAACTTCGATCTGACTTCAATTACAATGCTGACACCGGTTCCGACTCCGATTTCGATTCCGATGCCGACTCCGGTTCCGACTTTAACTCCATAATCGTGTCACCAATTTGATACCGACTTTGATTCTGACTTAGACTCGGCAATCGTGTCGCCAATTCGATTCTGCATCTGCTTCAATTTTTGCTTCTCCTCTGCTTTGTAACTGTAGAGACTCTGGCTGGACCCTCCTCAACTACAAGAGAGTAATCTAAACTTGATGCAACCCTTTACTCCTTCTTTTGCCTACTACTGCTTATAAAAAAAAAGTTTATCTGTTGCTTACTATTACTTCTACGAAATAAGTTTATCTGTTGCCTACTACTACTTCAAAAAAAGAAGTTTATTTGCTCCCTACTACTGTTTATAAGAAAAAAGTTTATCTGCTACTTATTACTGCTTCCAAGAAAAAAGTTCATCTGCTGTTATTGATTTTGCTGCTATTGCTGCTCAAATACGAGTTACTATAATGATTCAAGTGATTCATCTACTACTACTATCATCTACTGCTGCTACCATTGCTACTGTCCATCCATTTCAAGTTAATATGGGTACTATTGAAGGGTGAGGCAATGTTTTCTAATATGTATAACAAGTTGGTATAATTGATATTTATACTCCAACTTGAGGGGGTGTTAGATTAGAAAACTATTTTGCATTTGGTTTTAGTTTAGGTTAGACCCACACCATCTGTTGGATTGTTTGTATCATGTTGAGACACCTATGTATGACTGGCATGTTACCTATGTGTTGAGACACCTATTGGCTTCAGTTTTCCAGGCATCAACATCAACAGGACGATCGAACCAGGCAAATACACAAACAGGACCATCTCATATTCCCATAAATTCATCATTGTTTTGTTTCGTTGCCACAAACCAAGTATGACTGGCATGTTACCTAGCGCACACTTCCATCGTGAAGTCATATTGCGGAGCACACACACGTTATAAATATGTTGCACATATTTATCCTATGTATTCTTTTTAAAATTTGCAGCATGTTTGTGAGTGCGTTTGTGTGTTGCAGTGTCCTTGCAACCAGTCAGATCAACAAGAAGCCTACAACAACAACAACAACTAAGCCTTTTATCCCAAGTATTTGAAGCAGGCTAACAACAACAACAACAACAAGAAGAAGAAGCCTCTTATCAAAAATTAAAACACTAAAACAAAACAAAAAAGGGGACAAAAAACATTTAATCAATTAAAAAAATCCTGATACACCAAACTTAGCATTGCATTGTGAAATAGTTTGATGACATAGATGAAGAAAGCTTCTTTTTTCATCTATGTCATCAGAACAACAGGATACAGACTGTATGTCGCAGAGCCTGGAAATTTTGGATACAACCAAAGGAATTTATGAGAACACACGTGTTATATTCATAAGTTAATTTTCTTTATTTAATGCAAGGATTATTAACAGAAGAATGGCTAAATGAAATATTATAGCTTAGATATTATATCATAAATTTCATGTTTTACAAATAAACAGGTACCTGGTTGATCCTTACTCTTCATCAAGAAAGTGGACAAATTATACGAATGCATCTATAATTCAAAATGAACTGCAAATACACACTTCAATATCTGGGATACCTTATAAATCTTATTATATATCAAAGTAGTATCAGAATAGTCGAGCAACCAATACATTTTTTATAGCAGTACTTCTCCAAAATTGAAGTATATGTGATTCCTAGATGTCCTGCGAACAACATAATGACTATTTAATTGGAAAATACATAACTGCATTCTAGGTTGCATGAATTTGTGCAAAGAACCTGAATCCGATACGTACCAAATTCGGGTTGGATGCTAATTCAAGCCCAATTCAAGTACAGTGTGCACCACATGCATTGGGTGCAAATCCACTTAATGCAGATCCAGCCAAAATGTATTGTGTAAAATTACTTTATAATATAACGAGCTAACATACAAAACAATATCCCATTTATGATATTCACACATTAACAATCTGACCAACTTAAGTATCATTCTAGCTCTCCAAACCTTAGAGTTTCTGAGAATGTGGTAGGTATGCCATTCAAATATTGATAATTATAAAATGTAGGTATTAACAGAAGTTTTTCAAGGATTTCTGACTAAAGTAATGGATTAAGGCAATCAAGAACACATAAGGAGGAATATCCATCCAATCAAACTGAGCATTTATATATCAGTACAAAAACTCTCCAGTTTGTCCTTGGACAAAGGGAGTATAACTGGACAGAATTCCTTCTGTAACTTGCTATTTTTAATGTACTAAAGAACTTCAAAGGGAGAATTCATCAAATTTTCCTTTCCCGAAATGTAAAGACAATCCAAAAGATAGTCAAGTCTACTGCAAATGTTAATGCAAAAAATGAAAAAGGGTTTGCCAAAAAACTGTTCTATACAAGGTTATTTATAAAGGGGGAGGAAAAACAATACCTTACCCTTCTTGGTACGACCATCTTTGCCCGTGTGTGGATGCCTATTATGCTTCACTGGACTCCCTTTGCCAGGGCTCTGCTTCCCACGAGGCGTTCTAGGGGATTTTGGGGACCTGGGAGATCTTGAAGATGTAACTTCTAGTGGGAGACACATGTCCGATCTGTATCTCTGTAGCAACTTTGAACAATTCCCGTTGTTTCTCAGAGACAAAGCCATCTTCAAGCTCTATACTGCAGCTCAGTAACTAATTCTTCGGTTCACAGATTCCAGGCCATACACAGAAAAACTCCTTTCCAAAATTTAAAGAATGTGGACATGCCCAAGAAGTTTTGCAATTTCCAGAAGAGCAAATATTAGAACTTATTTTCTTCTGCTCTGTGTTATGGTTGATCTAGGGCCCTATGTGGACACTCCTCATGCTCTTTGACCTCATTCCTTTATAAATATGTAAAACACCACTAAGTGAGTCCACGTTCAGTTACTAGAAAAATAAAAACCTTTCAAGGGAAAGCGATATCATAATGGAAATGAGATAATCACTGAGTTTAAACAGACGCCACCTAAAAAGTATATATAAATCTTCAGCCAATGAGTTCTTCAAACTAAAGCTACTCTCCAGAATGCAACATTTTAACTCTTCCAAATTCAATGAATGTCGTCCCATAGAATTTATACCTCATCATTTCTGAGTTTACTAAAACATAATGTTAAATCTCAAAGTTTAAAAATTGGAATCGGTATCGATTGATCACATAACCAGTGACTAGGAATATTATATAGGCAATATCAAAAACTTTAGCAGCATCGAACTAATATAGTATTATATTATATCAGATGTCTCAAAATCTGACATGATACAGGTCATATCTTGGTGTCGGCCAATATTTAAAACCTTGGCCAATCTAAACCAATTTTATTTAAACAAAATTTATTAAAATGGCAACGCTTCAAGGGCGACCCAAATATAGACCATATCATAAACTCGGTTAGGTTTTCTTCGTGCAAATGCAACCAAAATACTACTTCACACTTGAGCAAACTCTTTCGAGAACTTCAGCGATGTTAACCATTTCCCAACCAACAACGAACAATCCTCCAATATCTACTGTAACCGTCTTGGCTCTATTCGATCAACACCATGTCATGCATCAGGCATCTAAAAGTGCAAAACAAGCTTCTTTGAAGAAAGAAAAAAACCATTAAAATTAGTAGAGGATGAACCAAAAAGATTAGAATTTGGGTACAAAATGCAATAAAAGGCCATCCCTTGGATCCCTAGATCTCAATATCAATATCTAATCACGCCCAAAACCCTAGATTCCCGTTTCCGATGGCTAATTAATTGCAACAAAAACAAAACCAGATCGAATCAATAAAACAAATGGAACAAATGAAGAAATAATCGGAACCATTACCGCTTTCCCCGATCATGAGGAGCCTAATTAGGTGATCGTAATCAGCGCCAGCACTCGCAGTCGGGGCAGCCATAGAACGAGATCGAAACCCTAATCCGATCTTTGCTATCTCCAAGCGAAATCATCTGGAAAATTCATCATTTAAAAATTCAGATAAAGAGGAAATCCTAGTAAATTATGAACTACTCTTTCCAAATTTTTAACTTTTTTTCCTAAATTTCCCATAATTAAATTCCAAATCAAGTGACCAAATGCAAGTGTATGGTTGAGAATCTCTTTGAATTTAGTTATATTCCCAATTGCCCACTAACAAATTTTCCTATTAATTTCTTAGCAACTAACGAATGCAGAGGTTCTAACTATAAATTATTGGGTTTTTTTTTTTCTTACATCCTTTAATCTTTAAAAATAAGAATTTAGTCCCTAACTCTCCATATTTATAATTTAGTCGCACAAGAAAACTCAGTTTAGTCTCTAATCATATTTTTAGTCTGAATTTACTATTATATTCTGAGTTACTTCACTTTAGTCTTTTTTATTTTCCTCCTCTATTTCTCTTCTTATTGTATTTCCCTCTCTATTCTTCTTTCTCTCTTTCCTCCCATTTAATCTCTAAGGATGTGTTTGCACATGGAAGTAATGGAAGTTAAAGAAGAAATTTTTAAAATTGAAGTAAGAGAAAAGTTTTCTTCTTATATTTGTTTGCTAAAATTAGAATAAAAAAGTGTATTAGGAAGTAAGGGAAATATTATTTAATTAGTTAAAATATACATTATGTATCTTATTTTATTTATTTTTATGGAAAAAAGTACCACATTTGAATGATAATGATGATATATAAATAAAAAATATTTTCTTATCTTACTCATTTACTTCTTAAGCTCTTCCAACCTAAAAGTGTAAGGGAGAAAATTTTGGAAGTGATGTGCCACATAGACGCCATCTCACCATATAAGAAGTAACTTCCAACTTATTTTTTGACCAAACAAATACTTGAAATAGTAGAAGTAGGCTTACTTCCACTATTTTCATTTTACTTCATGCAAACAAACACACCCTAAAGTGAAGTAACTCAGAGAAATCCAATAAGAAAAGGAAATAGAGAGAAAAGAGAAGAATGGAGAGAACCCAATAAAGAGAGGAAAAAAAGGGAAATGAGAACTAAAGTGAAGTGACTCATGAATAATTCGAGCCAAAAATATAGCTGAGAGACTAAATTGAAATAACTAAAAGAATTTAATATGTAAAAACCCATAAATTATTTAAGCCTGCTTGGTAATAGGAATTTCCAGAGGAGCATACTTTTTTTTTTTTTCCTTAATATTGCAGGTTTGTCATAGTTCTTTTTGGACAGCCATCATCTTCTACCTGCTTCTCCCTCTCTTTTGTTTACCAGTAAAGATTTGAGTTTAACCAAAAAAAAATAATAATAATCAGTAAATCCACATTTTCGATCCAAAGTTTTTGAAGGTTTAATCCATTTTCCTCTTTCAAATTTCAAGCTCTTTGAGTAGTACGACAAAAGAAACGGTTCTGCTCGCAACGACTCAAACGGGGCTCCGCGCTCGAGATGCGGTAAATTCCGTCCCCCGACAAAAGAAACGGTTCTGCTCGCGACGATTCAAACGGGGCTCCGCGCTGAGATGCGGTAAATTCCATCCCCCTTCCCAACAGCCTGTGGCCGTCGTCTTGTGGCGTCTTTGGTTTTACTCGATCGACGCCCGCCGGAAAAAGAAAAGTCTTTCTCTTCCGTCCCGGATCATAGTGAGGCGGAGGTGCGTCCACAGAAGAGGAGCGGAAAGGGCATGCGAAGAAAGGTGGTTAGGGAACATGAAAATAGGATTAAAGTAGAAAGAGAAAGTGGGTTTTGGAAGGGATTGAAGGAGAAAAGGGTTTATTGTGATGAGTGACAAACTCTCTGATCTCTTCAAAAGAGAAGTGGACTCACAAAGAAAAATAGTGTGCTCCTTTATAAACTTCCCTTGGTAACTAAACTCACATCATGTGGAAGGAAGGGGACTTGGATGCTTCTGCATTAAAAAAAAAATAAAAATCTTATATATAATCTAGTGTAGTGTATTTGTAATACTGCTGTTTCATGTTCTTTGAGTTCCAAACAGTACTCCCTGTGTTCCATTATGGACATGATAGAACATACTATATAGTGAATGGTTTCAGAAATAACTAACAACTATACTGTTTATATCAAACTGGAGAAGAGGAAAGGCATTAACAAAGAAATTAATAAAAACAAGCCATACATTAATAAACATGGGAGAAAAAAAGGGGGAAAAATCTCAAATCCACAATAATATTGATTTTCAAGAAATTTTACATAATACATAGGAATCCAACTAAAGGGCCATTTTTCTCTTACATAGCCAACCAACTTATACAATTAAAATCAACAACATTACCAATAATAGCACAATAATTAATTAAACACCCCTCTCACATTGCACATACATTCTCATCCCATTCGAATCCGAGTCCCGAGCACAAAGACGTGCAGATGAATGCCACGTGTCCCGCAAGCTTCTAACCCTGCTTCAGCAGCTCATCCACCCACTCAAAATCCGGCGCATACCAACTGGGATTAGCACCACCGCCACTCTCGCTAACCGCCGGCATCAATCCCTCCGCCGCCGGCCGCGGCGATATCTGCATCGCCTCCAACCGACCGACAAGCTCCCCAAACACCTCCCTCTTGCTCCTACTCCTTCCAAACCCAACCGCCGCCGTCGGCGACTCCGGCGACGTCGCCGAGGAAGAACAGCATCCAAACCCCACCAACGTCGACGTGGGCGAGAGGAACAGCGACGACGACAACGACGGCACAACCCTCAGCTGCTTCCTCGTGTGGGCGAAGAAGCAGACCTTCCGCCTGCAGCCCTTGCCGTCGCGGCACGGCGTGGTGCGGTACCTGGCGGGGTGCAGCCAGCACTCGAACACCCCGTGGGCGAACTCGCAGCCGTCGCCGCGGGGGCAGTGGCCGGCCCTGCTCTTGTACTCGGGGCAGACGGTGGCGGAGTAGTGGTGCTTGCGGGGGTCGCGGCGGCGCGCCTTCTCGCCCGGGTGGGCGAAGGGGCAGTCGGTCCAGTCGTGGCTGCGGGCGCGGGTGCACCGCCGGACCTTGAACTCGTACATTCGGAACTCGTCGCTGGAGAACAAGTCGAGGTTGCGTATCTCGTCGTTGTAGTCGTAGTCGTCGGAGGCGAGCTCGTCGTCATCGATGGGGAGTTGGATTTGGAGGGAGACGTTGGATCTGAGCTTACGAGGGGGGAGGCTGGGGATTGGATCCATGAGATTTGCTTGGAATGGAAAGATTCGGAGGGTCTTAATTAAAGAGATGAGAGTTGCATGCATGGGGGGTGTAGGTGGCAGAAGGGGAGGAGAGGCTACTGTTGGTGGTTAACTATGGCGATTGGATTTGTTGGGGATGGTGACGGTGTTCAGTTTGGATTTTTTTTTCTTGCTTTTTTGTTTTTTGGATTATTGTAGGTGACGTGGGGGGCGCCGGCTGCACGTGGATTGGGGCCCGTTGAACGTGAGTGGGTTGGATTTTGGGCGTGCTTGGATGTATGGATGGGATGGGGAGTGGGTTTGGGGTAGGTGTGCGGCGTATTTAGCGTACCCGCGGGGTACAGATGGCGCGAGGAGTCGGAGGTGGAGAGGGCACTTGGCGTGCGGTTGTGCGGGAGAGCAGCCGAGCAGGCCGATGCTTTGGGTGGTGTGATGGAGGGGGTATATTTTTGAGGCACACCCCAAATATTTAAGTACACACCCCTAGGGTTTTAGTGGGATATTTTATTTGAGCACACCACTTTGCTCAGTGAGCCTACCTTCTAAAGTTGTGAAAGATTACAAGTTTGTCATTTTTTTTTATAATTATATATATATATATATATATATATATATATATATATATATATATATATATATATATATATATATATATATATATATATATATATATTTTATCTTTCCTAGGGAGAAGAATATCTAGGGACTAAATCAAACGTGGTGTGCTCAAATAAAATTTCTCTTTTAGTTACGGGTTCACCAATATTTTTTTAACAAGTATACGCTCTTTTTTCATCATAGTTCTAGAGAAATTAAGATTAGGATTTTATGGGTACAATAGAGAGAAGGCGGGTTCAGGGATGCAATGGGAGTGGTGGTTTGGAAAAAATAAACATGGCAGGAGGAGAGCATCAGAAGAGGAGGAGGGATTCGGTGGAGGTGAAAGGCAATGGGAGAGGAAAAACAGAGAGGAGGCTCAGGGCAGTACGACGGTGAGTTTTCGCTAAGGGAGAAGACAGCGGGAGGAGGGATGGAGGGGGGCTCGGTGGTTTGGTTGAAGGGGAAGAGGGCGACCAGCAGGGATCGCTGGGTACAGAGATAGAGGATGATTGTTTTTGAAAAAGCAGATTGTATTTTGGAAAAACTAAGAAAGTGCCCTTAGAAAATATTCAATTTTATAAAAACGGAGACGTATGCTCTTTTAGAAGGAAGGAGTGTCTTTTTAGATATTTAGAGTGTGTTTTTAGAATTTCCCCCGGGGGGGTGCTTTCAGAAAAGATTTGAAATTGAGATGGGTCAAATTTGTAGTGGGCTCCAGGCCTGGTTTCGAGTTAGCTTGATTGGTATGACTCAGTTTCGATCCCCATTCACCGTAATAAGGACATTGTTGTCGGTAGTCGCATGCATGACACGTGCTAGACAAATAAGTATCACCTTGCCTTCTTTGAGATCCAACTAATTAGAGATTTCATACTGTGGAATCTTGGGAGATTTACAGTAGAGATATTAATGGGCGAATCTATAAATTAAATTTTAGTTAGTTCTATATAAAATTATAAATTTAAAATAAAAATTTTTTTTTTCTAATTTAAAATTGGGATGGTAAAATTTGATCCGTGAACACATCGATTACCATTCCTAATCGATAGAGAGATCGAGGGATTAACGGGATTGGAAAATAAGACTAGAGTTTGTGGGAGTAAGGCTGTGTTTGGATTGAGGGAAAATGAAGGAAAAGAAAAGAAAAAGAAAGAAAAAGTTGCTTTCCAATGTTTGGTTAGAGGAAAAATTAGAGAGAAAATAAAAGGGAAAGAAAGTGAGAGAAAATGTATTAAGTTTTTTTTCTTTTTCATTTTCTTCCTCAAATCCAAGAGAAAATGAAAGTTGAGAGAAAAAGAAAAAAGAGAGAGAAATTTTTGCATAAATTTTCTTATAATTTTAGTCCCAAAATATTTTTAATTTTTATGAAGTTTGAACCATTTGATTATTATATGCTTAATTATTTAAAAATTAAAAATTATATCAATAATATGTAAATTAATATTAAAATTCTCTATAGTTTAATTAGAATTATATTTTCCTTTTAATTTTCTATTGAGCAACCAAACATAAGAAACTACTTTTTTCTAAATTTTTCTTGAGATTTTCTTCTTTATTTTCTTTCTAACCAAATATAGAAAAAAAAACTAATTTCCATATCCTTTTCTTTTCTTCTCTCTTTCCCTGTCCTTTTCTTTTCTTTTCCTTCATTTTCCCTCAATCCAAACACAGCCTAACAGAATTGGAAAATAAGGCTAGAGGATAACTGCAGAGCCTTGGGGGTGCCCTAAGAAAAAAGAACTATTTTGGAGTGCCCTTGAACCTTAGAAATTGGGAATGTGCTCTTATAAAATACCCTTGAAAGTTTGAGTGTCCACCTTAACTTTACCTATTTTTTAAAATTTTAAAATATCCACAATTAAACTTGATACCAATTTGAAGTTCCCGTGACAACTCTAAACTTATTTTCGCATAAAATTATTTTGTATTTTAAGATGCAGTTACATAATAATAACAATAACAAAACACATAATATTGTTTTTAGTTAAAAATCATCTAGATAAAAAATATAACATAATAATTAAAAAAAATGTAAAGTCAAATTATTAATTAACAAGAATATCCTAAAAATTAACTAAAACTAAAAAAATTAGTCTGGAATACTAACTTTGAAAAATTATGTCCAAGATCAAAATTCCATCCAAACCCAATAAAAAACGATTAATTCCTATCCAAATTCAATTTTTGAAATCCAAATTCGACCAATTTACACCAAATAACCAATTTTTTGGATTGGGCATGAACACCAAATTCTCCCGCCCAATCTCCTCACTCCTCTCTCTCGCCTCTCTAATCACCAGAGTCTCCTTCTTAATCCCCTCTCCTCAAAAATTGAAACCAAGCACACCCACTTACCTCTCTCTCCTCAAATCATCTCAATCCATTGCCCATGGCCTCTCGCTCCATGCCCACATCATCAAATCTGGATTCCAAGATAACATCATCATAGCAACATCACTGATCGACACGCTGCTCGAGTTCTGCGACATCGAGTCTGCCCGCAAGCTGTTCGATGAAATGCCCATGAGAGATGTCGCGGCGTGGAACTCGACGCTATCGGGCTTATCACGCAATGGGCATGCGGAAGAAGCCATTTCTCTGTTTCGGGCAATGGGTGATTCCGGGACCGAGCCTAATTCACTTACCCTGTCGGTTATGCTTCGGGTTTGTGGCGGGTTCGATGATCAGAGGCTTGGGAGGTCCGTTCATGGTTACGTTGTTAGGCATTTTGAGTTTTGTGATGCCTTCTTGGGTAATTCTATTCTTGTTTACTATAACAAGGTTGGAGAGTTTGATGTTTCGGAGAGATTCTTTGAGAGGATACGGATAAGGGATACTGTGTCTTGGAATGTGATGATGTCGGGGTACTTGAAGAATGGACGTCCTTGGAGAGCTTTAAAAGGGTTTTGGTTGTTGAGGGATGAAGGTCTGAGTTTGGACCTTGCTGCGCTCGAAATAGCACTGCAAGCGAGCGGGAAGATTGGCGAAGATGCAATCTTTGATGGGGAGTTGATTCATGGACTGTTAGTGAGGTCGGGTTTTCAGGCGAATGTTTATGTTCAGAATTCTCTTCTTCTCATGTACTGCAAATGTAGAAAGATGGAGTCGGCAAAGCATTTGTTTGATTTGATGGAAGTTTGGAATCTTGTTTCTTGGAGTATCTTAGTTAATGGGTATGTTCAAGTTAAGCATCCGGAGAAGGCTGTAGCTCTATTTAGGTGTGTGTTAGCCGCCGAGTCTGAACTAAGTCCTGAGCTGATGGTGAGTGCTTTGCAAGCTGCAAAAGTACTGGGAGAGGGTATGCAACTGGTGACATTGATTCATTGCCTTGTTATAAAAATGGGATTTGATACTGATCGATTTGTTGGTAGTTCTCTTATTTCTACTTATGGATATTTTGGAGAAGTTAAATTTGCTCGTAGATGCTTGGATTGTGCAGTAGGTAGTAGTCCATTGGCTTGCTGGAACTCGTTACTTTCTGCATCCGTGCATCAAGCATATCTTTCTGATGCTGTAGAGATTCTTTACAGTATGAAGCTTCAGGGATGCACCTTTGATTCTATTACCCTCGTAAATATTTTATCCTTGTGCATTCGCCGATTGGACTTGGAAGCAGGCAAGATTGTGCATGGATATACAATCAGGAATAAATTTGATACTGACGTTTTTATTACCTCATCATTATTAGAATTGTACATCAAATGTGGGTTGCTAAATGTTGCTTGCTACTTGTTCTTGAAGATGATAGTGAGGAATCTGGTGTCATGGAACACAGTTATTCATGGCTGTGTCCAGAATGGCTTTCCTATGGCATCATTGAGGCTCTTCTATCTCATGCAACAGAAGGATGGTTTAGTGCCAGATGCCACATCTTTAGCCGGATCTATAGAAGCCGTTGCACAGAGAGGGTATGAGAAAGAGAGAAGTTACATTCATGACTATGCTGTTAGGAGAGGATTGATTGATGATGAGTTTGTTGCTAATTCTCTAATTTCTATGCACGCTAGATTTCATGATTTTGATAAGGCAAGCATGATATTTGGTAAAGCTAGAAAGCTCAGTTCCGTTACGTGGAATACTATGATTGCTGAGTACTCCTCTCATGGACTGGTGGACAAAGCAATATCAGTATTTCATCTGATGAAGTTCAACAACGTAGCGCCCGATTCAATCACACTGCTTTGTCTGCTTAGAGGTCTTTCAGGTTTTGGCTCACTAAATTGCATCGCATGGATCCATGCGATCATATGTAAATATGGATATGAATCGGATGGTTTCTTAGGATCTGCACTGATAGACGTGTATGCTAAATGTGGTTATCTGATCATGGGTCGGCGGGTATTTGAGACCATGAACTCTAAGACTGTAGTGTCCTGGAACTCTATGATTCAGGGCTATGGAGTTCACGGGAACTTGGAAGAAGCCTGCAAGCTGTTCTCTGAAATGCAGAAGTCAGGCCTAGAACCCACTAGGGTTACTTTTCTTATTCTTATCTCAGCCTGTAGTCATGTTGGAGATGTAGAGAAGGGTCGATACTATTTTGATTTGATGACCAAAGTTTACTCATTTTCCCCATCAAAAGAGCATTTCTCCAGTTACATTGATCTTCTTGGTCGCTGTGGGCTTGTTAAAGAGGCTTACGAGTATTTGGAGAAAATGCCAAATGATCCCGGGGTATGTGCTTGGGGTTCACTACTTGGTGCTTGCCGACTTCAAGGTAGCCTTGACATAGGTTTAGCTACTGCCCAGAAGCTATTTGACTTGGATCCACTGCATCCCGGTTACCATGCTCTGCTCTCAAACTTACTTTCAGAAACTGGGAGGTGGACGGATGCATCTCTTGTCAAAATGAAAATTGGGGATTTGGGAACCATGAAAGATCAAGGCTGGAGCAGAGTTGAGAGCACTCTGTGACTTATCAGAAGGCAAGAAAGATGATTCAATTGAAGTTTCTTGTTTGTTCAATGAGATGGCTCCCTACTGAACACTTTGTGATGCTTCTCAACAGGTATGCAAATTTTGGTGTTTGGACAGTCATTTCATCTCTTTTTTCTGTATTCTCGTGTTGTAATGATCTATTTATGAAACTGTCAGCACGCTTAGATACATCTTTTGGATTAAGCGTGCAGGTCAAGCCTGTATTCATTCGGGATATATATTTTGATTATTCAGACTAAACGAGAGCCTCTTGCTACTTTAGTGTCATGGTGGACTGTCTATTTCAGAAGATGAACCAGTGGAGCTCCATATGGTTTCATGATATTAGCTGTAAGTTTGTTCGAGATCTTGTATCCACCTTTTTAATTTTACGCTCCCATTGTTTTGTCCATGCCAAGAGATATATCGAATTATACGTGTCTATCAAGCAAGAGTATTTTCTGGAAAAGTTTATACAACTTGCATGCCGATTTTGAAGTTCATTATGCTTTCAAAATGCACTAGTGTGATAGTAAACCGATTTTCTTCTTCTCCTCCTCTCTGAGAACCAATTGAGCAAGTTAAAGGGCTTTGCTTGTGTTCCTATAACTTTTTCCATCATATTTTAGATGTTTATTGCATTGAAATCTGCATAAAGGCCTTACTGTTGTTGTTTATATAACTTGATAAAGAGTATTTGAACTCTAACATTGCTATTACCTATAACTGCTCGGGAGGCTTCAATACCTGCCAGCTGCATGACACTTCTGAGGTGCATACTTTTTTTTCTTTTAGGAATCTGAGTTGCATTCAACAGTTTAGATCAATAACTAAATTGATAAAAGTACAATATAGATGCCCACTTTTTCCCTGGCTTGTTGAAAAACCATGATTTTAAATATTAGCCAATATCATATTGGATTATGAGGAGTCCAACGTACACTATAATATCGGTATTGGTAATATTACCGATATTTTTCTGTAGATTGTCGATACTTCTGATATTGTTGAATATGGTATGCTTGTATACATTATATCTGGTATTACTGATTTTTATAAACTATCAGCAAATGTCTATAGTCGTTCCAAATTTGTTGAATTTTAAATCTCAGAGAATACAAAGAGATAGCTAATTGATAATGATGCATTCTCTTGCACATAATTGTATCTCTGTACGCCCGAAAATTGCATCTTTGATTCCATTGCAAAATTGATGAGTTACAATGAAAATTCAGATTACAAAAAGAAAATAGGATCGTTACAAGAACGGGAATATTAATAGATTCCCTTTTTAAGTGGGTTCGGGTGGCGGTGGAGTCTTGCTGCTGCCTCCGTTGACCGTCCGACCAGGAGAAGATGGCTCTGCTCTTTTCCTTGATCTCACGAGCTCGCCCGTAATCGTCCCAAAATCTAAGAATCCAAAAGTCCCTTCTTCAGTTAAATTTCTGTGTTTTATAAACCGAAGAAGATCCAAATCCGGCTCAAATCTCTCCTGAAAAATCGGATCATGGATTATCAGTCCAAAAATAGGAAATAAATAATCGGAAAAAGAACGAAAAACAACCCGCGGGTTGGCACCTGCGGGATCGCTCCCTCGGGTGCAACCCGTGGGTGCAACCCGCTGGTGTGCCCACTTAGCAAAAAAGATTTTTTTTTTTTTTTTGGTATCTACATAACCCCCTCCAAAGTTTTCGAAGTTCTATATTGAACCGTAATGAATTTCGAAATACTTTGGATTCTTTAATTTTGGTTATAGACCTTTTAAAAGATTTGGTCGATAGAGATAACTGTTAATATATTCATTTATTCAATGACAAGCAGAGGTATGATTTTAACGTACTCATTAGAGGACAAGCAGAGGCATGATATTAACATGCTAAAATATTTTAGGTCAAGCAAAGGTATAATATTGACGTGCTTATTTTAATCCTAACCGTTCAGTGACATCTAGTATGACGAATCAGGAAAAGACAGAGGTGACATTAAACGTGCCTTGGAGTTTAACCTATTCAGAGGTTCTGGTCGTGATAGGGACAAGCTGACTAAACAGAGGTGACGGTTAACGTATTTAGTTTTGGAATCGGACTATCAGAGGTAACTGTTAAGTTGATAGGGAGATGATTTTCGTCAGAGGTGATTTTTAACTTAATGATATCAAAGGCACGTTCATCAGAGATTGTAATGTTGGACTTGATGAAGTGTGAATTTTCTTTTCTGTCAGAGGTGATTTTTTTTTTTTTTTTTTTAACGTGACAAGGGATTTAATCGGATTTTATCTCATTTGATTTTGAATTATGATGTCAGATGTATGATTTTAACTTGACAAATATTTTGGAGTGTCGCTTGCTCTGTTGGAGCAAAATGACAAGAAAAGTTTTGCTGTCAGAGGTGAAATCTTAACGTGACAGGAGATTTATCTGATTAGGATTTTTAGCAAACCCCCAGCTATCAACGGGTTTGATTTGCCTTTACCAACTACCGTTTGAGTCGGGCTAGCCATACTATTCCCCTCAGTATGGTGAGTTGTCAAGGATTTCGTTTGGGTTTAAATGCCAAACTTTTCCTCTTCCCTTTGCCTTAGCAGCTTAGGGCAATGATGTATTCTTATATTCGGATAAGAATACTGTTGTGACAGATTTGTTGTGGGATTTTTAGCAAACCCCCTGTTATCAACGGGTTTGATTTTGCCTTTACCAACTACCGTTTGAGTTGGGCTAGCCATGCTATTATCCTCAGCATAGTGAGTTGTCGAGAGTTTCGTTTGGGTTTAAATACCAAACTTTTCCTCTTCCCTTTGCCTTAGCGGCGTTGGGCAATTCATACTTTTACCCCCAGTATGAATGGGTTGGCGAGAAATCTATTCTCTTCCCGTAGCTTAACGGCATTGGGTGATTCATACTTTTTACCCCCAGTATGGTGGGGTCGGCGAGAAATTTATTCCCTTCCCGTAGCTTTAGCGGCGTTGGGCAATTCATACTTATTACCCCCAGTATGATGGGGTTGGCGAGAAATTTATTCTCTCTCCGTAGCCTTGTCGGCGTTGGGTGATTCATTTTTTTTTGTTTTTTTGTTTTTTTTTTTTGTTTTTTGTTTTTTGTTTTTTTTTTTTCGATGTTTATATATATATATATATATATATATATATATATATATATATATATATATATATATATATATATATATATATATATATATGGGGGTTTAAATTAACCGCCTTGAGCCCATTTTTTGGGAATTGTTGTGAGCCCAAGTGGTACCTTTAGACCTCACACATTAAATGTGTCGGAGTTAGCTCTAACTCCTTTTTTGTTCAGCTTTGAGCTGAACTGCTCCAGCGTCAATCAACGCTTGAATTTTATCTTTTAAGATAAAACAATTTTTTGTGGGGTGACCTACAATCCGATGGTACAGGCAGTAATTCGGATCGTTAGTTTTCCCTACTTCTTCAGGTCTCTTGCTCTTCGGCAACTTGAGCATCTTGCGCTTGCTGAGCAGATTGAACATAGTAGCAGTATGTTCATCCTTGAATGAATACTGCTTTTGAAGCCTGGGTGACTTTACTGTGTTGCTTGTAGTTGGCCATGGTTTCTGCTTCGGTGTACTTTCTACCGCCATTGCCGTTATGTCTTTCCCTTTTGAACGGGAAAAATGGAATGGAGATTCGTTTGCACCGTCTCCGGTTGCAGACTGTTGCATTTCGAGACGTCGAAGTATTTCTTCGGCCTGTTCGCCCTGCTTAAGCAGATCCTTCCATGACTTGGATTCGACCGAACCCATCTTGTCTAGGATATCGGTCAACAAGTTATGTCTGCAGGTTTCCACAAGCGTATCCTGCGTCATGCCATGTGGGCATCGAACAGAAAGTTCTCGGAACCGCTCGACATAAGTTTTGACCGTTTCGCCTTCTTCTTGCTTTGCTGCTAGCAAAGATAATATGGAGACTTCTGTATCATTTTCAAAAAATCGGGCTAAGAACTCACGTTCTACATCGGCCCATGATTTAATTATTCCCTGGGGTAGCTGCATGAACCAGGTAAATGCGGGCCCCCGTAAAGTGCTCGCAAATATCCTAGTCATAGTTGGATCATTCCCCATGAGATGTCCTGTCTGTGAGAGGAAATAGAAGATGTGTTGCTGCGGCGAACCTTTACCGTCGAATGATTGAAGATTCAACGGTTTATATTTTGTAGGATAGGGTACGGTCTCCCATTCTATGGGATATGGACGGACTACCCCCACCTCTTGTAGCTTTTTGCGATGAAGAAGAGCTTGTAATTGGTTCTCCATCTTCTCTATTTTCTCTGCGTGAGGATTGAGGATAACTTTCACTTCCTCTTCCTCTCTTGAATGAGGAGGCACTTCTTCATCTTCGTCTTCGCTGTCTTCATTTATTTGGACAGGCCGTTTTTCTTTCTGCCGACTAGAAATGGACGACGAAGATTGGTTCCTCCTAGTTTGAGCCAGTAACTCAATTAAAAATTGTTTCATTTCTTCTATGGTCTCCTCTTGCTGTTCGAGACGTTTTTCTTGTCTCTCAAGCCTTTCAGAGACTTCTTCTAGAAGCGCGCCCTCTGGTTCGATAGAAACTTCTTTTGATCCTGGAGTGATTTGCTTATCCGAAGGGTTGTTTCCGACCACCTTTATGCCTTTATTAACTATATTTGATGAGGCAGCAGATAGATCGGTTCCAGAGTACGCCTTTTTCACCGTCCGTATTCTTTTAGGTTCGGTGGTCCGCTAAAAAACTGATCGTTTTGAATTGCACTGGCAGTTTGATAGAACAGTTGAGATCAGCTGTTCGCATCGGCAGTGAGGAACATTTTGTGAGGAGTTCTTCTTCCAATTGAGATACTCTCTCAAATCTTGAGGTATTTTCTCCTCTCTATTTGCATCTTGACGCATTTTGCGTTGCAAATTTGGTTCATAATACTGGAGAGTTTGTAATATTTCAGAGCTGAGCTCTTTTCCAGCATTAGATTGTTCTCCAACCCTTCTGCGGATTCTTCTGGAGTGTACACTAGTCTGAGTAGTTGTGTGGGCTCCGCACGCCTCTGATAGAGAGATTAAAATTCTTGGTGTATGTTGCGTGCTCATCATAGGTGTGCTCGAAGAGACATGAGGGTTGTGTTCATTGAACGTAACCCGTCGATTACATCTGCGGGATGCAACCCGCGGTTGCAACTGTGGGTTTATACCCGTGGGTTCGCTCCTGCGGGGTGCAACCCGCGGGTTGGCACCGGCGGTTGCCAGCCGCGGGATGGCATCCGCGGTTGTGGTCGCCAGTTCTTGTACGCCCGAAAATTGCATCTTTGATTCCATTGCAAAATTGATGAGTTACAATGAAAATTCAGATTACAAAAAGAAAATAGGATCGTTACAAGAACGGGAATATTAATGAATTCTCTTTTTAAGTGGGTTCGGGCGGCGGTGGAGTCTTACTGCTGCCTCCGTTGACCGTCCGACCAGGAGAAGATGGCTCTGCTCTTTTCCTTGATCTCACGAGCTCGTCCGTAATCGTCCCAAAATCTAAGAATCCAAAAGTCCATTCTCCAGTTAAATTTCTGTGTTTTATAAACCAAAGAAGCTTCAAATCCGGCTCAATTCTCTCCTGAAAAATCAGATCACGGATTATCAGTCCAAAAATAGGAAATAAATAATCGGAAAAAAAAAACGGAAAACAGGATTCCCGCGGGATGCAACCCGCGGGTGTGCCCACTTAGCAAAAATGATTTTTTTTTTTTTTTTTTTTTTTTTTTTTTTTGGGTATCTACAATCTCTTGTACAGAAACTTGATGCGAGAGCATCTTTTATCAGATTAGTTGCATCAGTCCCAAATCTTAAACTTCAGGGGGGTCTTTTGAGCACAGATTTTTGGTTGAGATTTTGCATATTTTGCACCGGGGAAATTCTAAAGGCCCACATTAAATATCTAAAGGCAGATTTCTTCGAAGGGCACAACCTTTTTAGTTTTGGGAAGTTAAGTATTTTCCGAGAGCTCATCTCTTTTTTTGAAAAATATCTCTCTCTTCCAAAAATAGAGGTGACATTGAAATGTCAAGGAGGGAGGAGGTAAAGAGAGTTTTCTGGGAGAGGGCATTTTCAGGGAACTTCTAAAGGGGCATAAGTTTTTTCCTAGTGAGTCCAGTTAAAGTTTAGCATAAATATCAATTTTGCCTTTAAATTTTTTTTTCCATTTTGCCCTTCTTCCCTCTCCCGCTTCCTCCAGCCCTCTCACGCGGTTTTTTTTTTTTTATGTCGTTCGGACTGACAGTCCGAACAGATCTGGTCTGTTCGGACTGTAAGTCCGAACATATGTGGTTTGTTCGGACTTACAGTCCGAACAAGGAGGATTTGTTCGGACTGTCAGTCCGAACGGCGCCCCCCGTTCGGACTGACAATCCGGACAGGGGCTTGACCCGATCTGATATTTCCGTCGCTGCCTCACTCACTCTATTAATGTAATAAAATGATATATCATTAGTTTACCAAATTTAACGTAACTTTTAGGACTTATATTAATAACTAATTATACATTATTATCGAAATATAGGGAAGGAAGTAAAAAGATAGAATGATACACCGACACACTGATATACCGACACAATGATATACTGATACAATAATTCACCGATACAATGATACACTGATACACAATGATACACCGATACAATGATACTCCAGATACACAAATACAATGATACTCCTGATACACCGATATAATGATACAATGATACATTGATACACCGATACAATGAAACAACGATACAATAACTGATACAATGAAATAGTGAAGATTATAAACAAGATCCCCAACGTATAAAACAAACAAGATCTTATACAAATTAAAGAAATAAGATCAAATACAAACGTAGTGTATATATTAATCGAACAAAAAGCGACCAGTAAGGTTCATTACAAACAAAAACCATATATTCTACAAATTCTTCAAAATGTTTGCAAAAAATAATTACACCGGCCACTTGAAGTTCCTAACATCATCCATATCAATACACAACTAATATAATCTAATCACTGTCTCCTTGTCTTTCTCGGGGGTTGACGTCTGCTTCTGGTTCGAGACATAATTGCCGTATCGGGTGCATTATGAGTGGTTTGATTTTGTCTTTGTTCCTCTGCTTGCTCTTCTGGTGGTTCTTCTGGCTGAGTGCAACCAGTTAGCACGGCTTTAATTTTTGCAAGTGCACTAAATAACATCCCAGATCGCTTCTTGAATGCCTTATCCCCTTGCGCAAGTAATGAATAGATTATTGTTTCTATGCGTATATATCTCTGTAATATTAATGAAGGAAAAAAATAAGCATCAAATAAACTGGGTACTATATCTCTACGGCCACTTCGATTTCTCTCTCTCGTATCGGGCGTTGGATTTGTGGTCGAGATGCTACTTTCTTCCTCCTTAACGAGGCAGTTGGTCGAACGCGAGAAGATTCTGCCGGATCCATCTATGCAATACAAAATATTTCATTTATACATGTTTTTTTTATCAAAACAGTAAATTTTTTATGTGTAAATAAGTAGTAACAAAGTATAATTTGCTACAAATATCATATTTTCTCTATTTATTTTTTAGCTGCAAGATAGTGTAATATTAAAGTTTAAAGACACCGAAACCGTCTTTTGTTACTTAATCAACCATTAAGACAATATCATTAAACTTCTAAATTAACTAATAAATTTTAATATTAAAGTCTATAATTAGAAAAATAACTAAATTTTCACATATTTTACAACTACGATTACAATATTATATTTTCTTCATAATTATAATCTAAATATTAAAAATCAAAATTAACAAGAAAATGCTAGAATCAATTTTGCTAGCTCCTTCACTCTTCCTCCTCTCCATCCCAACAAAATCACAATGAAGAGTTGTTTGATCCAAAAATAAAAAAATTAAAATTTTAAAATAAATATTGCTAAATTAGGAAAACTCACCTACTAATGGAGAGAAGTCGGCGGCGGTGGCAGGAGAACACCGGCAACGGCGGCAGGAGTACAGAGACGGCGGCGGCGAGATCGGCGACGGCGGCGGGTTCGACACCGGTACGAATGGGAGAGAGAGGAGATTTGGAAGGAGAAGGAGGTTGGGAAAATGTTAGATAGGATGAGGGGAAGTGGGGAGGGAAGAGGGAAGAGGAAGATTGGGTTTTTGGTTAGGGATTGTGGAGATGAAGTGATGAGAGAAGAGGAGATGAGGAAAATATATAGAAGGATATTTTTAGAATAAAATTGTGCTCACTAAGAAATTTTTCCTTTTACTGATATCAAACTGGGCTCACTAGGAAATCTGGGCTCACTAGGAAAAAACTTGTGCCCCTTTAGAAGTTCCCGCATTTTCACCTTTAGAGAAAATACACGAAATTCTAATTGAGCACACCACAATGAGCCTAAAATTGTAAAAAATTACAAGTCTACAGCTTTTTCTGCTGATCATATTTTTTGCCGATCGGAGTGTTAAAAATTACAAGTTTACAATTTTTTCTGCTGATCATATCTTTTGCCGATCGGAGTGTTAAATTTATTCGAATACTAATTCCTAGGCAACTAATCCCAACTTATAAAGATGGCTCACTGAGTAAAGTGGTGTGCTTAAATAGAATTTCTCACAAAATACAGGTTATTAAATTTTAAGGGTATGCCCTTATGAGGAGCGTGACGACCGTGAGCGTCCGTTTAGAGAATTAGGGTGTACCTTTATAATTTTACTCTTTCAAACAAATCCCCCGGCTACCGAAAAATCCCAAATTTCAAGCTTCCGGAAGAAGCCATCTTTTTCCTTCGAATTCGTCTCAATCTCTCTCTCTCTCTCTCGATCTCGATCTCGACTTCAAAATTCATTCGCAATGGCAGCGTCGGACCAGGAGACCTCGTCGTTGATCCTCGAGTTCTTCCTCCGGCAGCCGATCCCCAACGACCTCCTCCACCTGATCCTCCTCTCCCTCCCTCTTCCAACCACTCTTCCTCCTCGCCTCCTCAAAACCCTCCTCCTCCGCCGTCTCGCTGGCACTCTCGCCTCTGCCATCCCCTCCCAAACCCTAGACACGCTCGAACTTATCGAACAACTCGATCGCGACCACAACCCCGTTCCCTCCCCCTCCTCCGCGCTCCAGCTCGCGTACTCTGCCGTCAGTGTAGACCTAACGGCAAGATTATTGAAAGAGCATGATGGGGATTTGGAGGATTTCTTTGACGCAGTGAATAGGGTTTGGAACTGTAGGGTTGGGGATCTGGAGGGGTCGGAGGCGAGAGGGCTGGTCTCGGGGAGGCTGAGGGAGGAGAGGAGGGTCATGGAGGAGGCTGTCGTCAGCGGGGTGGTCAGGGGAATGCTGAGGAAGAGGGAGACGGCGGAGGAGGCGGCCGAAGCTGTTAGGGATTACTTGAAGGAGGCGGCGAAGGAGTTGGGGCCAACGGTTCTTGAAGTGAGGGCCGCGGCGGTGCTTGGTGGAGATGGAGAGAGGTGTGAAGGTGAGGTGTCCCTGAGATTTTTGATTATGTTTGTGAGTTTTGTTTGAATTGAATGATAAAGATTGAAACTTTACCAATTTAGTAGTTAACTATAGATTGAGTTTATGATTAGCTTGATGGAATTCAAAAGCTTTGCATATTTATTGTTTCTTAATTTCCATAAGAGTAATGGGGATGTGTTGACAGTTAACATCGGTCCTAAGCACGGGATGGTCAGTACCGTCCTTAGGGCATCTCTGTTGTCTACTGTGGTTAATATATATCTCTAACTAATACATGCTGTACCCTCATGATTTGCATTAGCATATGCTTTACTCAAAAATAATCTTAACCACCCACAAAGAGGACTGCTAAGACGAGAATGGTCCTCGTAGTTTTGTGCTGAGGAGAGGATCCTGATCAGTTAATATCCATTATAAAATTATTTATGCTATCAGACCTGTGGGTAATAATAAAAGAGAAGATGAAATAACTCGACTTGATTATTGCATTGCACTTTTTTGGATCAATAAAATTTTATATCTTTTTGGCTTACTGCAATCAGAAGCGCATGCTGCAATTACTGGTTTTGGGCTAGAGATTAATTTCTCTAGCTTATGAGCGCTAACCGAACTGATAGTGAGGAGATAATTATGTTGGCATGCATTTCGGGAGATGTGGAGTCAGTCCAGTGGGCGTATTTTTTACATAATATAATCTTTTGAATTCATGTCTTATTTTTTTTTTTCTGAGATTGCAAATTTTCATATACTAGGTAGAGATGAACTAAGAGTGCCGGTTGGAGGAATTGATGCATCGAATGAAGGTAGATACTCCACGAATGGATTTAGTCACCTTCCTGTGGAGGAGGCCATCCAGGAGAAAAACAAACTGAAACCAAGAGATGATGAGGACCATGATATGGCTGAGGAGCCAATTTTAGACAATGTAACAGTAGATGCTGGAGTACCGCCGAATGTTGAAACTGCAGAGGACTTGGATCCAGATAGGATGAAGGAAGACCAAAATCTGATGAATGAGGGACAGGTTCCATCTGTTGACAGGGATGCAGAAGTTAGTGTTGGAAAGGACCTCAGTTCGGTTATCGATCATAACAGAGTTCAGGACGCTGTGATTCAGCCTGGCATTGCAGATCAAAATCCTACAGAATTGGAGCATGGGGAAGAGAATCAGAATGCATTAGATGGAAATGTAAAGGTTTCATTTATTGACAATGGTGCAGAAGTTATTCATACAAGGGATATAAGTTCTGTTACTGATCATAACAGAGTTCTTAAAACTGTGATGCAGCCTGGACTTACAGATCAAAATCCAGTAGAACTGGAGCATGGGGAAGAGAATCCGAATGCATTAGATAGAAAGGTAAAGGTGTCTATTGTACACAAGGGTAAGATAGCTGTCAATGTAGAGGGCACAAGCAATGTAGTCGTCGATACAGAGGATACAGGCAATGTAGCTGTCCGTGCAGAGGGCACAAGTAATGTCGCTGTCAATACAGAGGGTGCAAGTAATGTAGCTGTCAATGCAGAGGGCACATGCACTTTAACTGGGAAGAAGAGAGACATCCGTGTTGTGGGAGCGCCAAGTATTATGGATTGGAATCCAACTGCACAGACCTACACGGTGATAATTTAACATTCCTTTTCTACTTAATATTTAGAATGTTTATTTAAATTAGAATGTTTTTATTATTTCTATCTTGTTGAAGTTATTCGTTTAAGCTATAGGATTGTTGAGGAACAGTTTCTTTTTTTGATTATTTTAATTTTCCAAACATAAGGAACAAGGAAGAAATATTGAAGCCTTCTTCACCTTGTTGTTAAACTGACTTTGAAGATTGGAGATTGGGTGCATAAAGGATCATATGTTGAGGGTTGTATTAGTATATTTTTTGCCCTCAAGGCATTCTGGGCTAGCTTAATTGTGGCTTATTGTTTCCTGTTGGCAGAAAAGGTTAAATTTGCAACAGCAAACTTTGATTGAAGCTTTTATTTGTCATTTTTAATTTTTTGATGTGGTTTCTTACATATGACATTTTCCTGTGAAATAAACTAAGTATTCATGAAAATAGGTTTTGTTGGGAGTGTAGGGTGTTTTAGGGGTTCTAGCTGTTATGAAAGCTTTTTTAAAATAAATAAATTAATTAATCCTTTAAATTGGTCTTTGGCATATCATACTTTCCCAGGAAATGAGCTAAAAAAAGCACATGGTATTCTCGTTTATGTCTACATGTTTGCATAGTCAGACATTTGCATGACCATGTGGAATTATTTTCTGAGACTTACTTTTGTTTGCAGTGGCATGATGATTTTGTCGAGCCCTCATCTGAGAAATCTCCTAACCCATCGGAAAAGATTCGCATACCTCGCCCTAAGAGAAGGGTGGTTATTCCTGTAACAAAGATACCATGGAATAAAGAATATGTGGGGCGAAGGAAGAAGAAATGGTGGAGTGTGGATGAGGAGGATACTCTAAGAAAAGCTGTGGACAAGTACGTGTTTATGTCTTCCTTTCCCAAAATTGCATCACTGTAGTTCTAATCTTCTTGCAACTGTGCATTGTAAAATATTTTTGAAAAGTCTAGATCTTTTCTTTTTCATAAAAATCATAACTTTTAAGCAGAACCTAAAATAGTTTCACTTACATATAACTATTTTTAGTAATGTGTATATATTTTCTGATATTTATTATTCTTTTGGTTTGAAAGATATGGTGCAGGTAACTGGGTGTTAATAAAAAACTCTTATCCTGCAACTTTTGAGGACAGAACTCCGGTAAATATTTATTAGTTTCCTTAACATCATGAATTATTGTTTCTCACTCAGAGTTGGTTATAACTACTTCCCTTCTCTTAACAGGTTGATTTGAAGGATAAGTGGAGAAACATGACCAGATGATAGCTTCAGAGGGATACTGCTGTTTTCCTCCAAAAAGAAACAAAGACCAGATAATATCTTGTGTCAAGTTCCAGCTCATTGAGTTTGCTTGCTGTGAACTGTTCTAATTATCTCCTCATGCCCAACTTCCTAGCTCTTCCCGTCTCTGCTACCCTTTCCTCTTGCCACCTCAAAACCTTCCTCTCCTCCTTACTTTGACGAACTCCATCTTCATCTAAACTTTTGAAATTCTTAAACCTCATCAATCAGCACTAATGTAATAACAATTTTGTCCATCAACTCCCCGATCCCTTCAACCTTGCCAACCCAGTTTATTTTATTATGCTATTGTTCGGTAGAGTTGGGGATCTGTGAGAGAGTGCTGAGGAGTAGAGGAGCTTGATGGAGCAGGCAGTGAATCCGCTTATTGTCGGGAGCAGTTGGTGGCGGAAGAGGCCATTGGGGCTCATTTGGAGGGGGGAGATCGAGGAGATGAGGCCAACTTGAATTGTAAGCTGCAGAGGTGGCTGATGCAAGGAATCTGCAAGCAAAAAGAGATGGGCTAATATCTAGGTGATTTCGTGATCCATGCATGTTCAGTTTTTGTCAACATTCTTGAATATACACGAATTTTAGGAGTTGTTTGATTATTGGAATTTGTTTGTTTAGTGGTTATACAATGAATACCCTAATGCTGTTGGGATTACTCTAGTAGTATTATTGAATTATTATGTCCCGAAAAAATCCGGAGATTTTACTTTGTGGGCATGATATATGTGCAGGATGGGAGTGCATGTCGTGGTTGTGGAAGTGCTTGTTTTGACATGTTTAAAATTGGATGAGTTTCTCATATTTAGCACATTAACTAAGAGAGGTTGAACCTCTAGTATGCATGACAAATGATAGTTTGATTCTGTTCTTATCATATGCTCTTGGATTATTGATTTTTAATTCTCTGCTAATTATACTAGTTAACGTATTTAGAAAGAGATTCATTTGAAATGGGATTTAGTTATCTTTTACCGGTTATTCCTGGTTATTTTACTTTTTTTTTTCAGATTGTAGATTCTAGTTTCCTATGATATGCCTGATATTTCTAGTTGTCCTGTGTTTGTTATTTTCCAGAAAAGTAGGATGCGAATTAGCTGAAAAAGTTAAGAAATTGTACTATAAGTGTTTCTGAACTGTCTTTTTTGGTTCTTTTCATCCCAACTTTTAAGATATTGCAGTATAATTTTACGGCATTTCTTTTTAGGGAGTTTCCAATTGAGCACACCATTTTTCCTAGTGAGCCCACTTTCCAACTGAAAGGCCGAACGAAAAAGAACTATCTAGTGGACTCACTAGGAAAAGTGGTGTGCTCCTTTGGAAACTCTCTCTTTTTATCAGATACTGCTCTGGTTTGTTAGTAAGAAACCCCTCTCTCCCTCCATCACACACCCCCATCCCCCCCAACCCCCCCAACACACACACACACACACACAACCTCCTCTTTTCATTATAAGTTTTTTTGCTTCTCAAAATTTTCTGTTAGCGTGGTGTATTTATTAAGTTTTTTTTTTTTCAAATTTCCTACTACTGGCTGCTGAGGCTCTGTGAATGATGAATATCCTATGTAGTATTCTCATAGAGCTGTAAAGAAGTATATGACAATTTTTTTGAAGGGAAACTGTAGAAGGAATTAAGGGACGAAAAATATCTTCACCATGCATTATTGAAAATTCTGTAGTTAGTTGATTTGCATCGTATTTCTTCAATTGCTTCCTAACTGTTTGGATGTATAATGCTGCAGATTGTTTACTTTTTACTTCTGTTAGTTTGGACACTGCAAACATCAATGGTGGTTGGGTAGAACCCATTGTAATTTCAAAGGAGTGTTTTCTTTATTACACTGGGAAGATTCGGAAGATTAAGAAACCTTTGACATGCTCTGGTAGGATTTTTTTTTTTTGTTTCAGTATGTTGTGTTTCCTCTTAGTTGCTGATCCTTGTTATCTTTGATGTTGTTAAGGCCTAGTCTGGCTTTCAACTTATGAAACCATGGTTTCATGTGGTGGGGAGGTTAAAAACATAAAAGTAAAACCATGCTTTGTTTGGATGTGAAAGTAAGGTTTCTGAAACCGTAATTTGGAACCTCATACGACCACGAAACCATGGTTTTGAAAACTCCACCCTGATTGTATTTTTCATAGTTTAATAAACTAGAGTTTATATATAGGCTCTAGCTTTTTAAAACTCAAGTGAAAACAGAGTTTTCAGAAATCCTATATCTAACTAGGCCTAAAAGGTTTCGGAACAGTAGATCTGGGCATTATAGAGTTTGGAAGTTCAAGAGATTGATCTGGCCGAGATTGAGGCAAGTGATGGAAGAGCGGTGGTAGTGCTACTACTATTGCTAGGGCTAAGTTGATTTAGACAGGAGGCAAGTGATGGAAGAGTGGTGGAAGAGCTGACAGTTACCTGAGAGAACATGCAGGTCTCACACTAAGAAGCATGGACACGGACACGGATTCGGTTATGGATAGGAAACATGGCATTTGTGAAAAATTGTGGACACGAACACGACAAGGACACTGAAAAAAGTATAAATATAAGTTATATTATTTTATTATTAACATAATAATTTTACTAAAATATCTAAAATGCCAGCACCGGCAATGTATGGATTCGTGTCTCTTCAATCCTTTACAAAGAACAAGTCTCGTCATTAACCATTCATCTCCCTCTCTACAAAGAAGAAGCTTTACCATTAATCATGCATCTATCTCTCTCCCGCACCATATATAGGTAAAGAGATAAAAAGAAAAATGGTGATGATAATGAGTCATATATTAGCATAGAAAATGAATATAAAACATTTTTTCAAATACAGAAATTAAACAAGATCATGTCATCAAGAAAATATTAAAGTATAAATTCATAAAACTAACTAGGTTTAGATAGATGTTGCCAATATAAAAATATTTATTTTTGTTTTTTCTAGATCATTTAACTCTTTTTTTCAGACACAAGCTACAAGAAACTCAAGACACAGTAATGACACTGTTTTTTTCTTTATTTTATTGGACATGTCACATGGCGTTTCTGATATGGTTTTTGGCATGTCTACCACATGTCTAACACGGACACGACATCACCAATGGTGTGCCCTTGCTTCTTAGGTCTCACATTTCTCTATTTGTGTTGTTGTGATAGTTGTGAGGAAATTAAGAATTTAAGACATGTTTGGTGGTGAAAATTTTTAATTCTTGATTTACACTTATATGTTTTTTTGTTTGAAATGTGTGAAAGTAGATGACAACTTAACCGTGCATGTCGTGTATTAATTTTCAATCTTTGTTTAAGATTTAACAGTTGATAACATTGTAGTAAATCTATTTGAGTAATTTATTCTAGAAACTTGTGTTGCCTATTTCATTTAATCTTGTTCCTATGCGCTTTATTTGCTTGTTTCTCAAGTTTGTTTCCCTACTGACTGTTATATCATATCCTCTCTTTTTTTCTTTTCTTTATTTGTAACTTGGTGAGGAGACAATTATGACAAATTGGAAAAGGGTCCGTGAGGAAGCATGATCTATTGATGGTCTAGTTTGATCCTTTCAATCTTTTTTTCCCTAAAAATTTATCATTTTCTTTCTTGATTTTCAATCTCCCTCCTGAAATAAGAATCGGTTTAGTTTTTTATTCTGTAACAGTTCTCGTACCTACATTTATATCTTGCTACGTTGGTCAACTATGTTTTCTTTACGGGGAATATTGGCCAAATGGAAGGAGAACAATGAGGAGACGAATTGGAGAAGGATATTCCCATGATTTCCTTATAGGACCTATATAAAAATAGTAGTTTTTTTTTCTTCGTATCCTTGTGGGGGAGGAACTCCGCCAGTGCTGTACTTAAAAATTTATCTTTTCACTGTCTGTCCCAAGCCGGGACAAAGGAGGAGGGTTGTGTATTAAAGATATTCTCACGAATAAGAGAGAGAAAACCTAGAGACTTATATATTGTAAAGTGTATTAAAGATGAGGATCAGACGGTTTTAATAAAAGAAGAAAATATTAAAGAAAGATGGAAAGATTATTTTGATAGATTATATAATGGTAGTTTTACTCAAGATTTGGGAGATTTTACTATTCAATATGAGAATATGAATCGTAGTTTTATGTGCAAAATTAAAGAGTCTGAAGTAAAAGAATGATGAAATCAAGAAAAATTGTTGGTCTATATGAGATTCCTATAGAGGTATGGAAATATTTAGGAGGAATTGGTGTGAGGTAGGTAACAGATCTTTTTAATAAGATTTGGCAAAGTAAGAAAATATTAAATGAATGGAGGAAGAGTATCATATTATTTCTATATAAGAACAAGAGTGATATTCAGAATTGTTCTAACTATCGGGGAATAAAACTCATGTGTCACACTATGAAGCTTTGGGAAAGGGTAATTGAACATAGATTGCGGGAAAGTGTTAAAATATCGGAGATCCAGTTTGGATTTATGCCGGGGCGATCGATGACAGAAGCTATTCATTTACTTCATCAACTTATAGAGCGATTTCGAGAGAGAAATAGAGATTTGCATATGGTATTTATTGACTTAGAGAAAGCTTATGATAAGGTACCATAAGAGATAATTTGGTGGACATTGATGAAGAAAAGAGTTCCCATCAAGTATATTAATATAATTAAGGACATGTATGATGGAGTAGTGACCAATATCAGAACATGTGGTGGTTTAACAAGTGATTTTTTTATCACAATTGGATTACATTAAGAATATGCATTGAGACCGTTCTTATTTGTTGTAGTGATAGATAAGTTTACTAGAGCTATTCAGGATGTGATACTTTGGTGTATGCTATTTGCTGATAATATTGTCTTAGTTGATTAGATAAGAGCAGGGGTGAATGCCAAGTTAGAGTTATGGACAATGTTCAAAAATTCGTTTTCAGTATGCGTGCGGTCCCGGACCGCATAACGCATAATCGGATTACGCGCCGATTATGCGGATTACGCGGAATTATGCGGAATATTAATATTTTAATATATATTAATATAATAATTATTAAAAAATGGATATATTAATGCTATAAAACTCTAAAAAATTATAAATAATAACCATAAGCAAATAAAATGAATATAAACTAGCTCTACATAAGAAAATAAAAAGATAAAAAGACTTATCTCTTAACTCCCAATGTAAAAAAAAGAACGACGCATGTATGTATGGATCAAAAACGTCACTCACCTGCAAATCGAAAAGAAAAATTAAATGAGAATCAATTTATATGATATATAAGAAAGTTTTAACACATAAAAATGAAAAATGCATGTACAAATGAACATATGACAACCACACATTGCTAATACATGTTTGTGTCAACTACATAAGTAATTAGTTTTACATATTCAAAAAATAATACAAGTTTTTTTCAAAAACAGTTCATCCCACTCAACAAATTCTCTACTATTCCTCATTGTCATCTTCATATTGAACATTATTTCCCAACTCCTCCTCAGAACTATCATCATCGTCATTCGCATCATCACCCTCTTCTTCTAAAACAGCTATAGCTTGATCATGTTCAGGAAGATCTTCAACAACTGCACTGGATGAACTCTCTTGAGCTCTGCTTCCTGCTGCAGCTCTCCTTCTAAGTGTCCTTTTGCTCCTCCTGAGTCTATCTTCATTAGCTCCACTCGCCGCAGCAACAAGATCCCAGGTCAAGCCGGAACCAGGGAAGATCTCCTCTTCGTCATCGTTCTCTATTTCTCTAACAAATTCATCTTTCCAGTGCAAAGCTCTGGAATCATCTGGAGCAATCAGCACATCCTTACTATCTCCATCTTTCTTCTTTGCATTCCTTTTCTGTGCCATTTTTTTGTTAAACTGAACGAAGACGAGATCATTTAACCTCTTAGCATCCAGCCTGTTTCTCTTCTTTGTATGTATCTATAAATTTATATATGATTTTACACAAGATAAAAGAAAAAGTTAGAGTGTTAACTCTGAAATTAATGTAATTGAAAATTATAAAATATATAATCATTGTAGTATTAATATAGTAATTTGTATTTACCCCTTCAAATACACTGAAATTTCTCTCGCATCCTGAAGAGCTACTTGTCAAACTTAGGATCTTAATTGCTATTTGTCGAAGCTTTGGTGCCTCTCCTCCATAAAAATCCCACCAATGAGCTATTAAAGCAACATATAACAATTTGTTAACAATTAAAAAGAATATAATTAAATATTAAATTATTTTAAATTTCATATATAAAGTTTACCTGGATCAAAATTATCCGTGCCATTAAAGCTCATTCGGTACCTTTCCGCCATGCCACTCCCCATAAGTCCCCCCTTATTTTTGTAGACAATTAATTCATGCGAGCCAATCTGATCTTGGATGTCATGCTCAGGATAAAATATGCATATGCAATGCATGACGACATTTATTACTAGTGTATTATCTTGGACTGTCTTATCCCTATAATAATAATAGGGATTAAGATAATATGCCGTCAAATGCAATATGCTATCAAGTCTGCCCCTGGATTCTTTCTCAATTATATCAATAATTGGTCTAAATGCAGACTCCTTTCGATTGCAAGCAGTTTTGATCTCATCCTTTGCATCTTCCAGCATTCCATATACAAAACCCATTGAAGGTCTACGATCAGCATCAACAATTCTCAACAATTTAAATAAAGGAGTATATACCTTCAGAAGCTCTTTAATATCTTTCCAAAAGGAGTCAGAATATATTGTGGCTTTAGTTGACTTGCCCTTCTCTGTCTTGGACCATCTGTTGTTATCCCATTTATCTGAAGAAACCATAGCAGCCAACTGTGATTTTTTGTCTACCAGACAGCTCAAGCTTAGGAAGGTGGTGGCAAATCTGGTGATTCCTGGACGAACAGGCTCTCTCCTGTTTGTAAATGAGCGCATCAAAGCCAGAGTACTGTGATGTGCATAAAGAAAAACTGTCATTGATCTTGCCTTCTCAATCACCGCTTTGTATTTTGGTATCTTACCAATACCCTCCAACATGAGATCTATAGTGTGGGCTGCACAACTGGTCCAAAATATATTAGGCCTTCTTTCCTTCAACATATTTTTTGCTGCCATATTGGATGGGTGGTTATCAGTAACCACTTGCAGCACGCGCTTCTCACCCACTTCCTTGATGCAGTTTTCCACCCAATTCAATATGTATTCGCCAGTATGTGCATTGGCTGAGTCCTCAATTGATTTAATGAAGCATGTGCCGCTCTTGCAATGGACACATAAATTCATAATACTTCTATGCTTTCTGTCAGTCCATCCATCAGTCAAAATACTGCAGCCATATTCATCCCACGCTTCCTTTGACTTCTCTAAACTGTCTTCAATTTTTTTGTATGCCTTATCTAAGAGAGGCACTCTCAATTGATATTGGCTGGGCCCCTTATACCCTGGACCGTGCTTGCCAACAGCCTCGCAAAACTGATCGAACTCCTCACAGTCGAAAGTGTTAAAAGGAATTCCTTTGGCATACGCCCACATGGCCGCATAATCATGTGCCAGCTCCTTCCACTTCCTTCTCTCACCTTCATTGATAACTGTTTGCTTCCATTTACCTTCATCCACCAGTCTGTTCAGTGGACCACTAACACGGGGCCTATGATCTCCAGTGAGTTCGGGTTCTTCTCTCTCTCTTTCTACTGATATCTGCACCTCTTCCCGAAGCTCATAATCAGCTTTCCGTTTGTCAACTTTCTTCTTCTTGATTCCCTCCAAGTTCTCCCTACATATACGCCTCTCTTCATCTGTGGCAAGCACACATGCTGATACTTCTCCTCCAACTCCTGCAATATGTTGCTTCAATCTATTTATTCCTCGTTTCACAATCTTATTACATTTGATGCATTTCACATCATTATAAGAACCTCTCTTTATTAGCCTACCATAATTCCACCCAATATCATTTGATCCTGCTGGTTTCAGTGGAATATGGCTATCTTCCTCACTCGATGGATTTGGCCGTCCACAACTACTTGAATTAGAGGCCATTGATGATGACATACAGAAAAAATTATATGCCTTAAAGAACTTCCTACATAATCAATAAGAACTTCAATTATTTCTCATGCAAAAAAATAATTCATACAATTTACAAATCCATGACCTCTAAAGTAACTGATGGCTGCAGTATCCATAGCCATTGATGACTGATCAGCAATGGAGGTATCCATTAATTTCAGATCAGACTATTGAATTAATGCCAAATGGCTGAGAGAAATATTAATTTCTAATCCTATAGCAACTCCTTTTAAAAGCGTACAAATTATTGAATTAATATAGAAGATAGTCATCAGATCAATAGGTCATGCTTGCTGCCAATTGCCAAATCCAACATATTAATCCAGCAAATTGATCCAGCCAAATCCACCAAATTAACCCTAGTAAATTAATCTACCAAATTAATCCAGCCAAATCCAGCAAATTAACCCTAGAAAATTAATCCAGCAAATTAATCCAGCAAATCCTAACTGTAAAAATTCCAAAAATTATTTTACCCTGTAAAAAATTACCCTAAAAAAAAATCCAAAATCCTAACTGTAAAAATTATTTTACCTGCTCAGCGTCGCCGGAGAGCTCGCCTTGAGGACTGAAGCTGCCGGAGGAGATGTCGCCGGTGAGACCTGAGAGGGGAAAGGCCGAACTGAGAGCTAGGGGTTCTTCGTTCGCTGGTTTGGAGACTCGACAGCTCGGGAATCGGGAGAACAGAGAGTCGATAGCTGGTTTGGAGTGACGATTGCCGGAGGAAATCTCGCCGGTGATCGGAGAGAGGAAAGGGCGAAAGGAGAGTTAGGGTTTTTTCGCGGGCTGGTTTGGAGACTCGACAACACGGAAATTGGGAGATCAGAGACTCGACAATGGTTTGGAGTGACGATCGCCGGTGATCGGAGAGGGGAAAGGAACGGAGGTTAGGGTTTTCTCGCGGGTTTGGGGACTCAGATCGGGATCGATTTGGGATCGAAAGCTGAAGAGGGGAATTTTTATTCTGTGGGTTGCGGGTTCGGGTCGGGTTTCGCGTTAATTTTAATATTCGAAACCCATTAACCCATCACAACGCATAATCGTATGCGGATTATGCGGGCGCATAATCCGCATAATCGATTATGCGTCCGCATAATCGTTTGTCCGCATAATTGGGCGTTTTCTCACTATTCTGTGCGTTCTGGGGCCGAAAACGCATATGCGCCCGCATATGCGTCCGCATAGGACGTTTTTTCGAACACTGGTTATGGAGGCACACATTAGAATCCAGATGTTTTAGATGGAGTATGTCTAAAATAGAGTATATGAAGTGTAAATTTAGTAAACGACGGATCATAAACTATAATCCTGTTAAACTGGATGAGCAAGAAATATAAATGAGCAGTCAGTTTAGGTATTTGGGTTCTATTATTCAGAATGATGGAGAGATCGATAATAATGTTAACCATAGAATACAAGTTGACTAGTTGAAATGGAGTGCAATGGGAGTTTTATATGACCGTAACATTCCGTTAAGACTAAAAGAAAAATTTTATGGGACTGTTATTAGGCCAGCTTTATTATATGGTACGGAATGTTGGTTTACAAAGAAACGTCATTCACAGAAAATAAGTGTAGCAGAAATGCGCATGCTATTTGCTGATAATATTGTCTTAGTTGATGAGATAAGAGCAGGGGTGAATGCCAAGTTAGAGTTATGGAGGCACACATTAGAATCCAGATGTTTTAGATGGGGTATGTCTAAAATAGAGTATATGAAGTGTAAATTTAGTAAACGACGAATCATAAACTATAATCCTGTTAAACTGGATGAGCAAGAAATATAAATGAGCAGTCAGTTTAGCTATTTGGGTTCTATTATTCAGAATGATGGAGAGATCGATAATAATGTTAACCATAGAATACAAGTTGACTAGTTGAAATGGAGTGCAACGGGAGTTTTATATGACCGTAACATTCCGTTAAGACTGAAAGAAAAATTTTATGGGACTGTTATTAGGCCAGTTTTATTATATGGTACGGAATGTTGAGTTACAAAGAAACGTCATTCACAGAAAATAAGTATAGCAGAAATGCGTATACTCCGCTGGATATGCGACAACACTAGGAGAGAGAGAAAGTGAGAAATGAAGATATTCATGCTAAATTAGGTGTAGCCCCCATCGATGAGAAGATGCGAGAAAATCACTTATGATGGTTTGGTCATATGCAACGTAGATCTACAAATGCACCAAATCGACGAGGGGAGTTTATCAATATGGGGCAAGTTAAAAGAACGAAGAGAAGACCGAAAAAAAAATGGATGGAAATGATACAAAAAGATATGGATTCTAGAGGTTTAAATGAGAAGATATTACTTGATAGAAATGAATGAAGGACTATCAAAGTGATCGATCTGGCGTGATTTTTTTTTTGGTTCATGTATCCTACCCCAAATACTTGGGATACAAGGCTTAGTTGTTGCTGTTGTTATCCTTGTGGGAAGGGGGGCATGCTACGCAAATCCCCTTGATAGCTCACTCGATGATCCAATTCCTTAGGCAAGAGTGGGACAATATCAATCGAAGGTGTTAGCATGCTCGACAGAGGCAAGCATGAATTTGAGATATTTGCTACTCTCCTCTCAGATGAGAACCATCGTGAGGGCAGGAGTCGGCCATGACCATGACACTATCAGAATATGGTCAACTACTGGCTATCCAATAAGTAAGTTGTCTGGATAGAAGTTGTGCTCCACAGAGGGGGCGCATGTTGGTCGGCAGGCGAACACGGTGATGCACAGATGACTTGTATGGTGAGTTTTCCGTAGCAATGATATGGTCAACTACGAATAGATGTGGGCTTCACCATGGCGGTGTTGTGCAGAGGAGGGTCATACTAGACACAGATTGTGTGGCGATTGAAATTGCGTAAAAATCATCGAAAAAACCAATGATATACATTTGTATTTCTTAGGCGCGGCAAGAATCAATGATGGATGGATAGTCATGATCACGCAGCGATCAACAAACTGCCAAGGTACTTGTTTCAGTCTTCTTGTAATGGGTTGTGTGAGGTTGCCGTCAGCAAGTGATGATGGGACGTCGATAAAATACGACTCGGCTTGATGTGATTGCGAGGTAAACAAAAGCAGGCACTGATGAAAGACGGGGGATATGGCGACTATCAATGATATGCCGTGGCTGATGGTCGATCAGAATTTCGAGGCGACAACATCCACATCAACAGTTATGGATCGAAGTACGAGTTGAATTTGAGTTTGAATTTCAAATTCAGAACTCTACAAAGGTACGTGCATAGTGATTCGAGGTTGAGAGGGTTAAGCCATGCGGAGTATTGGGTTGGTCAGGCTAATATCAGCCATGATTTCATGTTGGAAGTCCAATACCCAATACTTTGCCCTTCTAGTAGGTGACATGTTTTTGTTTGTCTTCTCTACAGACAATAGTATGCAAAGAGGGAAGTTTTATAATTTCATATATTTTTCTGTTTTCTTGTGAATTACTCATCCATTGGCTAACAAGGGAGATGTTTTATATGTGTATCTTTTAGTAGCTCTTTTTTTGTTAAATCCTACTTAATAGATTGGGGTGGGGGAGAGGTGGATTACCCACCATTTATGTGCCAAAAACAAATCTCATAGTTTTTAATGAGGAACATCTAAATTTTCTCAACTTTCTAATGCCATTAGCTGCACCTTTACCTGAATTCTGAACTGCAATTACTAGTCAAGCTTATCCTTCACTGGACTTGCCCTAATGCTTGATAATATTCTGCATGAACAGAGCCATGGCATATTGGCGTTCGAACAGAGGTTTCTCCTATTGGTTAGCGTAAACAGCATCATTCATCAATCCTGCATCCAGAAGGACGATCCAGGTGCAACAGGTTAGGCCAAGTCATTGTTATCATCATGATGACGCTTGTTTTCATGATTTTTGTTCTATTATCTGCTCTGTATATCATAAGCTGAAGAAATGACAAGTCTTCCCCTTCCTGGCCTAATCAATGTAACATTTATTAGCTTGATTGTTCTAGTGCTGGCATACTCTGATGCTCTTGCACTTGTAGTTTACTAATTCTGGAGATTTAGCCCTATATATAATCAGCTTCCGTTGCAATTTTCTTTCAGTAGCCATTGTTTGCTGAACCACAAGCAGAGAGAGGATGGCCAAAATAGCAGTGATGTTTGTGCCAACACCTGGAGTTGGACACCTGTTCTCCACTGTGGAGCTTGCCAAACTTTTCCTCAAGGATCTTAACGGCAACTTTTCTGTTTCCATCCTTACCATGTGCCACCTTATCCCTGCCTGGGCTTCCTGCCATCACAGTGTATCTACGTCTGTCATCTCCCTGGGCTTTGACCACCTTTGAGGAGCTCCCTCGTGTTGATCCTCCCCCTCACCCAAACGGAGAAACCTTTATCACCTGTCTTTTCAGTGCTTGTAAGCCTCTCGTTAGGGATGCTAACGGAACCTATTCTCTGCTTTGACTCCTCTTCTAGGCTGGCATGATTGATGTGGCTGATGAGGCATTGTATCCCAACTTATATATCTACTTCGCATTGACTGTTGCTATGCTCACTGTCATGCTGTACCTCCCTGACTATTATTCAAAGCATGCAGATGGGGAGATTGACCTTCCTGGCCTCTCTAGTGGCATTACGTGCCACTGCTTTGTGTGTCAGAAATTAGGATAAAAACGATGAGGATTGTAAAGTATTTCCACCATGGTGAAAGATTTCGGGAGGTGTAAGTATAATTATTAACACGTTTGCTTTGCTGAGCTAGAGCCAGCGCCATTGAAGGCTTTTGGTTGATGACCGCTGCATGCATGACCATCCTTTGCCGTCAATCCTCCCTGTTGGACTTATGCTTGCACTCGATCCTCAGAAAAATGAGCCACAGCACCATGAATGTAAAGTGGCTTGATGGGCAATTCGTTGCTTCTGCGGTGTTCTTGTGCTTTGGAGGTATTGACAGCTTTGAACTCTCAGGTGGACACCCTAACTTCTAAAATTTTATCTTTGGGGTATAATAAGCGTAACCTTTTCGTCAAGGCTTAAAATATTGGCCACTATGTATCGCGAATTTTCTAACTGATATTGAGGTATCCGATATTGCTGTTGCCGATGTCCTGTTAATATTTTTGGTATTGTGGATTTCCGGTACTGCAAACCATCACTGATACTGACATTGATTCAGATATTACTATGATTATCATGCTTGAGGGTGAAACGGTTTAATATGATTCACTGTTTTCCCGCTTCATAATTTGCAGGTAGGGTAATACTGGTATCATCTGATATATTTTAATATGCATACACAACATGAGAAAATATGCCTGTATATCTGTACTTGCAAGCTGAGTTGATCATGCCATGCCTTTTTTAGACTCGTTATATTTTCATGTGAGTTGTTTTTGTTGCTTTTTATTTGAATTATTTGGTTCACAACTCCAATTTACATTATTCGTCTTTGCTGAATATTCTCAGGTGAATGATATTGCTGAGAGGCTAGAGCAAAGCGGGCGAGGATTATTGTGGGCCTTGAAAAGCCCTTCAAACCAATAAATCCTGGCTTCCAATAGATTCCAATCTGGATGAGGTCTTGCCAGAAGGACTCCTGGAAAGGATCGAGGAGGATGGTGTGGCCATCTTGTGCATCCCAAATAGAGATACTGACTGACAGCAGATGGGGATTTGTGACGCATTGTGGGTGGAATTCGAGCTTGGAGAGTCAGTGGTTTGGTGTGCCCATGTTTGCGTGGCAACTGTGCGCAGAGCAGCTCATGAATGCATTTGAGATGGGGAGAGTTTTGTGAGTTGCAGTGGAGCTGGAGTAGGATAACGAGAATGAGGGGTTTGTGAGCTAGAGGAATTGGAGAGGGAGTGAGAATATTGATGGGAGAGAGCAGGGAAGGTAAGAAGATAAGGAGAAAGGTGGAAGAGATGAAGGTAGGGATGATAATGGACACATCCATAAGTCAATTTTTAGCATGTTATATACAAAATTTTGAATTAGAGAAATAAAATTCTTTCTTTTAATTCAAATATTTTTTATAGAGCAGGTCAAAAATTTATTCATAAATGTGTCCATTATCATTGCTAGATAGATGAAGTTCTTCACCAGAAAGGTTGTACAGGCAGAAGGTTTCTGGGCCACTACTTTAGAGAGCTTTACGAAGAAGTTGATTGATGAAATGCCCGCCAAGTGAGAGTTTCGCACATGAACGTGCCATTTTCAGTTAAAAAATGAGAGGGAATTGCTGCTTTTATCAGAGGAAGACTAAATATTTATGCATCTCCACCTTCTGTAGCTATTAGCGACTCCAAGAATAGTGTAATACAGAGTCTGTGTTGGTTTTTAATGCAGGTAAGGTAAGATTTCAGTTAACAAGTTTGGTTACTTACAGCATAGCAGCATTTTTTAGTTAAGTGATGCTATTGTTGCTATTTCTTCTTCTCCTATTTATTGTTGAATATTTTTTGATATAAGACTGCTCTATGACATTTTTCGCCGCTTCCTGAAATTATTTAAGAAATTGTGTAAAAATGCTGTTATTACAAGTGTACTGTTGTGTGCATTGCCTTGCTTGGTAAATTCTTTATGCTTCCAGTTTTATACTAATATCTAAATTCAAATGTAGTTACTTCTTGCTTTTTCAATAAGGAATCAGTGGAAAATTGATCATGAGAATTCTTAGTCTACAGCATTTTAGTTCCTCCTAAGCTTGTGTGGTCACCTTCTGCTATGTTTGATGTGAATGGTTGAATTCTTAGCCCAAAGGTCTAGGATAGTCTTTAGGCCATCAAATGTTTGGGCCTTGGGAGTCCTATGAAAAACTCTGGCTGCTCCATATGATACATTTAATTGTTTAAATTTGATGGTCATTTTGAAGTGAATTTAGGGGGGAAAAGGACAAAGCAATAATAAGTAAATGGTTTTGACTTGTGGAGAGGCAACAGTTTACTAACTACTGTTTTTAAACTCTCATTGAAATATAAATACAAGGGTCTTCAGTGCATGATATTATAAGCTAATATATTTGTTGAATGTACTATGTTTCTACTTTATTATGTTTGTAAATTTTATTTGCTCTGTTCATTATTTTTATTTACTTGCTTGCATACACTATTTAAGATGGGGGTTTCTTTTGGTGTCCCCGCGAATGTTGGCTATATTAGTGTACAAGTCTTTTTTAAAAACAACACTTGTTTTGTCACTCTTACAAAGGAGTTCTATTAAATGAACAATAATCACTTTTATCTTGGGTTAGTAAGTACTGTTTGTGGGAGATTAGTAATGGTTAGATTAGCCAACAAAGGTCAGATTAGCCGACAAAATCATGATCGTGAAATATAATAATTAAATGCTCATATTAAGGAGGTATTTAGCTAGACCAAAAAAAAAAAAAAAGTGAATCAATTTTATTATTATTATTAATTTGGTTTAGACGAAAGTGACACCCGATTATTTATTTAGATATTTTATTATTTGAGCGTGCTCCATGAAATTAAAATTTTTGGTGGAATAGACATGAGAACTAAAGGGTTTGGAGTTTGAGCAAACTCCAAACAAAGAAACAATGGTAGATTCTTGATGGGCCAAAATACATATTGGTATACCAACAGCCAACTGTTAGAAGTGGGCCCACCATTGCTCGAGAAAAACCTTGGACACTGTAATATCATCAGGGCCCCCCACCAACTCCAATAATTTGAGCACCCACATGGGCCCAGGAACCAAACTCAGATTCCAGTTCCCAGTGCTCATCGAAGGTGACAGCACCGTCCTTGGCTTTTCCCAGAGGAGAGATCTTTGTGTGCTTTTAGAGGTGTTTGGTTGCTCACGCAAGTATGCAAAGGGATTGTAATGAGAAATTCTATTTGCACACGGCATTTTACTTTTCATGCACGGTTTTAAAACTTATAAATAATTACAAGTTTGCCATTATTTTTTTGGACTAAGTTACCCTTATAAATTCCAAACTAAGACTTTTTAATTACGACTCATCGTCTTCCTCCTCTATTTTCTCTCTAAAACCCCAAATGATTTTTTTAGTATTTAATAAAAACACATCTCCTACAAAATCATCTATTTGATTTCTTGACCCCTTAAAATTTTTTACATTAACGTTCCTGAAAAGATTAGAAGAATTTTAAAATTTTTAATTTCACCGTGACAAGTGAAATTTGAGTTTGAAATTTGCATTTGAGTTTTCTTATGCAAATGGAAAATTCCAACATACAATCGGTGTCAAAGAATAAATTTAAGGTACGATTTGAAATTTTTTTTAGGTTTTATACGTATTTGTTTGAAATTTATCGTTAATTAGTTTTTTTTTTTTAAGACTTCGCTTGTTGGTCGGGTATTAATACCCGATCAAAATATTTTTTTTCTAAATAGAATTGGACGGGTGAGGAGTTAGAGAAAAAGAGAAGGGGTATTTTTGGAAAAAATTTTGGACGCAAAAAGTAAAATGACAATATTTCAAAATATGAGTTTGGTGTAAAAAGAAACCAGGGTGCCAAGAGTAAAATGCCGTGCGCAAATAGAATTTCCCGATTGTAATGGCACTTTGTACTCTTTGGTTTGAGTGTAATTTCAGTTGTAAACTTCTCTAACTGTAATTGTAATTTTTTACGCTCTTACAGTAATTTACAGTAATTGTTGTTAGGAACAATTAGCATATGATGATTTTACTCTCTTTGAATAATAATTTATATTATAGATAAATATGATATTTTCTCAGACAAATCCGCGAGTGCTGTGCTTGAAGCTTTTAAATTTTCACTGTTTGTCCCAAGTCCGGATAAAGTAAGAGGATTATGGTAAATTTGTGACAGCCAGCGTAAAATATTGTCAACAATTTAGATTGATAGTGATATCAAGTATAAAATCCAAACTAATTGGTTGAAATGGAGGAGCGCAATAAGAGTTTTATGCGACCATAGCATCCCATTAAGACTAAAAGGAAAATTTTACAGTACTAATATTAGACCAGTTTTATTATATGGTACGAAATATTAAGCTATAAAGAAACGTCATTCACAGAAGATGAATGTAGTAAAAATGTGCGTGCTTCATTGGTTGCTGGGGAATATTAGTAAAGATAAAAGTGAGAAATGAAAATGTACATGTTAAAATAGGCGTAGCCCCCATCAAAGAGAATATGCTAGAAAATTGTTTATAATAGTTTGGTCATGTGCAACATAAATTTAAAAATGCACCAGTTCAACGATATGAATTTATCAATATAGGACAAGTTAAAAGAATGAAAGAAAGACTATATAGAAAATATGAATGGAACTGATATAAAAATATATGAATGTTAGAGATTTAAATGAGGACACATTGTTCGATAGGAAAAGTAGAGAATGAGCATCCACATGATTGGCTTGGTGTCGTTCTTTTTTGGATTGTGCAGCCTATCTTAGATATTTAGGAGGATATTTTCTCAGACCGCTCAAACTAAAAAAAATAATAATATTTAAAAATTTTACTATTTTAATTATCAAATGCAGCTCCCAATTTAATTACTGCAAGCTGCGGCTATTTCTATGCATTTTGAATTATGGTAAAATAAATTTATAGTTGCAGCATCTCTTATCAAAGTACCAACACGAAAGAAGAGGAACCAGTTGGGGGGCCCACAGATGATGGTGATGGTGAACTTGGGTGTTTAGCTCGTGTCTCTTTTCATTGATTACAGTAGCAGCGGCATACCGCATGCATAAGTAAAAGTCAAGTGGAGTCAAAGGTGAAATGGGAGTTTCATTAAGAGCGTACCTTTTTTTTTTTTTTTTTTTTTGGAGTGAGCCGATTTTTCCTAGTGAGCATATCTTCTCTTCAGAGATTTTTCCTAGTAAACATACCAGCAGTCTCCAAAAAACTCTTCACTAACTCTTATCACCCACAACTCCCACCCACGTTCTCTAATCTGTGAGAATACAACCTCACTCAAACTCTCCTTCTCATCGCGCCGCCCGCCGCTGCACCTACCTATTTGAAGATTAATTTTTTTTTTTACAACTTGTGCGGTGTAAAAGAAAGAGAAGAGAGGTTGAAGAAGAGCTTAGTTATTCTAAAAATATGAATGACAAATTTGTAATTATAACCAACTTTTTAAAGTGTGCTCGCTGAAGAAAAGGTGTGCTCCTTAGAAAATTCCAAGTGAAAGGGAAGTTTCTAAAGGAGCACACCACTTTTCCCAGTGAGCCCAGTATAGTGTATTTTTGACCGAGAAAAATGGTGTGCTCCTTTGGAAACTCCCAAGTGAGAGTGAAAGTGAAAGTCATTTTTGCACGCAGCTCCTTCATCATGGTGGTATTTGTGTTTCCGCTTTTGGAAATTTATACTCCAATTGTAAGATTCAAACAACATAAATGGTTCTCAATTAAAGTTGGGCTTTATCACATTGATGGTGGTGGCTAGTGACAACTGGCAAATACTAACAAGAGTAAGAGCCTCTAATTAACAACTCTATGCGTTATGAAAGTGCGTATGTTCAACGAGTATTATTAAGATTCTATAGTTCTTGCTGTAGTAGAACCATCTAATTAAGCCATACTTGAACATGGAATTACTTTTGAAAAAATTGAGAAACGCTTTAGCTCGCAACTTTTACTGCTGTAACTGTTACTTTTGTTTTTTTTACTTTTTTCTCTCAACTGTGGACTGCATAATGTCATAGCTGTTGATGGGTGTATCTGCAAGAAAGCTAAAAAGGAATCGTTGGGAAACTCTAGATGCGCACGATATTTTACTTAGTGAGCCCCACATCCTATGGTGAAGTGATTTACAACATTGTGGGGAAATGGTGCTCATTTAGAGCTTCCCGGAATCGTGTCCTCCTCCCCGGGCAGCAATGATTAATAAAGAAGTGGGGACTGAATCTGGTACCATGAACGCACGACGGACGGACACGCGTCGGTAGATAAGTGGTGCGAAGTTGACGCCTGGCACGACTCGACCTCTTACGAGACGATTATACGTCTGATGTCTCGCTCTCGCACGTGGCGGAGTGTCAGCGCAGCGCAGCGCCGCGCAGCGTCGGCACTGACTGACCGCGTAGATTCCACGTAATTAAGCAACCTCCGGTCGCTCTCCACCCCCACTCTCCATCGTGCACCGTCCACAACGACCCTCACTTTCTCCCCTGGGTTCTCGTTGGGGCCCACGCGTTATACCTCAAGGGAGCTTCCGAGGGCACGTACCCAAATCCTTGGGCACAAAATATAATAAAAAAAAAAGTGGCTACTAGATTCGTCCATTCTCGGTGTCCCCTCTTCCTGACCATATAATACTTGCTATCTACCCCCTCCTCCTGCCCGTTGCGGGATGCGTCCCTCCTCCGTCTCCTCGGTTTTGAGAGGACAGACGGATTAAAAATATTGTATTCAGCAATTAAATGCCAAAGAGTGTCTAATCCATTTAAATTAGATCAATACAAAGGCTTAGTGTATAAAAAAAATTAGTAAATTTGTAATGTTTTTAAACTTTTCTGGAAGTGCGCTTAGAAATTTGGTATATTATTCTTAGAAGCTCCCATTGCTCGCTCGTTACAGTGAATAATGGGATTAGATTGGGTTCATGTGTACCTGGGTTGATTTGCATGGCTCATCATGAACCCTAAATCATGGTTGTTTCCAGATAGGAATGAGAATGTATACGTTCACAGATCATTGTTTACTCTAAGCTATTTAAAATTTTAAATTAAAAAATATATAAATTTTATTTTTAATTTAAAATTTTGAATAATACGGCTAAAAATTGGCCTATTGATACGCCCATTAACATCATCCATATTAGTTAAGGTTGCATGTTGAGAGTCCGAATCTATCTATTTACCTTAGGAAATAATTTGTTTCGCACCACAACGTATATTCATTCATGTTCACTATGAATAAGCAGTTTCTTTACAGATAACTCGTTGTAATTTCTAGATAGCAATATTTCTACTTCATCTTAGTTTCTATGAAGCGAACACTAGTAATAATAACTTTAGGAAATTGCAAGAAATGTGTGACCAATCTAGAGCACTCCCGAGTTAATGAGCGGATGATGGTCACAAAATGGATCTATATCAGATCAATTCGAAACCCGACCCGATCAATTTCTATACCCTCCCTCGTCTTACCCTTACCCTCTCAATTTTGAATTACAGCACTCACTCCTCTCGTAGTTCTTTTACTTCCTCCTTCCCCTTACCAAACAATCTGCTCAGCTGAGCTGAGTGTGTACTGAGAAAAATAAAAAATAAAAATTTAAAGTAAAAGTAAAAGAAAAAGTTGAGGTTGAAACCTCATTGTATCTGCGCTGCTTGTGGTCCTCAGCACTCCCCCACTAATTTTTCAGCTCCCAGCCTTCCAACTTCTGCTCCAAGCCACCACTCCTCCCCTGCACCCAACCCAATGGATCGAAAACCGACCGAGCCGAGGCGAACCGGTAAGGAAAAATCCTCATCCTCCCCGGCGGCCATGATCGCCGATGGCGACGCGGCCGACGACGAGGAGGAAGAGTTGGATGACCAGAAGCGGAGGTCGTGTTCGGCCTCTAATTCGGTGACTGTAGCCAGGCGAGGACCCGGCGCTGCACCATCCTCGCAGCAGCAGCCGGCATGCCAGGCCGAGAAGTGCTCCGCAGATCTCTCGGAGGCCAAGCGGTACCATCGCCGTCATAAGGTCTGCGAGGCGCATTCCAAGGCTCCGGTCGTGATCGTCGCAGGGCTGCGCCAGCGATTCTGCCAGCAATGCAGCAGGTATGTATATATATGTGCATGTTTCTCATATAAGTCTCAATTCTAAGCTTATATTGTCTGATTTTTTTTTTTTTTTTTTCAATTTTAAGCTTATATTGTTTTTTTTTTTTTTAATTCTCAATTTTAAATTGGAGTATAAATTATCTATTTATTTATTTCGGTAGTAAACGATTTTTCGTGCTCCAACAGTATATGAATGTATAGGAGTGACAAAATTAAACTGCAATGAGAGCATTTTGGTTCGAAAATATTTTGTACAGAAAAAATCAGTTGGTAATTTTGGAATTGACTGTTATTTCCAGCATGATAATTTACAGTTTGGAGTTTATTCCTGCAAACTAGAACGCTTAAAAAGCTAAAATCATAATATTTTCCATTAAAGTTCAATGGTAGCAAGTAATTTTTTAAAAGCCTTCAGTGATAGCCCTCTGCATTCTATTAAAACAAAAAAAATAATAGAATAAACCACCAAAATATAAGGTGTCCAGATCAGACCAGTTAATAAGATTTAGAAAACACAAAATACAAATGTCCAAGATGGTTTTCATTATCAACACGTATGTGGTCTAAATTCCTATGACCGAGTCTTCATGGCACCCGTAAACATCCATTTTTTTTTAATGTATTAAACTGAGCCTCTCTAACGGGTGAAAAGTGGTAGGTGTCCACCAATGTTGAAAATAACATATTATGAAACCCGTTATTATGTTGCATTATATAATCTAACAGAACTCCAATACTACGTAACAACTGGAAATAACTCAGTACACTATAATAGTACGTTTTTTTAATGTTATTTTACGTTATATTACGTAATGTTATGTTAAATTACGTTATGTTATGTTATGCTATTTATAATTTTTTTTTAGTAATTTATATTGTCGTTAATTATTATTTTGATTATTAGCGAATTGTTGCAATTTTCTTACTTAATTAGTTATTGACTTGTTTGATTGCTTGTGAAATTGCTAACTTATTAATTTGCGATTGTTTTCTTATTCACTTGTTGTAATTCCTCTCCATTTGTTATAATATCTTACTTGTTGATTCTATTAAATTTTTAACTGAACTGAAATCAACAATTACAAATAAGATAAATTGAATATTACAAAATATAAATTACAACAATAATAATAACTGGAATTGAAATAAAAATCTAAATTATATTTTCTTGTTTAAATGATGTCTGAAATTACGGTTGCATATTTAATATAATTTATAAAGATAAATGTGAAAATTATTGTAAAACTTAATATAAAATTAGAATATATTATGTATTACAAAATAATTTTATATTCTTTCTTAGATATTTTAAATTTATTTTTCAACTTATAAAATTTATTTTATATAATTTTATATTTATGTTTAATTAAATAAATAGGAAATTTTATAACCTACGTTATGCATTACGCTATATATGAACGTTACTATTTTAAACATTGGTGTCTGCTAACGGCTATTCCTGGTTCGGCTCCGAGCACTACCGATGATGAGCCCTACTTTAGTTTAGCCCCTTACCCAGATGGAAAGTCTTTCCCTTAATAAGGGATGGAAAACTAGGCTAACTACTTTTATTATTTATCTTGATTGGTTGAGATTTTTATCATCTTCTTTCTTTGACAATAGGAGGTGTTCCGTTGTGGGAAGAACAATATTACAGTAGTACTACTAGTCACGATTCACACGATCCATGTCCTGTCTATCATCATCCTCCTCCTCCTCCTCCACTATTATAACTAGCTAGCTAGTGTTTGTTCCAAGTTTTGTTATTTGTGCTTCCTATTGTCGTGCTAATTCAATGTGCATGAATCGATAACCATGAGAAGGTTCCATGAGTTGTCTGAGTTTGACGAGGCAAAGAGGAGCTGCCGCAGGCGTCTAGCTGGTCACAATGAGCGGCGCAGGAAGAGCTCCACAGAGTCTCAGGGCGACAGCTCAGACCAAGGTGGCAGTGTTGTTGCGCCGATGAGCATCCCTGGGAGTCCTGGCTACAAGCATTTCCAGATCCGATAAGAGAATCACGCATGCTCTCTCTCTTCTGTCATCCTCATCCTAATAATAATGCCTTCTCTATTACCAGCATGTGCCGTACGTAAAAACGCACTTAAATCATATCTAAAAGCTCTGGTACTATTTCCTCTCTCTGCGCTGATCTTCCAGCCAAGATAAATGTATCTGCAGATTTCGCATTTCGCATGGCCACCGAAGCTTCAAACCTCTTAAGATGTATTATCCTCTTATGTGTATCTAATTCTTCAATCGCGTGTCTGTATTGAACGTACACTTGAAATGGCTAGATATCAATGGTATGAAATGTTTTCGTGCTCTACAGGTAAAACAGTTACAATGTGCTTCATTTTTTTTTTTTTTTTTTCATTCATCAGAGGCAACATCGATAATTTAGACCTAAGGGGTGGCATTTTGATATGAAAAAAAAAAACTGAAACTTATCTGAATTCTTTGTTGAACTCTGACACAATGTCTATCTGGAGGTATGGGAGCTTCTAACTAAATATATTTTATTATTTATCGTTTTCAGAAAATTTTCCATGTAAAAAATTTGCATAATTTAACATCTAGAAATAAAGGGGAAATATAAAAAGATGAAAGTAGGTTCATAGATAACCAATTCCATGCTTTAAATTTATAGATAAATAACACACTTGATACCTTGCAAGCATAATTTGAACTAAAATTTTAGATCGAATTTAATTTTTGACTCTTCTGAGAATATGAAAACTTGATTGTTTATTCATGATGAGATAGAGAGACACTCATTTACATAATATTGAAATGTTCCTATATGATTGGAAAAACAAATTCTCTGAAAATAAAATATTGGATTATCTGTAACACAATATGAACTAATATTATTGATCAGTTTAAGATATTTTTAATCAACAACACTATAAATATCCTCATCAGTGAGTTTGTTTTTCAATACTATCTGTAATAAAATTAATATTTTAATTATTATTCTATTAGTTATTATATTTTAAAACTACTTATCTAATGTATCAATCACCTTTATATTAAAATATTAAACGTATTATTCTATTAAAATATTTTCTTATCTTTCCATTCCGGTAAAAAATTAATACTATTTTTATCATTTTCTAATGATTATAGTGCATGATCCCACTCGACTGTCTCGACATGGAATTTGGGTAAATTTTGGCATGAATCACCGTACCACCAACCCAATGAGATAAGAACGTTCACGGCTATCTGGTGTCCAAAAAAACACCCGCCCACATCTTGGCCGGACCCACCCAGGCACCACAAAAACTCACAGAAGCGTTCACCTCTCCGATAACGACAATGGACGCGATCAACGGCAGCACTACTCCTCGCCTGAGGAGCTCCATCACCGCCACCACGCCGTACAAATCTCAAAAGCAACGAGTATCGAATCCAAGACCCGCAATCTCCCTCCCGCTCACCCATCAACCGAACCGCACCGTCAGGATCCTAACCCGTTCTCCTCTCTGCCACAACCCGAAACCAGTCGGAACCGGCCCAAATCCAGCCGCCAGTAGCTGCAGTAGCGAAAACGAAGAGACTGCAACAAACGTAACCGGAAGTTTAGGTGGTCGGGACATTGTCGTGCGGCTGGGCGAAGCCCTGTCGCTGGGGTTCCCGCTGTGCTTGGGCTCCGCCTGCTTGCTTGCCATGCGGAGGCCATCGACGTTTCTTTGGGTCGGCCGAGATTTCCAGATTCTTGGCCTTACTGTCACCATGCTCGGTATTTATTTACTTACTTTGTTTTATAAGAATCGATGAATAAATAAAAGTGATAAGAACTTCCTAAGTGATTCCAAGTGCATGACAAATATAATGATTTATAGAATTCATAGAAGATTTGTAATACTATCATCAATCAATTCCATAGTAATTGATTATAATAATGTTGTTTGGTTTGGATTTGGATTAATAGGAATGGGGATGACGCTGAAGCTTGATGATCTGAGAGCTGCACTGTTGATGCCCAAGGAGTTGGCTGCCGGTTTCATACTCCAGTACACGGTGAATTAATTGATAGCATTGCCTGGTACAAACTGGGAAAGTCTAAATGAGCCTCACTTTCCTCTTAGCGAGCACCAGCCTCTTGTTGCGCACCATTTAACTTTTCAACTATATCGTTTTTTTCTAAGTAAGCACAATCCAATTTTCCACTTTATCCCAATCTTCTTTAGTGAACACCATCCCTTGGTTCCACCCATCTCCGGAAATCCTCACTCTCTTTGCTGCTCTCCTTCGCTGTGAACTCTTGACGCTCGCTGCGAAGCCTTCCCTGGACCAGCGCTATCGCCGCTCACTCGCTCGTTTCTTAATGGATTAGAGAACGAGAGGAATATGGATGGTACTCACTATGAAAAGAGCCAAGCCCATTTTTGTTCAAAAAATGACAAAGTTGTAATTATTCTCAAGTTAATTTATGGTGCTCACTAAGAGGAAAGTGGGGGTGCATTTAGAATTTTCCATACAACTGGTTTTTTTGAGCAAGTAATAACTGACAAATATAAGCATTTATAGATTTCATAGTAAATTTGTTGCATTTGTATCTTCTTTTGAGCAAGCAATGCAATGATATTGATAATATCCCTCACAGGTGATGCCATTGTCAGGATTCTTTGTGAGCAAGCTCTTAAAGTTGCCTTCATATTACGCTGCTGGTCTTATACTGGTGTCCTGCTGCCCTGGAGCCACATCAAGCAATCTAGTCACATATCTCGCACGGTTAGGGCCGATCCTACTATCGATCGCAATATGACATCTAACCTTATGGCAAGAAGTTATTCTAACATTATTTCATTGTCTATTAGAGGAAATGTTGCTCTTTCTGTTCTTATGACAGCAGCAAGCACTATAACTGCCGCGGTAATGCAATTGTCTCTAGTCCAGCTCTCATTCTCTTTGATCTTTGATGTGTTCACTTTCACTTTCGGCGTGCTGATTGCAGGTGATGACCGCATTTCTGACATCTAAACTTGCTGGGCAATACGTAACTGTAGACCCAGTCGGGCTTTTCACTTCCACAGCACAGGTGATGCAAATCTGGACTTGGATAGGTTGTTATAAGACAGTTTGAGTCGACTCAATTTCAGAGAGCTTCTTTGCGAAACACAGGTTGTGCTTGCTCCTGTACTGATAGGTGCAGCGCTGAACCAGTACTGTAACCACTTGGTTGAGGTGGTTTCACCTTTCATGCCATTTATAGCTGTTTTGAGCGTGTCCATTCTGGGGGGTGGTGCTATTGCTCAGAATGCCTCGGCCATTCTAAGTTCAGGGTTACAAGTAGCCGCTGCTGTTTTCTTGCTTCATGCTTCTGGGTTTTTCTTCGGCTACTGGTTTGCGAGGATGCTGGGGATCGATGTTTCTTCTTGTCGCACCATTTCAATTGAAGTTGGGATGCAGGTAGTTTGCAATTTCTAGTGTTGTGATAATTGATAGCTCATTTGCTGTAGCCATTGAATGTTTCCATGCTTGTTACCTGTGCAGAATGCAACATTAGGTTTGGTGCTCGCGAGCCAGCATTTTGGGAACCCTCTGAGTGCAGTTCCCTGTGCTGTTTCGAGCATCTGCCACTTGATCTATGGCAGCGCTTTAGCTGGAATTTGGCGGAGCATGCCTCCAACTAAGAATGGGAAAGGTTCTGAACCTGTGTAAGTTCATTATGGAAACTGCAGCTGCTGGACTGAGTTTTTCTTGTGAACTGAGTTTGCAGGAGAGCATGTCTTTCACAAAAGAGAATGCATGCATGTTCTCTGCAGTTGTTTTTCATCCAAACTATCACATGAAATCTATGTAAATTCTGAATAATTAGACATATGACAGTTTATTTAGAGAGGGGAAAAAAGTGGATGTTAAACTTTCTGACTACATATTTGTCGAGGAACTGTGTTTTGACACTGGATGGTTGGTTTCCATCGGTTATTCAGCGACTTTCCTTTGATTCAGCAGCTCGTTCAAAAAAGCTTTGCATACTCAGCAATGCATCAAGATAGACAATCCATAAGTGAAAGTCAATTACCTACAGGGTACTCCAAATTGCAGTGGAACTGTTTGGGTAATGTCAACGACTGCTACCTTCAAACTCAACTGCAGCATCACGACTGCATTGTATTATGCTGCCAACTATTCTCGGAGGTAGGAAGAAACCCATCTACCGCATATGTGAACCTTCCATAGACAGTCATAGCCAGAACTTTCAGAAAGCAACTGAGAGCAACAGACATCTTGGAAGTGCATTAGAAATTTTCAATACCGTAGTACAGTCGGTGCAGAGCGTCCTAATGTAGACAGACTTTCAGCTCACATGAAAAATATATTTTCAACCAAGGATCCTCAAGACGTAGCACAAAGATCTTTATCCATATACTAAATTTCAAACACATATGAAGATATAGCTTATATTTGATGAATATTAAGGTTCAAATTTATTTCTTAATAGTAGTAAAATAGTATGGGCATCCATCTACTACATCATAAAGACTCACCTGATTTGAACTTCCTAATGAATTAAAATCATTTTTGGATAGTATCACATTTCATATTGAACGAGCTCCAAGTACCTTTAATATTAGGTTGCATGGATATTGACACGCCGACACGGGCGACACGACACAACACACTGATATGCAACATAATCTGTAGAAACACAGAAAACTGCAATGTCCAATACGATGTTTGACAATTTAAGTGTCCGTGCAACCTAGCTTTAATGTAATCAACCATCTCCATATGAGGGCACATTGAAGCTATTCAATAAGTAATCATAGGAAGAAGTAATCTATAATCGATATTTGTTGAAACAAAAGCATGGGGTTCCTGTAAGTAGTACCAAAAGATATGACCATAGAACAAAAGAAAGTGGAACAAACAAGAACAAGCAGAAAAGTCAGTGATTACTCGATCAATCACCCAAAACAACAGCAAAAACAAGCAACAATAATTGCTTCAATCCCTCCAGTTTCCTCCAAAAGCTAAAAGAGGATGTTCAATCAATCATCTACATCAAACACACTGCCATAATTTCCCAAATAAGCTGCCCCTTGGAATTAAAAAGGAAATTGCAATCCTCTATGGTTGTCTATTTAGGAAATAAAATTTAACAGGAAGATTTAAGCAGATACATGAAAGAAATTTTAAGCTGAACACACCATTTACATTTCAACCGTATCAGTATTAAACTTTAGTCACAGATCTAGTAACAATATGACGCTTCATACACCAAGCGGAAGCAAAAATATAGTTAGCATAAGGTCAAAACCTGGGGATATTCTATCAATTTGAAAACCTTCTCAGCAAAACACAATAAAATCCTTCTGCAAATATTTTTCTTTTAATATGTTCCTCACATATGGCAGTTTCCAAGCTGTCAGACAACATAATCTGTGTTGTCACACCACTGAAGAAACGTGGTATGGACACAAAAAAGGGGTATATGATACGAACACAACAATTCCTTAAACATAAGGATCCATGATAAAACGATATAATAGCATTAGAATGTATACAAATAATAAGGAGAGTACTATATATGGCTATACATCAATATGCCCAATGCCTATTCATCCACATGTCTTTGACACACGTTTCTAATAATATAGCAACACATAATTTTCTTAATTTCTTATATGCTTTAAAAAAAAAAACCTGCTACACATTTTTATACTTTCAAAAGAACTATAGGCCTTTTTCCCTTGATTCTATAGAACCACTCAATATAACTGACTTTTTATATAGCAATATACCTACGCATATCATAGTTTTCATACAAGTAGGTATTTTGAAGGGCCTATCCCACTAAAGTACAGTCTTTCATATATATAAATGGAGCTAAACAAAGCATACAAATAAGTGTGAGAAATTTGTCCAACCTTTGTCCAAGTAGTGTTTGAGAATTGTCCCAGAAGTGTCATAACTTAAAATATATATTTTATAAAATCAGAGGCATGGTTAAGAATTATCCAATACGTGACTGACTGTCCAAAAAGTGTTAGCATCCTACATGTGTCCCAACAAGCGCAGAACTTCATGATATAAATATCCATGCTATCGCTCTCTGTAAATGAAAACAAAGACTCCTGACATTAATATGGTCAAGGTAAAATATAGCTCATACACAATGAGCAATGGAGAAAAAGCATTCAAAATGACTGACTGTCCAAAAAGTGTTAGCATCCTACATGTGTCCCAACAAGCGCAGAACTTCATGATATAAATATCCATGCTATCGCTCTCTGTAAATGAAAACAAAGACTCCTGACATTAATATGGTCAAGGTAAAATATAGCTCATACACAATGAGCAATGGAGAAAAAGCATTCAAAAAAACTTGCAGAAATTTATTGCGTAGCATATCCAGTATGTATTTCTTGTATTGAAGCTATCATGATGCAATCTTGTTTCCCACTTAACTTTCATATGGTCCATTAATATTATCCACAGTAACTTTATTCCTTCAATAAATATAGTATTTTTATAATTTTAAAGCAGTGGACAAACAATCATGTTTAACCAAAAGAATTGGAAGTTTGATACTACACTCCATGAATAATCATGATGCGGTGATCAGATTCTACTGTATATCATGTCCTTGAAAATTCTCAACCACAATTACTCTTTCATTGTCATCAAGCTTATCAACTTCTTTGTTTAGGAAAGGTGAGAATTTATTTAAAATCCACAACAAACCTATTCTGAAAGATATTATGTTTATATTGAAAGATCCAACAGACACTTAACGAGTTCAACATTTCTATTACAAAGAAATTATGTTTATATCCTTATCTATGTTGTCTGGAATATTCCATTTGCTTCGAGTACTAGTGTCTGGCAAGCACATATTCTTCCAAATTAGGGATCTGTTAGAATCTTAAATAAAACGAATCAAACATAAAGAGAACAATGTATTTGGGCTTTACTACTTGAATCCATAAACTAATTATGTTTTGATGCATTAACTATCCTTATTTATCTTTCTTGGATGAACTAAAAACAAATTTCAGTTTAATTCTTTTGAGAACTTCCATAGGCCGTGTGAATTTTTTTATAATTTTGATTCTTTTATTTTTCTTAAAAACAAAAGAAAATATATTTTTTTCAAAAGCAAATGCACGTCTGCTCGTGCAAGCTGATTTGCATCAAGATTCACGTCTGAGCCATAATGGCAATGTCATCCCTTTACTAACTCCTAAAAAAATCAAAAGTAAAACTATCATCCCCCTATATTGGAATTTCAAAGGACATCAATAGCTAAATAGAAAAGAAACTCTCTAGAAGATTAGCTTAAAAAAGTGAACATCCATTCTCATACACAAACATGCACGCATGAGCCATGCACACCAAACTTTCTCTGATAGGATCCAACAATTTTGACAAATATCCCCATAGTAGTGAGTGACTAGTGACAACACATGCACACACTCTGCAGAATAACCACTTTGTATAATGAAACTTTATGTTGAAACGAACATTTTATGGACACTTCTTTAATAACTTATCCAGAGAGTCATTACTTTTATGTTATTTTTTTTCTAATTCAACATATGACACCTCTCATGTACATTTCTTAGCATCTCAACACTGCTTGATGCTCATTCACTGAGAAATGCATTTACTTTCATTTATATATGGAAGACTATTTGGTGAAAAAAAGAGTTCAAAAGAACTAGTAAAAAAGCATACTAATTTTGCAATTATACGTAAAGTGAAAAACATTAAGCATCCCTTGAAAGATGAAGAACCAAGGCCGATATACTATATAAAGAATGTGTGATAAGTTAAATTTTAGGAAATGTTAATTTCATATCTTATCCTGTTATTAGAAACACAATTACGAGCAGAAAGTTTATCATGTATTTGAGCACTCTCGTTATTACACAGACATGGATGCATGTGTACAAATTGTCATATCAATGTGTTCTTTCGCCCTACTTGTTAAGGAAATGCCATGCAACAGTATTTATGGTGTCTTTTAGTCCCATACCCTGTCTATGCTTCATAGCTAATACCCTCTTCTTTCTTTTGGAGACCGATGACGATGAGTGTGACCCCCACCCTCAAGCTGTCTGGACTTGATAATTGACACCTGAGCTGATATGCAAGAAACAGTTTTTAGCATTACATATTTTGATGTTGATCTAGAAACATCTTGTTCACATCAATGACTCAAGTCTATCGATTTATAACCTGGAGATTTTACTTTTAAGTTTTGTAGCCTCGTAGGATTAAAACATTCATTCTTGTTTTTTGCACACCTTCTGATAACTTGAACTGAGATAATAAGTTAGAAAAATAAATTTTTCAGTGACAAAACCAAGAAGCTGATGCATAGAACTTACTGAAGTTCACAAGATACTTCATTATGATCAAAGATCAAATGTTTCCTCCAGTTATGAGTTATTCTCATGACCTAGAAAAATCGCATGTTTTTAACACAAATGAGCAAATGCCCGTAGAAGAGATATTACTTATTATGGTCACGCCAAAGCATCAAGTTGAGTCTATAAAATAGAGGACCAGGCCCTTAAAAGATCTGAATGGAGAAAAAGCACTTAGGTAAGCCCAATATCTAGGATTATGTCTTTATTGTTATTGTCGTTTGTGCCCCAAATGGATTGTTTTTACTGCATAATAAAGGATATGGGCTATCTTGACAGAATTATAACTAAAAAAAAGGTGGCCAATATAGAAATTAAATAGGAGACTTGTTTAGCAATGGAAAGGGTGTTACTCTATGTAATCTCCTTTCTAACTTTCGCTCTAAATATTGTGACTTTCTTGGTTCATTCTGTCGCTTCCTACTAAGCATAAGGTTGCATGAGTAATAGCAAATATGGCAAATGCATGAAGGCATTTAATCAGTTGATCATACCATCACACAATTAAAAACTTAACGAATCATGGTAATATTCCAATGTTTCAAACTAATTTAATGAAAACCAACCTACTTACAACTCTATGTTTTGGTACTAATTTACTAACATAAGAGAGTTTCTCACTTGATTACCTTTAAAAACGGATCGAGTGCGAGCCAAATAGATTTTTTTTTTTTTAACTAAGAGTGTAGATAGAAGTAGTTACATTGATTGTAAGATACTGCTAGGTGAGAGTGTAGTAACCCAATATAGGCTCTTTAATTTAAAAGTTTTGTAGAATGAGTAGTAAAGAAAGCATATTGGAAGGACCATGATAATTCTGATGTAAAATGTAATAAAATGGCTAGCTGTATTAGGAGGGCAGCTAAAAATATATTTGGTGAGATGAGAGATAATGCTCCACTATGTAAGGACACGTCATGATAGAATGAAAAGATAAAAATGTTATTAAGATTAAGCGGAACTTTTACAAAGATTTGAAGAAGAACAATGACAGAATAAGCTTTTAAGCTAGCCAAGGAGGATGCTAAGAAAGTTGTTCGGGATGCAAAAACTAAATTATACAAATAAATGTACGAGAAGTTGGACAATAAAGAAGTAGAAAATGATATATATATATATATATATATATATATATATATATATATATATATATATATATATATATAATTGCTCGAATAAGAGAGAAAATTTAGAGACTTATGTACTACAAAGTGCATTAAAGATGGGTATGAGAAAGTTCTAGTTCGAGACAAAGAGAATAAAAATTGTATAATATTAATTTTACTCAAGATTTAGGAAACTTTACTGTTAAGTATAAGGATATAAATCGTAACTTTATGCGCAGAATTAAAGAATCTGAGTAGCTAATAGATCTCTTTAACAAGATTTGCCAAAATAAGAAGATGTCAAATGAATAGAGTGAGAGTACCTAACTAGCTCTATATAAGAATAAGAGTAATATTCAGAATTATTCTAATTACTATGGAATAAAACTCATGTATCACAATATGAAATTTTAGGAAATGATAGTTGAATATGGATTGCGACAGAATGTTAAAATATCAGATAACCAGTTTGGATTCATACCGGGGCGATCGTTAACTATTCATTTACTTTATCAACTTATAAAGCGATTCCTAAAGAGAAATAAAGATGTACATATGGTCTATACTAATTTAAAGAAAGCCTACGATAAGATATCACGAGAGATGCTTTGGTAAATATTGATGAAGAAAAGAGTCATCTCAAGTATATTGACGTAATTAAGGACATATATGATAGAATAATGGCTAATATCAAGTACGTTTTCAATCACAATTGGATTGCGTCAAGAATTTGCATCGAGTCTGTTCACATTTACCACAGAGATGGATGAGCTTATCAAAACTATTCAGGATGAGATATTTTGGTGTATACTATTTATTGATGATATAATCTTAGTTGACGGAATAAGAGCAGGGGTAAATGTCATGTAAGAGTTATGGAGATAAACATTAGAATCTCGCAGTTTAAGATTGAGCAGATTCAAAATAGGGTATATGGAGTGTAAATTTAGTAAATGACGGGCCCTAAACTATAGTGTCGTTATATTGGACGGGCAAGAGATACAAATGAATAGTCAGTTTAGCTATTTAGATTTTATTATTCAAAATGATGGAGAGATTGATAGTTATGTTAACCACAAGATCCAAATGCAGAAGTGTAACGGGAGTTTTATGCGATCGTAACATTCTGTTAAGGCTGAAGGAAAATTTTTATAGGACTACTATTAGACAATATTTATTATATGGCATGGAATGTTGAGTTATAAAAAAATGTCATTCACAAAAAATAAGTGTAACAGAGATGCGCATGTTTCATTGGATGTGCGACATTAGGAGAGATAAAGTGCGAAATAAAGAAATTCATGTTATGCTAGATATAGCCTCCATCGAAGAGAAGATACTAGAAAATGGTTTATGATGATTTGGTCATATGCAACGTAAACCTACAAATACACCAGTTCGATGAGGAGAGTTTACATAGGATAAATTAAAAAAGGAAAGAGATAATCGAAGGAAATATGGATGGAGATGATACGAAAAGATATGGATTCTAGAGGTTTAAATGAGGATATATTACTCGATGGAATGAATGGAGAAGGATTATCAGTATGATTGATCTAGCGTGATTCTCTTTTGGTTCATATAGCCTACTCCAAGTACTTGGGATAAAAGACTTAGTTGTTGTTGCAATTGCACACTTGATTTTGTAACGAAAGCATGCAGGAAAAAAAAAAAAAAGCATTCTTTTGATCATGCACCATGTTCATGGTTTAAATGCCCATCAGATCCATCACAAAGTATATATGACCAATCATATGAAGTTGTTCACAAGAAGATCAAAGAGCATCATACCAAATACAGTACTTAGATTTTCAACAGATACTAACCATTTTATCACACTTCCACGAAATAACAGAAGCAAAAGATATCAGAGTCGCTGTGTTTGAAGCATCTAGGCTGTATGGCAAAAGCGCAATTCTTCCTTACTAAAGCAAATCTGCATGCCCTGCATATCAGGGGAATAAAAAATAAGAAAGGAGCAGAAATAGTTAAATATGGCCATTAGGAATCCACTTGCTCAAATTAAGATATTTGGAAGATATGGTAAAACGATCAAAAGTAAATGAATCAGTGCTGAAACTTCCAAGAAAATATCAATTTCAAGTATACAGCACAGCAAAGCACAGACAAAATTGGCATAAAAATATATAAAAAGAAACAAGCAAAGCTGAAAGAAATTTCTAGACTACAAAACAACAAAAGAAATCTGAAGAAATATCTAACAAGTTATCCCCTTCCACTTTTCACTCTTAATGAGTTACCACAGCGCAACTTTTACAATTTTTTAAAACTAACCAAATTTCTTTCTTAAAGAGGGGGAAAAAGGTAAGCATGCTAGATCAAACCTCGACACATCCCTTCATCTCTAGGCTTTCAAGTGCTTTTCAAAATTTGAAGTGTATTCATCATAAAAGTAATGACTGGAATGACAACTTCACAAACAGCATGTATTCTGCTTTCTATATGTATAATTGTTAAGAACATCTTTCTATATTAGGATAACGCCATAGGTTGTTGATTGTTGCTTCCTCACAATGTACAAATGATTGATGAATCCAAGTCACATGCTTTTCTAACTTTGCATCTTCAAACGGTACACCAATACCTGAAATGATCACAAGACTTGTGATAATAAGAAAACAGTTACTACAGCAATTTGGTAACACTCAGAATAACCTTGAATCCTCACCAGATCTCCTCTACTGTTGGTGAAAGAATCAAGCAAGCCTGCAAGAGATTCTTGTGCTCCCACTGCTTGCAGCTCAGGCTTAGCCTCAAAAACCAGGGTAGATGGACTGAGCTCCAAACAGCTACCATGAGGTTTCCTTGCAAATATCTCTACTTCTACAGCATTTACTGACATCTGAAGAGCTATGAACTGCAAGCACAAAATCTACAGTACCTGAGTGAAAGGCATCATCTATATTTATTAAAAAATTAATTAACATTAAAAAGAGAGTGTGGAAGGAAAGAAAATTCACTTGACAAAGTTGCCTAATGGACAAAGATGGGCGGCAGCAAATATATGGCCTCTGTATATTAGGCACACTTTTTTCATCAATAGGAAGCAGGGTAAGATGTACATCATACTGAAAACAGGAAAACAAAAAAAACAAAAAAATATTTCAACGACAATTTGGTAACACAAGGTGTTGAGTATTATACAATGATCCTTAATCCATATTATACCTCGTTATCATTTTCATCCAAGTTACGAACGTATTCAACCAACTTGTTTATTCGCCCGCCCTTGACAAATCTACCATTTGCTCCAGTAGAGTTACCATGTCTGGTCTGGCTTCGAACACCACCCCTACCCCATACAAGCATTTCTCTGTTTCCTACTTGCAGAGGTGAAGTGCCTCGGTTATCTCTGTTTGATTCTAAATATTCATTTTCTTCACCAACATTATTAGCATTCCCTGCTGTTCTAGCTGGTGAGGACTGAGGTGTTGGCCATCTCCTACATCTCTTCTGCCTTTTGTTGGGAGAGGGCTCTTCTGCAGAGGAAGACTCTTTTCCATCAATCCCATTGGCATCTTCCTCTTCCTCTTCCTCAGATCCTGCAAGTGAAATATCACAAGCACTACTTCTACCTCGGCCACGCAGGTAGCTGTTCTGCCCATGAGAGCTCCTGTACTGTGATTTCCTTGCATAAGCTGCTGCCGTGGCCTTAGCTGTTGTCTTCCTCCTTCCTAGTGCTTCAGTTTGCCGTCGAAATGTTTCAGCTATGGAAGCTTGAATCTGCTAGGAAACAAAAACTATTAGAAAGAATAAAGAGAGTAGGGAAACAAGCTTCGAGATGCAACCTTGTACAGACCAAGTATATAAGCTACAACATATGGAGCAGAGGATAGAGGATATCATTATCCACTAGTTATGTATTGTCTCTGACCAAGTCTGATTCAAATAAGTCTATGCTGCATGTATTGTCATTTGTCACCGACTGGCTCTGATTTTAAATTAGTCTAATGGATACTAACATCCTGTTATAAATAATTCAAATGAATAAATTTAGTTTCACTATCTTGCCAGAAAGTTAATATTTTACTTGTATTGGATGGGAATATGAATATGAAAAATTGAAATAATTAAAGATGCTTTCTCTGTAAAATGTATTATTAGCTAAACTCCAAATAAGTGCGGAATAGCATGTTTTCAAAATCCTCAAAGGGAATGTTAAACTAGCTAACCTTCATTAATAAGTCAAGAAGTGCATTACAACAAAGATTGAGTGGTACTATTACTTATTTTTGGGTGGGATATAGATTTGCTAAGCAGGTGGATAAGGAGAAATAAAGTGGGCACCCTGTGTGTAAAACTCTAGAAAGAGGGTGTGGAGATCCAATGGGACCATCTCCCAAATGTCACCAGCTAGGAAGCACGGACTCTTAACATAGATTCGGATACAGACTCGGATACGGACACGAGACACAATATTTGTGAAAAAATAAGGATATGGATACGTGTAAGGATACAGAAAAAATATATATATAAATATAAGAATATATTCTTCTATTGTTAACATAATAATTTCACTAAAATATCCAAAAAGAAAGTACTGGTAATGTAGAGATTTGTCTCTTCATTCCTTTACAAAGCACAAGTCTCTCAATCACTGATCTCTCTCCCTTACGCTCTATAGGCAACGAGACAAAAAGAAAAATTAGTGACAATAAATGGTCATATATCAGCGTAGAATGTGAATATAAAAATTTATTTCTTCAAACATAAAACCAAATAAGTATCATGTCTAAAAAATATTTAGCTTTAACTTTATAAAACTAACTAATAAACTCTGATACAGCAAAGAACAACCTACAAGAATGTCGGACACGACAATATCATGGTACTTTTTCTTTTACGTTATAAGCACACCGTGTTGTGTATCCAACACGGTTTTTAGCGTGTCTATGTCAGGCATGTATCTAACACGTACACAGCATCCCTAGCATCCTAACAGTGTGTCAGTGCTTCTGCTTTTTAGGTCACAAGAAAGAATCATGTCAACAGAAGCATCAAACATGGAAAAGAGTAAGGAGACAAAAATGGATAATTCTAGGATAAATATCATTTTGTGAAGTGGCAAAGTAGATAAAATCAAGTACAGTCAGTATAATGTAGCATAGTGGGAAAGCCTCCTAGCAGTGCACAAGAGGTCTAACATTCAAATCCCCCTTGCACCAGGCTACAGCCTATTCCCAAAAAACAAAAATAAATAATCAATCAGGTTCATGTCTGTGACATTTTCATGTCAAGTAATAGATTTTCCAATATAAAATGTAACTGAAAGGCCCAAATAGCTTAATTTGCAACTGTCTACAGAAAAAATAAAGATGCCTATATTACCTTTTTATTGCGATTTTTCTCCTCTTCATGAAAAGCTAATTCCTGCATCCAGAATTCAAGGAAAGAATGAGCTCCACAGATGAAACTATACTAAACCCAGCTATCGATTGTACGAAAAGATCTCAATTACTAATGATATGTACCTCTTCCTCATACTTATCGATATCTGGATATAAAGCAGCAATTAGAGCATCATAATTTGGATCATCCCTCAGAGAACGCCTGCTTGCGCAGTGAGTACGGCATGCAGGGCATTCATTATTTCTGGAAGTTTCCAGTTGAATTACAAACGTCACTCTTCCAAACCAAGGATATTCAAATAATATGATGTTACTATTTGTTTATTCAGTAACCTAATTTACATAATCGTGACTGTAATTCTAATGTCCTGCAGAAAAGTGAGTGTTGTCCCATAGCATACCCAAGTCGCATTGATTTGTCAATACATTCCCTGCAAAATCGATGTAGACACTCCATCACTGTCCTTGTCTTGCGAATTACCCCTGGCACAGAAAATAATAGAGGGATCAACTAATTATAATTTAAAATAACAAATACCAGTGAATGATTGCATAGGCAGGTGATTGTTAAAAAAAGTGTTCGAAGTATAAGTCAATTCTTCCTGCTTGGACCAGCAAACAAGCAAGTAAACCAATGTGACACTTTTGAAGTAGCTGAAGTACCCGATGTATCCTTCGAACAACAAACATGAATGTTACATGAATAGGTTGCCATTTCCTTTACGTATTTAAAAAAGGTATAGATGTTGTCAAATAATGTGATAGTAGTTTCTGTGTGTCAGACTACCCATTATTATATATGTTTCTTAAGGTCAAGGTGTACTATGCAAGGATGTGAACTCTTAGTAGACGTGGCAAATGGGCCAAGTGGCCCGCCAGCATGCCCGGCACGGCTCGCTGCACGGCACATGTGCAGACGGCCCTAGGCCGGCTAGCCACCCACATTGGTGGCTCATGCCCAGGCCCAAGGAATGGGCCATAGGCCTGCTTCGACACGGACTCATCCGATTTCCCAATGGCTAATATAGCCGCTAGGGGGGTTTTTGCAAAAAAATATTACAAACCATCCTCCATCGGCTATAAGGTTTTTTTTTTTTTTTTTTGGGGGGGGACGGGGGGAGGTGGTGTTCCCTAATTGCTGGGATATTTTTTTGCAAACTTGTTTGGCATTTTCTCCCTAAACCCTATAAATACCCCCGACTCACTCGCAAAATTCTCTCCTCTCTAATTGTCTATACTAATTTTCTAACTTATAATTTTTTTTAGATTTTTAAAAATTTTAGAGCATTTTTTTATTCTTTTAACAGGCCGACACGGACACAGAACGCGCCCGGCACAGCCAGTGGGCCATTCCTATGTCCGCCCAGATTGGACCGGACTGGCCCGCCTACCAGTAGGCTTGAAAATCTTGGAGAATAACTCTGGCTGCTGGTACATTGATGGAAATAAGCAGTGTAGGACATTAAGGTGATATTTTAGTAGAACAGCCAGTCTATATATGTTCAAAAAACACATCTCATAGAAGTCATCCCATAATCCATGGAAGTGAAATTCCTATATCATTAAGTAGAAGGTGGTGTTGTTGTAGAATCAGTAATGATTAGTAGTGGTAGTGAGAGGAATATTGGCAGAGACAGTTTGCTTTTAGTCTCTATGTCATAGCAGAGACCATAGAGTAAGCAACTTTCGAAGAGACTGAGTGCTTTAGGTGCTACTTAAAAATCCCCCCAACATAGAAGAGGTTTCAGCAGAGATCTCACAATAGCAAGAAAGAAGCACCTACTTCATAAAGATATCTACTCACAGGGAGTGCTCTAACAACCATATGAACTCTCAATAACCCAAGAATCCCAATAAACAATGAAATTTAGAACACTAACCCTGGTGAGTAAGACGGATAAATAATGGCAAAATGGCAATACTTGAGCTTGAAACAATCATAAGCATGCAAATCTAAATTACTCAAAGTGCAGGTATGATAAACTTGAAGCAGAAAATTTGACTCTTGGGCCAGGCCAGAGACCAGTTAGCCTGCAGTTCAGGCCATTGGTTTTCCGATTGGAAACGGTATATTTTCTGTCATTGTCACCTGAAGCATTGAGCAGGGAATGGCAGCTTTTGTTTTTGAAATGGCATTGAAGCTATAATCATTGCCTTCTACTAGAATCTGAGAATTGAACCAAATTATGGGCCTCCACTAGTAGACAGAGAGTTTAAATCTCCATTTTCTACTAGTCCTGAGATGGGGAGGGATGTGCTCATGGGACGCTCTTGCATATTATCTCCTACCAGGTCTGTGTGTAAGAGCAGTTTTCCAATTCAACCATCCCACATAAGTTCTACAAACAACATCCTCCTCAATCTGACCATCAAGATAACTCTGTTCGGCCTTCTCCTGTAGCTGTAAACTGAACCTTAACTCTGGGCCTTTTTTGAAAGCATAAGGGCATGAAAATCCACTTACTATATAAGCCAAGGGTTGAGAGCTCACCCATTATTATGATTAACTGATCGTTAACCAACATACACAAAACTCTGATGTATTTATTTTCCATCACCATGAACCATTCCCTCACTTCTTTAAGTACATTTACTAAAGTTATATTTCCGTATGATTATATTTGTCATGCTAAAACTAAATCAACTATATACTACAATTTCTCCCTATAATTACAATAGAATTATTCTTCCCAAGTCTCCTCAACTAATATAATATCATTGGGAAATAACTTAGATTGTAGAACTTCAAACAGCATATGCCTAGTTATTTCATCCCTAACGTAAAGAGGTTAAAAAATGGATAATGACAAGAAGAACCTAAGGAATGGATATGCACATGACTTAGATTGAATGAGCTCTTCAGTATGATAAATAAACATTCCATACAAGCAATCATCACAAATGCATTCCAGGCACACCCACAAATAGCTTTTTCAATTGTCACTACAGAACTGTGAGACCATATATGCTTGATTACCAGCAAATACTAATCAACTAATTAACATAAAATAATGAATGAAAAGACAGAAAACAACAACAACTAAGTCTTTTATCCCAAGTATTTGGGGTAGGCAAAAGACAGAAAGAAAATTAAAATAAAAAGGAAGTACGTAATGCATCCAAAATTTAAAAACAGAAATGTGAGCTACATGCAAACTTCCTTTTTAAGGCAACATATTGCAATGTATCAATAACAGTCGATGGAAAAAAGTTTCAAACAGCTTCTTCCTAAAGCTTAATGGTGTTGAATTCACTTTCTAATTGCACCACTGGAAACAAAGCAAAAATGAAGATGGAAACAGGCTGTGCACTTGGAAAAAGCCTGAACACAAATAACTCATTTCATAAAATTAACTTGATTTATCTCTCCAACAACAAAAAACAGAATTAGACATCTAAAAAACTTTTGTAACCAATTGCCGATTGCAAAACTTTGAAAATTCATCAAGAGATAGCCCATTTCAGAAGATAAACTTGATTTATTTCTTCAACACTAAGAAACAAATAAAATATCCTTTTGAAGGAAATAACCTTTTGTTAAAAAAATTGAAAATTCATAAAGAGGGAGAATACATTTAACTCTCAGACAACAAAAGAAAGTGTTGGAACATTATGATTTTATTTTAATTGAGGGAAATGCCAACAAGGGTCAGGCAGGTCCCTATATCCTCTTGTACTTCTCCTATATCATGTGTTTTTAACACAAAGCAGAGCCCTGTCTCCTTTAATACTAGTTCAAAAGCTGACTGCATGTGGCAATCATATTAACTGCTCTATACCAAGGTTTAAAATATCAGATTTGTTGGGTTTTAGCCAATCACTTATGGCATCAAAATCCCCAATATCAGATGTATCATAGCAATATCAAATATGTCAGCAACATCGTATCAATATTGAACAGTATATTATGTATCAGGAAAAAATAACAGCATCAAAAATTATGTTCAGGAATTAAAGTAAGCTTATAATGCAAGTGAGGAAAAATCTTAAAGAAAAGGGAAAAAAACTACAAGTTCTTCATGAAGGATCACTTGCAACCGCCAGAGGCAAAATAAGCATTGCCTCTAAAACAATACATTGAAATGAATAGTTCCTGCAAGTAACACTACTACAAGCATTTTCACGACATGGTAAAAATGTACTTATATGCTGGAAGATCAAATGACAAATCTTTCAAGAGAACAAGATTTTATCTTATGAGTACAACCTTGAAAGTCACGCTTAATAACCAAGACACAATAACTAGTAGTAACAGATTAGGCACAAATATGACATACTAGTAACAATGATACCAATATTCATAGAAAATATCACATAAGTAAGCATTTCCGGATAATTCATACCTAAGCATATAGGGCACTGTACTTCTTTGCGTATGTCTGCCAGTTTAACAAACACAAATCTGCAAATCAAAAACCGAGGGCAGAGATTATTTCTACAATTATAAAGATATGGCATAAAATTTGATATTACAGAAAAATAAAACTCAATCAGGTTAGAAAAAAATATAATTTTATAAAATACAAAATTAAGTACACAAACTCAAGAAAAGAATAGAAAAATATTAGACAGTCCATCTTTCTAAATACTAATTCATAAAGATAGCAAAAAGTGTTCTCAACTCATACTGCTATATATGAGTATACATTTTTCACACAATTATATGTTTTGTAGTTCTAGCGTACCTGTCTAAAAGTGCATAGCAGGTAACAGCGAACAATATAGGAATACTTAATCTGTTAAACTATTAATATGAATATACGGATGTGAGCTTCAAATTATCTTACAAGTAGAAATACTAGTTTTTATGAGTGATTATTAGCTAATATTACATAGTTATAAATTATCTATTATGATGATGATAAAAACAACAGTAACAACAAACGACTATAATTATCTTTTCTTTAGGATAGTACAAAATGAGCAAGAATTTTGGAGGTAGGCATGCTTTGCTATGACACTAAACCTTACTATTCTGCTCATAGTTTGTGGTTTGCACATTAAGATCTTCACTATGCCTTATTCACTTTGGTTCCCTAAGATGGCATCTCGAGTTTAGATACTCGGTTCCTCTGTTTGAGGGAGACAACAATAACAAGGAAACTTGTCTTAGAGCAAAATTGATCCAAATTAGATATCATATCAAGTTTTACTATTGTAGTTGTATACAAATTAAATATCATGTCCAATTTTACTATTTGTAGTCATATATAAAACTCACAATGTGATGATCACTTACTCAACTGGATTTGGATTTATGATATGATTACTACCATACATATGTGCTTCCTATTCTCAGTGCCTGCAATGTTTCAGTATTCATAGGAACTCTTTCACTAACATTAACCATTTTATTTATTAGGCTGACATATTACTGATTTAGATTGTGTCTTAACAGAGTTGCCAATCATGTACAAAACTGTGAAACAAACTACCAGAACTGAAAGTGCAAAACAGGAAATGGACGCCTATTACTTATCAAACTTCAACTTCATAAACTACTAAATTACAAATGAGCTGATAATGACTCCAATACAACAAGGGTATAGCCAGAAAGATCTCAAAATCCAGCTGTTATGTTGGTGTGCAGCTTCTCTAATCTTTTAGGCAAGCAGACTTGTGCCAGGTCCTACATCTGGTGTAATGGAAAGTGATTTGGACTGTACATAACATATGAACTTTTGAGTTTAATAAATCTTAAAAATGCAAGGCACAGTTGACTTGAGTTATTTTCTGATCAAATAATTTAGACATCTTGCTCAATTTTAATAGCAAAAATCTCATTGAATGCTGCAACACTCAATAGAACTCAATATACCTTGTTCGCCGACAAAAGGCAATAAGACACCTATAAATGGCTTTTGCTTTGCAAATAAATATCAATTTGTCGCATTATATAATCCCTATATATGAATATTCATATTATCTGTAACATGTTTAACCTTCTAAAACATTTATAACCAAAAGCAAAGCCTCCATCACCTTATTTTTCTCTATCCATAACATCATTGCGAGGGGGTTATAATCTAAAAGCAAATAAGTGGCTTTCTTACTGAAATTACATTTGTAATGATTAATTGATAAAGACAGCATGGATGTAAATATGTAATAAAAATAGGTGAAACCAAGTATGTGTCTGGTATATGCGTTTGAAAATAGTTTATTATTTTATGAGATAGATTTGGTTCCATTGGTAGGATTTAGAGGTAAACCTATTGCAATAACAATATAACATTATGGGACTCAGAGGTAAATCCTTCCTATTAGAATTCAATGATGGGATAATCTTTTTCGTATTAATCCATTGAAGTTGATTTATACCATTTAAGGTGCTTTAATACTGAATATCAAGGTTTTTTTTCTTAAGTTATGCACCAAATAAGCACAAAATAGATGGCAGGAAATGGTATTTTTTTTTATCTACACCCTAATTCTACAAATAGGGTATAGAATTCTCAATCCAATCATTTGAACATAAAGTAAACACTTATAAACAACTATAAACGAATTTTTGTTAGGTTTCAAAAATTTACACCGTTAAACTAACCAACTTATTTTTTAGGCTGTCTATTGTGCATCTCTCTATGTAAGATAAGAAATTGTTAAAACACTTTTTTTTTTTTGACTACTTTAAATTATTTAGATCAACTCTAACATAATGGTTTCTAGATGAAGTTCCTATTATTGAATTTGAGTGAGAAGGATTTGATTCCAAATCCATTTGGAAGGAGCCAATTCAATCTCATTATCTTATTTGATAAAAAACTGTTCGCTTAATATATACATATCATATGAAGGGATTTTCAAATCAAATTTCAAGGGCACACCAAAGAGGCATACTTGCACAACTTGCTAATATCAAGTTATACAGAAGCTACTATACTTGACTACCATTTTGTGGAGACATACTCACGGGTTACAAATGTTGATTATGGAGGTTACAAGCACTTCATTATGCTTTGATATGCAATTTAGCCCAACCAAGGGGGGTTCCTTTCACCCAAGTTGGGATTTTCCCCATTGCGTGAGGCTCCTTTCTCTCGCTATGGGGCTACCAACTAAGCCTCCAGACCATGCTCCATATAATATGTGTGTGTGAATAATGGGTTTCAAACGATATGAGAAGAAAATTTCCTCTAAAGGCGGCTAAAACTCCACCTCGCACCACTTTTAGTTAGATTAGACTCCATCGTGTTAATCTTCACCTCCTAGGGTTCATTGGTATCTATTGGATATAGTTCTAATTTATCCATCCATTAGTGGGTATAAAAAAATTATACTGATACAAAACCATTAATTTTGTGTCAGCTCGATCCCCAACAACTTTAGATGAGAGTGGACTCTAAAAGGTAGAGAACAATATCATGAAATATGATCAAAATAAAGAAAGGGAGAAGGTGGAGTTTTAGCCGTCACTAAAGGAATTCATTCATACTTTTTAAAATTTCATCATCCCAACTCTTTAAAAAAAATTCCTAGGATCATGATTTTCATCCCTTAGGATTCATTCATATCCAAAATACTAGGCTTTAATTTGATTTGGTCATCTTGATATATAAAAGCTCTATTCAAAAGAAACCACTAAATTTATGTCCATTTGATGGATGGTCAAATCAAAACTAAAACCTAAGATTTTAGGAATGAATAGACCAAAAGGAGTGGAGATTATGATCCTAGAAAAAACTTGAAAAACAAAGATGGAATTTTGGAGTTTTCATTAGCCTGGGTAGGAAATTTCCTACATGGAAGCCCAACCCCCTTACACACACACACACACACAAAATAAAAGTGCGCTTGTGATGTCTTCATAGATAGTTGTCTATAAGAATGGCCCTAAATCTCAATATAGAGGGTTTATCTGGATGATCCGAATAATTAGTCACGATTTCCATCATCTAAATTAGTGTTTTTAAAAAATCATATAATTTAGATATTTTTTCATCGTTAATCAAGAGGTTGTTTATTCTACTGTTTAAAAATTGTTCATTTTGCACTACCCAAGATATGGTAAAAAGATACTAAAAATATACGATTTTTTTGAGACATCATGTTAGAATGTGAAGTTCACAATGACAAGTGTGGATTGTTTATAAAGAACTTTTTCATATTTGATGTCACATCCATTATACACCCTAGGCATGCTATTTCCATATATACACACATACACACACGAAGGGAGAGATTATGGGTATCAAATGCCATATGACCAAAACTAGTATCCTTCGTGGGCATATCTCCACAACTGCCACCTCTTCTTTCGATCAGTCACTATGTTGTTGATCTCTACCCTTTAGAATTCACTCATACTCAATTTCATGGAATATAGTTTTCTTATACCTATTGATAAAGCAGACATGAAATTAAGGTTTCCCAAAAGCACAACAATTTATACCCTCTTAATCGAGAAGCACACAAAACCTATTCCTTATGAAATTGAGTGTGAGTGAGCTCTAGAGGCAGAGATCAATATTGGGGTGGCCGATTGAAATACAAAGTTGCAGTTGTGGAGTTATACCAGCCAAGAATGCTCATTTTGATCCTCCCAAGATTTACTATGTCTCACACCCTGCATTTGTGTTTATGTGTAGGTCAAAATTTCAAAAGGTGAATAGCTGTAAGGGAATAAAGTAATGGTGGGCTAAGAGAATGTAAGGTGAAAAAAACGTTAAATCTAAGAAAGTCCCTAGTCCAATATAAATAAATATATATATATATATATATATATATATATATATGTTGTTAGATTAGAAAAATATCATGTATTTGGATTTAGTTTATATTTAGTCCCATCTCGCTTGCTAGATTGTTTGTATGTTGTTGAGACACCTATAAATATATGTATTCTCTTGACTAATAATAAATAGATTGACCGGTTGTGATTATTTCATAACATACTATCAGAGCACATTATTAAATAAATCTCAGTCATCAATCTCAACTATCCTAATCGATATCCGACTCCGACTCTGATTCTGATGCTGACTCTGGTTCCAACTCCGACTCCGCAATCATATCACAAATTTGATATCGATTCTGACTACGACTCCCCAATCGCGTCACCAATTCGATTTTGCATCTGCTTCGATTTCTACTTCTTCTCTGCTTCATAACTGTAAAGACTCTGACTACTCCCTCCTCGATGTAATAGTGTAATATAAGATTGATACAACCATTTACTTCTTCTTTTACCTATTACTGTTTCTAAGAAAAATATTTATCTGTTGTCTATTACAGTTTCTAAGAAAAAATTTTATCTGTTATCTATTACAGTTTCTAAGAAAAAAGTTTATCTGTTACTTACTACAACTTCTAAGAAAAAAGTTTATCTGCTGCCTACTACTGCTTTTAAGAAAAAAATTTATCTGCTATCTACTACTGCTTCTAAAAATAAAGTTTATATGTTGTCTACTATGACTTCTAAGAAAGAAGTTTATATGTTGCCTACTGCTGCTTCTAAAATTTATATACTGCTACTACTGCTTCTATGTATTAAGTTTATCTACTATTTATCATGTTTCGCTCCCGATATACGAGATACGAGCATATGTAATACGTACCGACAACATATTCAGTTTGAATATGCTAAAACCTTAATAAATTTGCCACAATAATACTCAGTAATTACGATAGAAAAATTCAATAAAAGTTTGACTTTTCATTTATTGAAACGAAGTTTAGATACAATTAAAATAAAATATAATAAAATTAAACAAAAGAAAGCAGGAAATCCCTAATTCATTATTGGGTTTCAACCTGATCTTCACAGTACACCAGATCCCGTGTCAGTTTTGGCGTGTCCATCGGTAAGTCTGGACATACACACCCAAGTCGTCAAATTGCGACCAAAATAAAATACGGAGAAAAAATGTAAAATATAATGGTTATATCCAAACATAATAATAACACAAGTTTTAGAAAATATGGAATTAGATGTCTGTCATAATGATGTCAATTAATTTATGTTATCTTAATATCATTATAGTGAAATCAACTTTATAACAGAGATATTTTTATCTAAAATGTCATATAATTGGAAAAAACTAACTGATAGGATACCACTATTTCGATTGTTTCCTGTACAGACCCAGAAAATGGTCACAGGATTGTCCGGTGCTGAATCGGACATGCCGTCAGGCAAATAAGAATTATAGTCAGGTATGATCCAGCAAATCATAACGCACCCATGGTGTGCGAAATATTCAGTTATATAACTAACAAGTTTACAGCTGAAACAGAGTATATTTCCATCATTCAGTTCTCCCGAACCCAGTGTCATTTAGGTATAGTACAGTATATTGATTATATTAGGTATAATATTTCAATTGAATTTTGTTAATTTGTTAACAACATGATTTATAAAGTCCGTTCAGTTTATACTTTATTCAATAAGTCCCAATTGGTTATTCGAGAATTTACTGATTTAAGACATCGTAGAAATATTGGCCAGGTAAGTGTATGGATGCTGGGAGATTTTCCGTGCGATGCACGTTCCTTAATTAAAGAACCAGTATACAAGACAATTTTTCTAGACACCAATACAAAATGATATCACAAACAGTATTTTTCCGTGATTATAACTTTTATGTGATTTATCAAATATTGTATATATGATATTCTAAAATCTAACTATAGTATGTAATTTAAATTTAATGACAATTGACAATAGATTTTTGATGACAAAAAACATAATAAATAATTGATAAATTCTTACAAAATAACAAATCAATTTACACAAAATAAATAGCATGATTGAAATATCAGATATATAAAATAGCTTGATTAGTGAGTCCAAAAATGAACTCACATGGATATAGTTTTCCGATATCGATCAACAAAGCAATCTACACATTAGAAATATTCTAAGAATATTAAAAACAGATTAATATGAATTAATATAATTTTTAGAAAATTTTCTAATATTTATAACATACTCAAAATTGATTTTAGTATTAAGCGGGTCTGAAATTAGGAAATAGGTTTGGCTTCATTTTATTGGATTTATAAGATGATGGATTATTAGGGTTATTAAGTGGTGAGTGAGCTAACCTAAAATTCATCAAAATAATTTAACTCAAGAAGAAAAAGAAATATAATATATAATATCTTGTCAAAAGGTGAGAACCTAAAATGTGGAAAGAGATGGAGGGAGATGCTCTTCTCTGGTGAAGTAGTGGCGGCTCCAGCGGCGGCTCCTGCGGTGGTTTTGAAGGTGGCTCCGGCGAGATGAAAGAGAGATGAGAATATTAGAGAATAATCTTTAGAATGAGAGGAATATATTTTGATTTAGGGGTTTATATAGGATTGGATTTAGAGGTTTAGAATATGAAATGTTTTAATTTAATTTAGGGAGTTCAATTTTAAAATTAAAAAGGAAAGTTAAGTTGAGTGGTTAATGATTGAATATGAAGAGTTGGGAGTTTAGAAAGTGAAGGTTTGGGAGGTTGGTTTAAGAGGTGAAAGGGTTAAGAGTTATAAAATATTAAAGGTTTTAGTTTAATTAGAAAGTTTAATTTTGAAAATTAAATATGGAGTTTCATAGTTTAAATAATGAAGAAAATGAAGAGTTTGGATGTTAGAAAATGAAAAGTTTAGAAGTTATAGAAAATTAAAGGTTTGGAGCTTATAGAAAATGAAAAGTTGTATTTATTATTGTATTTATTTATCTATTTATGTCTAATGAAAATTAAGGGTTATTACACTATTATTGTTACTACTACTGTTAATGCTACCTATCAACTTTCGATGGTAGGATATAGGCTTACTAAGTGGTTATAAGTGTACTCTGATGATTCAAGTAATTTATTTACTACGATTGTTGCTGTTGTTACTCATCCATTTCAAATTAATATATACTATTGAAGAAGGAGATAGTTTTTTCTAATCTATGTGACAAATTAATTATAATTGATATGTATACTCCAACTTGAGAGATAGTGTTATATTAGAAAAATATCTTGTATTTGAATTTAGTTTAGATTTAGTCTCACATCGCCTGTTGGATTGGTTATATGTTGTTGAAACATCTATAAATATATGTATTTTTTGACTTATAATAAACAGATTGGCTAGTTCTGATTATTTCATAACACATAGTATTCAATTTTTAAAGATATAGTGAAATTTGGTGTTAATCTTTGATACTATACATGTAAATTTTCCATCTGGTATCACCCCTATTATTGCACATGCTTACAATGTTTTCCTTTGTAATACGACAATAATGGTCTCAGTTAGATTTATGTGCTTAAAATGCTTCCATTCTCTACATGCAATGCATATCCCAGTATATAAAGTATATATAAAGAGAATATATTCAATAAATTAGTCTTAGAAACTAGCGTTGCAAATATATGCTAGAACCAACAATATTTTATCATCTTGCAGTAAAAATTGGTATCCATGCAACAAAAATGGGGTAAACTAAAAATCTGTATTTAAATGGAATGAGATATTTCTACATTTTGTGCTACCATCAAAAGTCACAAGTGGTATTCCGTTGATACAGTATGAAACTTTGTTGAGATGCTTTAGCTGAAAATCGGTCAAATGGGCTGTTGATCTTTCCTTTACACAGTTCAGCATCCCTTGCTAGAGTACGCACCATTAGTAGTACATTACACATCAACCAGAATATGAAACACAACACTGCTATTGTTAAGCTTCATGCCAGACGCGCCGGTTTCTGCCATGTCGTTGATGTTTTGCACATGTTTTTTCACAAATCATAATCTACAGTATATTGGTATGTCATGTCATGTGACTTTTGAGTCGTGTCAACTGTGTTGGCATGTCCATGAGTAACTGTGAGTTCATATGCAGGAGGCAAGCTATGCTGCTTACATGATGAACAGGACGAGAAACTTGAACAGAAACCAAGTGGCTATTTTGTTAAGTTGATTTTTGTAAGACTTTTTAGATAGCTGACAAGCAACAACTAAAAGGCAAAGATGCGAAAATTTGCTGAAAACATGCAGATAAGAAATTATGCTCAACAAGAGGTCGAAGAAAGCAGCAGTAGGCGTTTGAGGCAACAAGTCTTCTGTCAAGGATGCAGATCTAAACAGACAGAAGGTAGAGGGAGGGGATATGGAGATGGTGCTCTCTTGAAGATGCAAAGATCAAAAACAAGCAGGTCTAAAAAAAGAGATGATGATCATGATGTAGAACATCAATTGCATGAAGCAACTCAGGAAGTATTCTAAAAGCGTGCACGGCACATTCTAAAGGTGCCAACAGTGAAAATTATCTTGATCGATCAAACTAGTGTCAAAAAAGAAAAAAAAAAAAAAAAAAAAAGAATACTAGGTAAGACTAAGATGACACCATGGCCAACATGTTATCCGGCAGTGAGAAAAAAACCAGATAGTTAGATAATATACTAGAAGCTAGGAAGCTTTTATCGAGACAGTAAGTATCAAGAATATTTTGAAATGATATTGAGAAAAGATTAAGGAAGTGCATAAGGAGATGAATAAGAAGAAAAACCAGGAAAGATATGGTTTGACTTAAACATATGTTCACAGTAATAAATAATCGACAAAGATTAAGAACCTCCAGGTGCTGAAGATCTCCATAGCTAAGATGGAAATGCCTCTAAAACATAAACAAACACCTATTCATCTGCTGGAACTAAGGATCAACCAAGTCAACCGCCTATTACTGGCCAAAGGCCGATAGTGGAGTAGGCTGCAACTTGAAAGCTTACTTGAAATATTGGAGGATCCACATTGTATTAAAGTCACCCACTGGTTCCTCAAACACCACATTACAAGTAGTGATACCTTGCTTGATGTGACGATCAGACACTGGCTAGTAGTCAGAAGTAAGATCGTTATATATGCAAGTCTGTATACCACAACTATTTCTAGGACATTCAAGAATTAGAATTCGGAATGATTACAGAAGCCACTGATGGGGAAACATAATAGGAACTGTGACAGTAGCCTTATTCTAGCTGTCTATGTGCATCTCTGATCTGCTTCTGTTCCAAATTTTTTTTTTTTTATAACAACAAAATAGCACATGAGAAACATAAATCAAGGGTCACTATCCATTCTACTATATCTAGTAAGCTTTCTACTCTTAATTAGCTAATTAATCAACAATAATATCCCTTTTTCCTAGTAGCTAAACTGCCATCGTAAAAAGAGAGGAATCACTCCTCGGCCATAAGCAAAAATGCAAAAAATATTATGCTCTATCAACACGACCAGCAAAATCGGTGGACCGAAATTATTCACAATCTGTGACATTCTACTGCAACTTGTGAAACCGAGATTCCTGCCATAATTAGACTTCATCAATCTCCCTCTTCTCCCTCGAAGCAGTTACATCAATACTCATCTTCAATAAATGCCGGCTGCGGACCCACAACCACACGTCCAAGAGCAAGCAACCGAATTATACGACGAACACAACCTATCATCCTATCGTACGCCACCGACGGGACGAAGAGTCGCCGTCGAGGACGTCGGATCTAGCGAGCAAGCACAGCAGCATACAGATGGCGTGCATGAAGGTCCAAGATAGAGACTCAACAACAAATCCAAACCGTAACAAGAAAGGGGACGTACTCGTCCTTGTCGCCGCCGCTGCCGCCGAACTCGTCTTCTGAATCTGGACGACAAAATCCAAGGTATGAGACGGATAGAACACGAGATCGTAGAGGTGGAAACGACGTCGAGGGAGGATTCTTACCGTCTTCTTCTTTGGAGAGCTGCGCCCGCTGCTGATCGGGCGCCGGTTGCTGCTGCTCCTCTCCTCCGTGTACCTCTGCCTCCTCCGGCGCGGGAGCCGGCGGAGGAGGCGGCAGCGGAGTCGATGGGGAGGGGTCGTCGTTGTCGTCATCGGGGTGCGACGGCTTTTGTGCGGGCATTCTTGGTTTGGCTTTTTGGTTCGATGGAGAGGGGTAGAGAGAGAGAGAGAGAGAGGATTTGAGCGGGGGAAAGAGGATTTGTCGATCGATCGCTCGGTCGATCACATTAAGGGAGAGGGAGAGGGAGGGGGAGGGGGAGAAGGAGGGCACATGCAGCCAGCGGAACAAATACAATGCCTCTTCTCCCTTTCGCCTCTCTTCTCCTTGAGAGTTACTAGAGGCGCCCCATATTTTTCGTTGTGCGCCCAGGCTCACTAATTAAAGGGGCTTTTACATATTTGTGCCTTAAAATTTTAAAAATTAAAATTTAGTCTTCCAAATCTTCATATTTATAATTTAGTCATTCAAATCTTTTAAGTTACCTCATTTTAGTTTCCAACCATATTTTTTATCAGAATTTTCCGTTATACCACTGAATTATTTCACTTTAGTTTTAACTTTCCTCTTCCTCTTCTTATCGAGTTCATCTCTCCATTCTTCTATTCTCTTTTTTCCCTCCCAGTTAATCTGTAAAGTGAAGTAACTCAAGAAAACTCAATAAGAAGAGAAAAGAGAGAGAGAAGAGAAGAATAGAGAAAAGAACTCAGTAAAAGGAGGAAGAAAAAAGAGATGACTAAAATGAAGTAAGTCAGGAATATAACGGAAAATCCGGACAAAATATATAACTGGGGATTAAAGTAAGTTAACTTAAAAGATTTGGAGACTAAATTATAAATATGAAGATTTGGAGAGTTAAATTCTAATTTTTAAATATTTAAGCGACAATTATTTAAAAACCCTTAAGAAAAATATGGGCGCATCCAGTAACTCTCCTTCTCCTTTTGGTTGCTTCCTACTATTATTATTATTATTATTATTATTTACTATTTACAAGATGATACGAAAAGATACAGTCGTTTAAACAAAATATATTGCTCTGTAAAAATGTATATTGCTCCGTAAAAATGAGTGGAGAAAAATTGTCATATGGCATTGTTCTCTTTTGATTCATGTAGGTCGGTATATTCTTTTTAATTCTATTATTTAGTTATTATCTTTTTTTTCTCTGATTTCATTTTTATTTACTTCCTTTTTTTAGTCCTATTTACTATATCGTTGTTGATTTATACTGTGGGGATTTTTAATTGTATGTCATATTAGGATGTGTTTGGTAAGTTGGAAGTAAGGAAGAAATTGAGAAGTAACTTCTAAAATTGAAGTAAAAGAAGAATTCTCTTCTTGTATTTGTTTACTAATGTATTGGAAGAAAAAAGTGTATTTGGAAGTGAAGAAGTATTATTTAATTAATTAAATAAATGTAGTTTGTATTATTTTATTTATTTATTAGATATAAAGATGTAACTTTTGAAATACAATGATGACATGCAAATAAAGAAATAATTTTTTGTCTTCTTTTTTTACTTCCTAGTCACTTCCAACCCCAAAATATGAGGAAGAAAGTTTTGGAAGTGAAGTGCCACATAGGCGCCACCTCATCAATTAAGAAGTAATTTCCAACTTCATTCTTGACCAAACAAATACTTGAAGTAGTGGAAGTAGCTTTACTTCCACTACTTCCATGCAAACAAAAACACCCTTATAGTATGGCTTTGATTATTTGGCTACTTTCTTAGTGAAGTGGGTTAGGTGAGGACTGGTCACTAAGCTCGATGGGTGCTCGGAGGTGGGTTCGGAAGCGGTTAGGTTTGGATCTAGTCACAGTACAGGCTGGATCCTGTCCCGATCTATCATGAGTTCAGGTATTGTTTTGTAACAGTAAGTTGATCGAGCTCAGACTGATCAAAGAGCCTACACCATCAAAGTTTCATGCTGGACTCTAATTTTGTCTGATAAAGCATATTTGTTTTGGTGCAATTCAATTTTCTTTATATAAGGGAATCCAATACCAAACAATGACCAAATAGTCATGTTATGTTTGCATAAGTATTCAAAATTACGATCTATAGGCCGAGTAGCTCTAATTATGAGTTTTTTACACACTACTGACGTACAGAAACTACATATAAAAATTACAAGGATTAATTATACTAAGATCCCCTGTAATACGAGAGATGTATAACTTATCACTCATAAACTTTAAAATTCTCACTTAGACTCTCTGGACCGAAAAAAAAAAATTGACAGGAAAACTCAGACAAAGGCTAATTGAGATTTTAAAACTTTCGGGGGATGATAAGTTATATATACCAATACTACAGTAGGTACAAATAGTTAATGACTGGATCGTGAGGACTCGTGTCCGTTTGAATGTTATTTCAAGATTTTGCAAACTCATTGTTGGAGGATTAATTAAAGTGTGACCATTATTTTTACCTTGGGATAACAGCCAAAGACTAAAAACATTTTTTACCATATAAAAACACATTATTTACTGATTGCGTCCATGTCTCAAACTAGGTAAAATTTATTTTGAGCACGCTTAAAAGATATAATCCAAATTATCTCCTAAGCATTGCATTTGTATGTTTAGTTTTCAAGTATTTTTACATAAAATTTGGAACATGTCAACTATCTTTTCTCCTCACTGAAACCAAATTTTAAATCTAGTTTAATGATGCAAAACATTTGAATCTAGTCAAAAATTTTCGAGAGAAATTTCATTCAGTATACATGTAGTGTAATGATGCAATGGGAAGTAAACAAATTCATATCTCACTTGATTTATTCCTTTGAAAAGGAATAAATCAATGGGAAGTAAACATTTGAATAACATGATTGCAAAAAATAGAAAAAAAAAAAAAAAGGAAAAAGAGAAAAGAAATCTGCTTGTGGGCTTTGTCAGGGCAAAATTAGACTGGCCGACAATCAAATTGGCTAGGCCCATCAATACGCTTTTGAGGTTTTCTACAAGGCAACAAACAACGGGGGGACATTACAAACGCATAACCAAAATATCTAAGGGCACGCATCGGGACCCACAAAAACCTTCTTGGGTGTGCCCTTAGATATTTGGGGTGTGAACTTCCCCAAACGATGCATGTTTTTCCAATAAAAGGGAAGAGTCAAATTTGAAGATCCATCCTTTTTTGTATAATTTATTTGCTCTCATGCCCTAAAACGAAGATGCCACCGCCCAAATGTAAGTCTCAATTCCGTACATTTTTCTATTTTTTTGGTTAAACTTTTGCTAACAATGTTCAGCTTCGATCCCAAGAAAAATCGACATTTCCAAAGAAAAGGGCCGATTCCTTGATTAAAGCGGCCTTCTCCTTCCTCAAATTACGAGAAAATCTAGCAAATTGCTAGTTATAGCAATGAATTTTTATTTCAAATGTTTTGCTTCGCTAGCTTACAAAGAGTACGTTTGATGCAGAAACAACACGCAACTAACACCAGACAAAGAATAAGTTTAATTACAGTTATACCCCCTGTACTCTTGGGAGTGTGTAACTTAACACCTCTGAAGTTTGAAACTCTCAAAAAATCCCTGAACTTAGTTATTTTCACTCTCTCCTTTTTTATTAAAGTGCACTATTATCCCTCAAATTCCTATTCTACCATCATCCCTCCATTTAATGAGTGTACTGGTTAAAAGGAGGGATGATGGTAGAATAAGAATTTAAGAGATAAGAGTGCACTTTAGTAAAAAAAAAGGAGTGAAAATAACTAAGTCCACGGATTTTTTTGAGAGTTTCAAACGTCAGAGGTGTTAAGTTACACATCCCAAATACTACAGAGGGTATAACTGTAATTAACCCCAAGAATATATATTGAAAGTTTTATAGCTGCTTCAGTTTAAGGAGCTTCTTGGTACCAGTATTCGTAGCATATTGCCAATTTAACTATTTTTCTAATAGACTACTATTTTAAGAATTTAAATTATAAAAATGAACAAACTTTATTTTTTAAATAATTATTTTACTAATTGAGGATAAAATTTAAAATATAACAGTAACTACATTCAGAAAACTTCAAATGTCTCCAAAACAACCAATAAGAAATAGCGGAGGAGATACAAATTAATAAAATAACAATGCAAGTGCTTGAATTCTTCATAATAGTGCATTATTTTTTAAAGATTTCTTTTACATATATGTTGCTTAAATCTTTAAAAAATTGAATTTGGTCTCTCAATATCTTTATATTTTGAATTTAGTTCCCAAATCCTTTAATTTACCCCACTTTAGTCCTAAGCCATATTTTTAATCCAAATTTTCCGTTATATCCTTAAGTTATTTCATTTTAGTCCTCCCCCCCTCTTCCTTCTCTCTTTCTCTTCTTATTGGTTCCCCTCTCAATTCTTCTCCTCTCTTCCTCTTCCCTTTCTTCTTATTGGGTTTTTTTGAGTTACTTCACTTTAGAAATTAATTGGGAGAGAAGAGAGAAATGAGAAGAATGGAGAAAAAAATCTAATAAAAAAAAGGAAGAGAGGAGGAAGAGGGAATGTAAGATTAAAATGAAGTAACAGAAATTTCGAGACAAAAATATAACTGGAGGACCAAAGTGAGGTAATTTAAATGATTTGGGGACTAAATTAAAATACGAAGATTTGGGAGACTAACTTCAAATTTTTTAAAGTTAAACTTTTTTTTTTTAAAAAATTATATCAAGTGGTATTAAATGGACAGGAGCACCGGATATAAACAAAATTGACTCCCCACCCGACCGGACCCGTTAACAACTTTTTCCTATACTTGGGAACTTCTAAAGGGGCACAAGATTTTTCCTAGTGAGCCCAGATTTCCTAGTGAGCCCAGTTTAAGTTAAGAAAAGGGGAGAATTTCTTAGTGAGCACATATTTATTCCCAAAATACCCTTCACCTATATCTCTCATCTCACACTCTCTCCTCACTTCATCTCCACCGCCCTCTCCCTGCTCTCCTCTCTTCTCCTTCCCAACCCCCCCCGCCGCTCTCTTCTCCTTCCCAACCCCCCCGGCCGCCCTTCCCAACCCCCCCCCCCCGCCGCCTCCCTTCCAAACCCGCTGCCGCCCTTCCCAACCCCCTCCACTGCCACACTCCCCACTCGCCGCTGACTCATTTCCTCTCCTTTGGTATCAGATTTCTCACTGTAAGTCTCCTTTAATTTAATTTTAATTTTGTTACATTTAGTTTATTCTTATTTGCTCTGTGACTACTTTGAAAATTGAGAATTTCTTGTTTGGTCTGATAATATTTTAGAATGAGGAAATTCTAAATGAGTACATTTTTTTGTTAATTATGATTTATAATATTTAGATTATAATTATGAAGAAAATATAATATTGTAATCGTAGTTGTAAAATATGCAAAAATATAGTTTTATTCTAATTAAAGATGTTAATATTAAAATGTATTAATTAATTTAGAATTTTAATAGTATTGTCCTAATTGTTGATTAAGTAACAAAGAATGGTTTCAGTGTCTTTAAATTTTAATATTACACTATCTTGTAGGTAAAAAATCTGATATTTGTAGCAAATTATATTTTGTTAATACTTATTTACACATAGAAAATTTACTATTTTTATGCGAATCAATTATTGTAAGAAGTATCTTTGTATTGCATAGATGGATCCGGCAGAATCTTCTCGCATTCGACCAACTACTTCGTTAAGGAGGAAGAAAGCAGCATCTCGACCACAAATCCAACGCCCGATACGAGAGAGAGATATCAAAGTGGCCGTAGATACTGAATTAAATATAAAAACTCCGAATTTGATCAGATATGATAGTGCAAGACTAGAAGAAGAGAATACTGATGCAGGAGGCTCTCAAGATGATCTTCATGAGTCAAATTACCGAGGTCCAGTTGATTTATCAGTACTGAAGAGTTTCAAGACGCACGTTGCTTTCCTGATGCACCCAATTAGATTATATTAGTTGTTTTTTTCAAACAAGGAGACAGTGATTAGATTATATTAGTTGTGTATTGATATGGATGTTGTAAGGAATTTCAAGTGACCGGTGTAATTTTTTTTTTCAAACATTTTGAAGAATTTGTAGAATATATGGTTTTTGTTTGTAATGAACCCTATTATTTGCTTTTTGTTCGAGGAATATATACACTACGTTTGTTTTTTTATCTTATTTCTTTAATTTGTACGAGATCTTGTTTGTTTTATACGTAGGGGACCTTATTTATAATCTTCACTATATTATTGTATCGGTTATTGTATCGTTGTATCATTGTATCGGTGTATCAGTGTATCATTGTATCGTTATATCGGTGTATCAGGATTATCATTGCATTTGTATATCAGGAGTATCATTATATCGGTGTATCGGTGTAGTAGTGTATCATTGTATCGGCGTATCGATGAATCAGTTTATCCATATATCATTGTATTAGTGAATCATTGTGTCGGTGTATCAGTGTATCATTGTATCATTTTGCTTCCTTCACTATATTTTTGTAATAATGTATAATTAGTTGTTAATATAAATCCGTAAAGTAACGTTGAATTGGATAAACTAATGATATATCAGTTTATTATATAAATAGAGTGGGTGAGATGTCCGGAATAGCAGATCGGATCAAGCCCCTGTCCGGACTGACAGTCCGAACAGGGGAGACCTGTTCGGATTGTGAGTCCGAATAGGACTTGTCCGTTCCGACTAACAGTCCGAACGGTCCAGGATCGTTCGGACTCTCAATCCGAACAGGAAAGCCCCGTTCGAACTTACAGTCCGAACGGGAGCGCAAGCGGGAGTGGAGGCCTGGAGCGGGAGAAGGAGGAAGGGCAAAATAGGAATTTTTTTTAGAGGGTAAACTTGTTATTTTTTAGAAAAAAGTTGTGCCCCTTTAGAAGTTCCCCTATACTTCGCTGCTCACTCTCTCGCGTTAGTCGATCTCCTCCGAAATAGAATGGCCCCGCTCGCTCCGAGGTCCGGCGACGCCGTCTTCGCCAACGTCGAGCGCGTCGTAAGCAAATGAAAACCTTAGAAACTCATTTTTTTTTTCACCTGATGTTTTTTTTATTCAATTGATTTTTTTTTAACCCTAATTTTCGATCTCTTTCTTGCGATCAGAACGCGGAGCTCTTCACCCTCACGTACGGCGCGATCGTGCGGCAGCTCCTCACGGACCTCGAGGAGGTGGAGGAGGTCAACAAGCAGTTGGATCAAATGTACTCGTCTCTGGATTCGCTTTAAATTTGATGATTGATTTGAGATCCCTAGAGTTAGGTTTTCTATTTTAAACGTTTGGTAGGTTTTGATTTGGGATTCTGTTGGATCTTGTTCTCTCTCTCTCTCTCTCGATTTGATGTCATGTCTTATTTGATCCTTTTCCAAAAGATTTGAAATTTGATGAGTATGAGGATAACAGCTTGGTATCATAGATAGATAGTTAGTGCAAAATGATCACCACATAGCTCATATTAAAACGCCTCACTTTTCAAACTTTAGACTATACTGAATTTTATGGCATATTGACGCAGGACGGAGGCGAAATTAGGGTTAGGGTTTGAGAATTAGGGTTTTTTTGGAGAAATTGGGGAAGAACAGGAAGAAGTTATAGGGTTTGGAAATTCACTCAGGCGAATCTACGCTCACTCTCCACGAATCCACGAGGAAAGATTTACTCAAGCGAAATCCACGCTAGAAATTTCTCAAGAAATTTTCAAATATTATTTATCTTTTTTAATACTTCATACAAAGCCCATATATATAGGAAAATCCTAACAAAATAAATCCTAATAGAATTCAAAATCCTAATAAAATCAGAATTCTAATAAAATCAGAATCCAATCAAATATTCTAAAATCCTAACGTGATCCAAATAAAATAAAATCTAATCTATAGAATCAAATATGATCTCCATCAATTCTCCCCAGTTTCAAAGTATTCATTCCCGATGAATGCGAAGATAAGGAATGATAAATACGTCCGAATTGAACTGATTGGCATCCACGAAGTATTCTAATTGGGTCATGGTGGTGGTCGAGAAACCATATCTAGTACATCACATTTGAACCAAGACAGTGGAGGTGAAACTGATTTTTTTCGTGAATCAGTTTCAGATTATCGTAAATCCCACAAATTATTCTGGCAATGAACAGTAGAAGCAAATCTCTTCGAACTTCATATGAATCTGTATGTTGAGTCGATAATTTCTTCATAATTCTTGAATGAATCTTTCAAGAGGAATTAAAGTTTTTACCTCATCATCAATAATAACTTTTTTTCTCTCTGAAGTCTCGCTTTGGATTGGAAGTTCCTGTATTCCCTGTACATCTGCAACTGATATGCAAATACTATCAGTAAATACGAATTGTCGACGAAGTTTCTTATGAAATTTTAGCAGAAGGTCTTCTAAAGAAACTGTCGGTTTCATGGGCATGTGATATATGAGAGTAGGAGGTAGTTCTGTTGGGTTCTGCTTATGAATATGATCATCAGATATATATTTATGTGGCTGAAAATTTTCAGTTGGTTCCACTAAAAAATTGTCAGAAATCTGAACTTTTGAGTTTTCAATTTCTATAGATGGAAAGAAAATTCTATCTAGCATTAATAGTGGCTCATTATGAACTTCTGTATCCAGTATAGACTGCAATTTGTAATAAAAAATATGAATATTTGCTTCAATCTTGTTGGCGAATGGCGATGCTATCATCGTTAACCATTTGACTTCTTTCATCCTTGTGTTTAAGTGTTTTGTTGAAACTGTCAAGTATTTGGCTACACTTTTTAAGTTCATCAATCATATATTGAAGTTTTTTATAAATGGTCATTGTTTTAGACTCAGACGATTGAAACCGATGAGATGATAAATTTGGAATGTGGTGTTGAATATACCGATGACGAAGTAGACGTCGCAAGATATCCCAATCTAAGAATAATTTATACTTTCTATTCCAAATATAAGTTTTTTCATCCAACTTTTGTCGGGCGTAACGATATTTTTGTACTGATGTTGGATCAAAATATCTAAAGAAATTTTCGAGATGATTCTCCCAATTTTCATAATTTTTTCGATCGTCAAAACCGAAAAAATGGGTATAGAGCATACATATCACGCTCAAGTCGTGATATTTTAGTATTGGTGTTAATATAGTGACCATGGAATATGAACTCCATATATAATTAACTCAAAATTTTAGTTCAAAAAGTTTAGAAAATACCCAAGAATCACGGAGGCTCAAAAATGGTTTGAGTCGGAGTTGAAACGGGCTCCAAATCAAAAGAAAACCCTTAACGGGTCTGCTGCTCTTAACGGGTCTGCACTGTTGTTGGGTCGGATCCACTGCTATACTGAACCCAATAAAAATAAATAGGTTGGTTATGGTTGCGGATCGGGTCTAACTAAATTAAATCTAATCCTTTTGTTTTCTCCTTAGATTTGGGTTTAATTAAATGGGTCCAATTGAAATCCGAATCAAACCCAATAACTGAAACCAAGTCCAAATTCTTCTCTTTCTTTTCCTTTTTTTTATCTAAATTTCTCTCTTTTTTTTTCTCCTTTTTTTTCCCTTCAAATCTAAACTGTTCTTTTTTTTTTTTTTTTTCAAATCTTAACTTTCTCTTTTTTTTTAGATCAGTTTTTTTTTGCTGACCTGAACATTTTTTTTTAAATAAATAAAAAAACTGAAATAAAATAAAAAGAGGATGGAGATGTGGAAGAAGAAAATGATGATGGAGAATAAAATCTAGGCTCTGGTACCAAGTTTGACGTAGGACGGAGACGAAATTAGGGTTAGGGTTTGAGAATTAGGGCTTTTTGGAGAAATTGGGGAATAACATGAAGAACTTACAGGAGTTTGGGAATCCACCCAGTCGAATCTACGCCCACTCTCCCCAAATCCACGAGGAAAGATTTGCTCAAGCGAAATCCACACCAGAAATTTCTCAAGAAATTTTCAAATATTATTCATCTTTTTTAATACTTCATACAAAACCCATATATATAGAAAAATCCTAACAAACCAAATTCTAATAGAATTCAAAATCCTAATAAAATCAGAATTCTAATAAAATCAGAATCCAATCAAATATTTTAAAATCCTAACGTGATCCAAATAAAATCAAATCTAATCTATAAAATCAAATCTGATCTCCATTACATATTAATGCCCTTTAAGATCCTCTACTGGAGCAGATATGAGTAATTCAGAGGTAATTTTGATGTCTATGTTATATGGGTTTTGGATGAGTGGAAGATATAGACGGCTAACCGGTTCTTGATATGTGGTTGACTGATTATGTTAATGTTGTTTCCAGATGGTGGTGAGTCGAGTTGGATAATTGAATCATATGGGTTCTTTTGATTGATGCAGGTTATTTTGAGATTTTCTGACTTTTGTTGATTTTTGAAGGATCAAAATTTATTATATAAAAAATTAGTTTAAGGTTCAAGTAGTGATTAGGTGGTGAATTTGGCATTTATTTGGTGGTTTTTGTTAGTGTGGACTGTGGAGGTAGAAAGCAGAGCAAGAGGTACTCTCTATGATTTAATATCTGCAAATATCATATCAGACTTTGAGATATTCAATATGTGATATACCATATAAGTATGATATTGCCAATATGGTAACCTGATGTTGCCGGGTCCCCAAACCAATACCAATATTGATTTTGATATTTTAAACCTTTGTATTTAACTTATTATAGGTTGAATCGAGTGTCTAGATTCATGGATTTCCTCAATATTCTAGGCCAGATTATGTTGAGTCCCAGATTTCCTGTGCTAAGCAAGTGCCGTTGGGGCGTAAACTTAAATGTGTCCTTGGGAGTTGTTTCTTCCCGAGTTTTTAGCATGTCTTGACTTTAGTGGATAAGAAGATGGCATAAATTGGAAGTGACAATCAAAAATACCGAAGGTTTGTTTGTCATTAAAATGAATAGAGCTAACCATGTCCAATCTTCTCAGTGTATCTGATCCTTCTGATCTAATATTGTATATTCTATTTGATTTTAACTATTTTTTTTATTGCACTTAGATACTAAATGCTTTCACAATTCATATTGTAGCACTGTTTAAAAGAAATCAAGGCAGTTATGCGCACCTAGGGTGACACCTAGTGCTAGGTCTGCATAGTGCGCCCACTTGAGCTTGTCTAGGCCAACGAGTGCCCACTTAATCAAATTACCTTAAAGACCGCACATTAAGCGGACACCTAGCTTGCTTTTTACAGCATTACATTGTAATGGTATGTCGTGCAACCGAACATAAATTTCATAGTTGATAAATGTTTTTAAATAGGTAATGTGTCAGAAGTCTTTACAGTATATACACACAAGCATAAGGTATTTAAGTGAAAAACTGGCTTAAAATTTGGGGGCACTGTATTCTAATTAAATTCTGTTCAACATAGTTTCATGTGGTACCAGTAGGTTTTGGAGATGGTTTTTTGTAATTTAGCATTATTGCCCTATGCGAGTAACATATTTTAGTTTTCTAGATTTGACTTGGTTAAAATGTAGTTCTAAATGGGATTTTATTCCCAGTCGACTTTATCAACCTGAACACAAGGCTAAGCTATGATATGTAGGACACTTTTCCTAACAAAAAGATTGTCATTGTCGTTGGACATGACATTCGTGTTTTGCCAGACATTTCCAAATGTGTTTAATGATTCTCACAAAAAATTATTTACATAATGAAGTATGTTTTTGCCATTTTTTGACTTTCTATTACTTTACCTTTTTTATAGGTGAATGTGAATGACAACTCATTGCATATAAATTAAGTTAAATATGTATGTATGTATGTAGCATGCATGCATGCATGTATGTATCTTAATAAAATATGTGTGTGTACGTGCATGCGTACGTGTGTTGGAAGAATGTTATGCCCTAGTTCCCATGTCAATGCCAAAGCATGACAGTCGTGTCAATGTTTACAAATCATATAGCCTAGGTCTACTACAATTTACTAATTGAGTTTCCTGATTTGAATTTTGGCTGTCCCTAGAGATAGATTTATTATTTTCTAAGTGTGCCTCCAAAACTTTATGTGAATTTGGGTTGTTGCCCATTGTTCAATCGAGGCAGCTATTTGAAACTAGTTAATATAGCTTATTTCTTCTTCTTGGTGTTACCGCCAGAAATGACAATATGTATTTCTGGTACTTTTTCTTTCTGGCATACCATCTCCTACATTTTATTGGTGTCTTTACACAGCATCTTACTACACAAAATAACATTTTCCTATATCAAGGATCAAATGTGATTCCCACCTCAAGCCTAGTTACTTTTGCTAATGAAATTTCTCGAATTGAGTTATTTATGATTGCATCTTTTTTCTCATGCATGTTGGGTCACTAACATCCACTGAAGTGCATATAAAGTTTTTCAATTGTTCAGAAATAATGATTATATTCAAGAATTAATTTTTTGAATGTCAATTAGCCTTATAGTTTTTTTTTCCCTTGTACCTACCACATGTTTCTCCTATTTAGGGAAGTTCTTTTAAATTATGTCATTTAACTTAGTATATTCTCTAGTCTTTATTATATACTTGTGTGTAAGGTAAATTTCTTTCTTTTTTATTGCTTATGCTTGGCATATGTATGCTTATCCTCCAAAACCTTTGTTGAATGCAATATTTCTTTTTTTCAGTTACAGGTCATGTATGACCTGTAACAAATAACTTTTGGATAACAGTAGATAACAGTAACCTCCATCTCATATGAGTATATCATCTTATAGTATAGTACTTTCCCTGTTGTGTAGGGGTTATAATATTGGGATTCGGTTGATTGATGAGTTTCTAGCCAAGTCCAACGTGTCCGGATGTGTTGACTTTAAGGAGACAGCTGACGTGATTGCAAAGGTGCTTTTTCATGTTGCCCTTATTAAGATATGCTCCCTGGTTTTTTGATGCACATCTCTATATGTTTAGTAAGAGAGTTGCAAATATATTTTCGGATGGGTGAAGTATGATGAACTTCAGTGTTTTTCTAGTCAGCTAAGCTTCATCTTCAATTATAGCTGTATAATTTTAGGTGTACACAAATCTCCCTCCTATTTGATAATGGGAATAGGGTCTGAATCAGATCCCAAACCACGACGAAAAAATTGGATTCAGTTTTGCTTCTTGTTTAAACTATTTCCACATGATATTTTTTGAATCAAGTCCAACTGAAATGGATCTGAACTGAATCTGCTCGGATTTAATATTTTAGATCCAAATCTGAGCCAAATCCAACTGAAATCTGTCTCCGATCCAATATTTCAAACCCGGATGTTTTAACCCTTTCCCATCTATATGTATGCTTTCTCATTTTCTTTCTTTCTTTCTTTTTTGTTCCTCTGTTGTCCAAAGTTCATGAAGAATGATGGACGTTGATTGGGAAGTTTTCTCACTATCTGTAAGATATTTTATGACTATTTATCTCTCCCTCCCTCCCTCCCTACCCCCCCTCGTTTCTATCAATGCCCTTTTACTGTCATCTAGTCATCAAAATTTTATGATTTGAACAATTCTCCTTCATTTGGTATGACCGTTTATTATTTAATTTTATTTACAATATGTGATTGTGTTCCTCAAGTAATCTGGACTATTTCTCTGGAAGCATCCTTATCAAGAATCCTGCTGCCAATGGGACATATACAATTCTAGCTGTTACGCAGAGCTTCTCCAGTGCTAATGCAGTCTGTTAAACATTCTGCTGCGGTAGTTCAACTTCCTTCTTTTATTTCATTAGGTCCATTCCTGCTGATTCTTCTTTATGTGGGTGCCTTCACTTATATTCATCCATCCAGACCCCAAGAGCTATTTACTTGATATGGACTCAGTGTTCTCACATTATGATCCATTGGACTATAATGTAAAACAAGAGTTAATTATTTGGTAGATTATTGATATATATAATTCTAGCAGTTACACAGAGAGCTTCTCCAGCACTAGTGCAGTCTATTAGCATTCTGCGGTAGTTCAACTTCCTTTTCGTATTTTATTGGGTCCATTTCTGCTGATTCTTTTATGCCTGTGTCTTCACGTATATTCATCCATCCAGACCCCAAAAGTTGTTACTTGATATGGGTTTATTGTTCTCACATTATGATCCATGAGACTATAATGTAAACTAAGAGATAATTATTTGGTGGATTGTTGATCAGTTTGTGTTCAGAAATTTGCCAAGATTTCTATCATTTTCATTTACATTCGTACACCACCTTGGTTGTTGACCTATTCCACAAAGTCCAGTACTTCTTTCATGTTGATCCTGAGCTAGAGGTTCTTCTGATGGTAAATGTGTGATTCATCTGTGCGAGATTCTGTGCTGCCATATCTTCTTAGCTCAATGGCTTTCTGCTAACAAAACCTTTATATTGATGTTGGTTATCTAATAAATATGACAATAACCCCATCAATTAGCTTCTGTATTAAGAAAATCTGGTTTGAGTCTTTATAGTAGTGTTGTTTCTTCTCCTTTTCTTTTAACTAAACAATAGCCAGGTTTGACTGTTTGAGTCATGTGAATTGTAGGTAGAAAAAGAAAAAGAAACAAAAGACTGGCAATTGTTTTTTCCCGCCTAGTTTGACAATTGATGTGTCATTTGATCCAATCAATATCATGCTCAATGAATCTCACGGGTGACATAAATTTAATTAAAACTGTATTATCTATTATTGAAGTGATTATAAGTTGTATTTTATTGTATCAGCAATGAACCGGTTGTTGGAAAATGGAAATATATGAATGTAGGTATTAGGTTGTTAAATCCTTGAACTCAGTCTTTATTTTGTGTAATTTCTTCCTTTCTTTCTTTTTTTATTAGATGAAGATTGGTTATCCTTAAAATATTTTATTGGGTGACTTTGATTGTGTCCTTGAAATAGGTTGGTTTCAAAATGTTCTTGGGAGTTACAGCAATGGTTGGTAACTGGGATGCTGAAGGGACAAGCTGCAGCATTTTTTTGGAAGATAATCCTCTGGTAGACTTCGTTGAGCTTCCTGATACATGCCAAGGTCTCTACTATTGCAACATATTGAGTGGTGTTATTAGAGGAGCATTGGAGATGGTTCGTTTCTCACCCTTGATCATTTGATTCGCAATGTTTATTTATCAATTGCATAATCTTCCAAATATATAAAGGTAAAAAAGAATTTTCTTTATGTGCCAACTAATTCAGCACAAGTACACGACAAATGCATGCCTGTTTTTAGTTATCAGCTGTGTGAACCCATTATGTGAGTGTTCACTGGCAGGTGGAGAGAAAGGGACACTCTAAACTCATCTGTACAGGTCCTTACTTTTCTTTACCCAAATGAATGCTCCAAACTTATGTGCATGGTATTAAAATTCTGGTAATACCGACCTGAGCGAGGTCTCATGTACCTTAGGTGGATACCTTGAGGGGAGAAAATGACCATCTTTCATTTGATTGTCCTTTCTTCTTTTCCTAATTTCATTCTTGCAACCAAACAATCGGAAATAACTAACTAAATGATTTTTTTCCCTTTTCACTCTCATTTTCTTTCGAGGCAAACGCAGCTTACTGAATAGGAGTAAGTTCAGGTGAAAAAAAAGAAAATACTGATTTGGCACCAATTGGTTTCAGGTGTCGATGAAAACTGAAGTTAGCTGGGTAAGAGATATGCTTCATGGCGATGATGCCTATGAGATGCGACTGAAACTACTGAAGCAGATCCCAGAGGAATACCCATATAAAGACGACGAGTGAATGTGTTACGAATTCTGTTTTAGTTCGTACTCATTAATTTCCCTGGGAATTTATCTGCAACTTTCATTTTTTTGCTAGTGAGTTCTGGTAAAGGCCTTTCCAGGCCTTGCTATCTTTTATAGATTTCTATGCCTGTGGATTTATTTCTGTTAATATAATCCTGTACCACTGTAAGAAGAAACCAAATCAGCTAGATCGGAATTAAGTATAACTTGTGAATGTAGGAATGAAAGCCAAGATCTCTGTGAGTCTTTTTTTATTCAGTTACTTATGTTTGAACTCAAAAGTGCAGACTTGAAATTAGGATTTGAGGGCATGAGGATGATTATTCCTCTTAATAATTATCGATTCTAATAAGTGATTTCCTCTTACTGGGCATGGTGTTCAACTTTGTTTGCTATAATATGGTGCTTAATTTGTTGCCTAGCTTGATTTTATTTTGATGTGAATTCAACTGAGTACAAAAACTGGTGCCCAACACCCACAAGGCATTGCAGCCATGCTATTTTAATTCCAAACCCATCACAATATGAAATCTACTGTACTATATTGATGAAACCTGCCATTATAAATTGAGACATGCTTTACTGTCTTGGAACTATTGTTTATGTAATGTATTTTCTTTTTTTAGTCAAAAGCCTTCATAACCCTATTTTGATTACAGTACTATTATGAAAAATGAGTATGTTGCATGTATGAAGCAAATTGCATAAGAATATACTACGTTGAGTACAAGACAGTGATTGAGGATCCGCAAAAGAAAAATTTGTGCTCCTTGCACCCAGAAGCTGAGGTTAAAACCCTAAAAACTGAACCTCCTACTGCTTTCTGGAAAAGAGTTGCATGTTTTTTAGCTGGAGTTTGAAAATTCCTGCTGTCATGTATCCAAACATGCTATTTATCCCTTAGGATTGCGTTTCCCATAGAACTGCTATTATTATGTGACATTTGTTGTGCAAGTTACGTTCTTTTTACTCATAACCATATGATGAAGATTTTTTTTTTTTTTGTCTTTTTTCTTTTGTTTTGTGTATTTTGCTATGTATTAGTCATCTCCTAGTAAGGAATACTAAATGTTAGTATGTACTTTATATGCAATGTATCTAGTTTTGTTAAATGTTGATTAATGAAATGCATTTTTTATTCTAAAAAAAATCACTGGATAAAGATTAGAAATGTCAAATTTACCCTAATGGATTTTGCTAAAAATTCTCCAATGCCAAAGTCAATGCAATTATACCTTTTTCGACTATTATATATATATATATATATATATATATATATATATATGAGGAAACGGGAAATACACCGGCTGTGAAGAGAGTTCCTTCACCGCGGCTTAGGTGGCCTAATAAAATTATTACACGTGGCGCCACTTAAAGTAACAAATTAAATAACTCTCTTAAATACCCTTGAGTAGCGCCGCATGTAATAATTTTATTGGACCACCTAAGCAACGGTGAAGGAACTCCCTTTACTGTCGATGCATTTCCCGTTTACTATATATATATATATATATATATATATATATATATATATATATATATATATATATATATATATATATATATATATATATATATATATATATATATATATTGGTTCGAACAGAGATATCTAAAATTTTACATTATTATTTCAATAATCTTCTTCCTTCCCTATATTTTCTCATTTAAAAACCTTAATAATAATAACAATAGTAGTAGTAGTAGTTCCGCTTAGGGGCTAATTGGTTCGATTAAAATGGGCTAGAAAGTGTTCTGAAAATAGAGAGAATAACCTTTCCACTCCCTCTCTACTTTCTTTATAGCGGCAGAATTTATGAAAAGTTAATCTCTTTCCTATATTGCATAGAAAGTAAGGGAATGAATTTAGTGCTTTTTGCGAAGAGCCAGCTCAAAAGTGGTGCGAGGGGAGAATTAAGTCACTCTCGCTCTATTGATTAACCAATTGGTCGAACTAGTCCACTACTAGTAATGTATTTGAAGTTTTGAAGTGTGATTGATCGTTTCAATCTCTTTGTTGGTCGACTAATCTAATATATTTATAATTCTATATGTTGACCAATTCTTAGGCTGACACAATCTCGAGTTAGTTTGTGTATTTTTACGATTGACTCTTAATTTTGTGATTGATTATGGATAGGGTCGGTTGACCAATCTAATTATTACTCAGACCAATTAACATCTATTTGGTAAATTTACCTTCTTTATCAATGCAACAATTTTTTATTTTATTGAAGAGTTAAGTTTATAAAAGTAATTATATTCAATTTTTTATGGATCACTTGAAAAAAAAAAAAAAAAGAAATAAGGAGTTTATATAGATTTTAATAACTATTTTACATGAATCATTATAGAAAAGTGAAAAAAAGAAACTATATACCACCTGTTAAATTTTTATTTTTAATTTCCATGGACCAATTAGCCTTTACTCAAAACTTCTAAAAATAAAATAAAATATTTTTTTTAAAAAAAAGGAGAAAGAAAAATCAATTGAGACCAGAGAAAAAAACACCAAATTGAGACTCTCCAACAGTAGTACTGAATCTACGCTGCAGACCTGCCAGGCTGGCCCACCACCAACCTGGAACCAGTCTTCTATTCTCTCCTCCAATAAATCCCCCACCAAAATAATAATTTAAACAAAAAAACTTACAAAAAAAAAAAAAAAAAATCTCAAATTCTACCCGCCGCCGCCTTCTCCCTTTTATAGATTTCTCCTCCCAAAAAATAAAAATCACAACTTTAATGCATAGAATCATCAATAAACTACTAATTTTTGTTCGATTGAGGAGAGGGTTTTGTTTAAGTTGAGCAGTCGAACTGTCTAATCTCAGTTCGCTGAGCTCTCCCTTTCCCTCTCCTAATGTTCTTCCCTTTGAGTTGGTCGCCAGTTGACCTTGATCCAAGCAAGCGCAGAGCTCCATTGGAGGGAGGGTTTCTGTTCTTCGTTTTTGAGCGTGACCCATAAGTTATCTTGCGGGCTAAGAGCTGAATTTGGGACAAAGATTGTTTTTTGGCAGGAGGAGTAATGAGGGTTTTATTTGGTTTTTTGGTTTTGCTTCTTGTTCGGTTTCTTCGGCCTGCGGAGTCTCTGAGGCCTCTTAGAGAAAGGGTTTCTGCTGCTGGATCTTGGAACGATGAGGTAAATGTATTTTAGTTCTTGCCCTTTTCACTTTTTTTTTTTTTGGTTGAATTTGGGGATATTTTGCGTAGGCTGCTGATAGAAAGGTGATATTGATATAAGTTTGTAGTTTGTACTTTGTTTTTTTTTTTTTTTTTTTTTTGCTGTTGTTGTTTGATTTTAGAGGTTTGTGTTTGGTTGCATAAAGGAAAAGAGAAGAAATTACTTAACATCTAGTAATGGGATGTTTTATTTAGTTTTCGCTAGCTTAAAATTTTGCGAAGTCAATTTAGCTCAAGATATGCCATTCTTTGAGTCAAATTCCCACCAATAAATGTTAGTGGTGTGCTACTTGCAATTTCACCGGTTTTGATTTAGGGAGGGGATGGCGTGAGAGTTTATTTATTTTCGTTAATTAGTATTGAGAACTTACTCGAAGTTTGCTATATCAGACTCATTGTAGTGATACATTCAGTTATACATAACATCTATGATTTCATCTACAAGTTTACTAGCAGTCTTTTTATCTTTTCTTTCTTAAATATTTTTTATTGGTCTCTTAGTCGATAGAGTACGGAGTAACATGTAAAGTTAAGTCGTTCTTCCAAATTCCTCACACTTTTTCATATCTTGTGACCAGTGGTTGCTTTTAGGCCTTCCCCTTTTTAAGTAAATACCTCATCCTTCTGATAATGCGTAGGGGGTGTCTCTTTTTCAGCGGAAGAGCAACGAGCCTTAATTCCTCTTAGTTGAATTATACAAAGAAAGCATCCCGGATATCCAATAGAAGCGATATAGTGACCATAGTCACACATATGTGGTGTTGTTATATTGGTGTAATGCACATAATCCTTATTAGAACTTCATTGTTGTACCTCAATTTGTCCTTTTCTTTATCTTAAAAAGAACTTATATTTTATTTTTAGATGACAAAGCTGTGATTTTGGGTAGGTAACTATTCCTGGTGGCAGACTTGTACCTATACAGAATCATGCCATTTGTCTGTTGATCACATTGCCTTGTTAGAAGCACTAGTTCCTGTGTCAGATGGCTGTACTGTTCAACCAGTTAGGCAGAACTTTTTATTATTGGCCAACTTTTCTCTTTAAGTCCTAAGCATAGCCACATTTGGCTTCATTTTGATAATTGAGGAATAATATCTAATTTAAAATAGGGTTGGCCTGCAAGAATCGAAACTGATAAAGCTTCATAAAAAAGTCAACCAAATTGCTGAAACCATGTATGAAACTTGATCAAAGATTTTGTTGTAGTAGAAAAGAGGCATCTAGTGCTAGTTAATTAGGTTGTTCTTTTACTTATAGAAGTTTAGATATAATGTTACCAAACTACTATTACTTGCTTGCTTAACATTTCTCTTGTATTAATTAACTTTTTGTTGAAACAGAGACTTTTTCTTAGAAGAGATGACAATGACCTGAATCTTTATTCTCAATGGAATATCACTGGAACATATAGAGGTTTGCTTCCTTTTCTTCCCAATTTTGCATGGAAGTAACATGTAGAGCAGTGCTTTTCCTTGTGAGTGATAAGTGGTAACTGTAACGAGCAATGTTGTAAAACACATTTCCTTGCGCTGTTCAGTTGGACAAATGAATAATGCATAAACAACTTATAAGCTACATAAGCTGATTACTACGCAAAATGGAATCTTATATACATATATTAAATATATGCCTACATTTATATGCATATTATGTTTCAGAAACTTTCAATTAATTTGAAAAAAGAAAAAAATTATGATAAAATTTCTATTAAAAAACTATTATTTAATGACTTAGTGCCAAGAACTATTATTTAATGACTTAGTGCTAGGGGTGCGCATCGGTCGGTTTGCTTCGGTTTTGGGTGAAAAAATCCCTACCGAAAACCGAACCGAAACTGAAACCGATCGAACCCCTAAGAAAACCAAAACTACAACCGAATCTTTGGTTCGGTTCGGTTCAGTCAGTTTTTCGATTATTTAGGTTTGAAACTAAATATGTGATAAACACGTGTATTTTGTAGGAAAAATAACAATTTTCTTTTCTATTTTTTCTTTTTCTACCTATTAAAATAACAATTACATATTTTTCATCAAAAATTTAAAAGAAAAACACATTGAAAATAAGTCAAGGAAAAAGAATAAACTATAATTGCAAAAATTCAGTTTTTTTCGGTCGGTTTCGGTTGGAGCTAAAGCCACCGAAACCCAACCAGAAATCTATAATTAATATCGATTTTTAAACCGAACCGAAAACCGAAAAACCCGAACCAATCGGTTCGGTTCGTTTTTTTTTTGTTTCTGCTCAGGCCTACTTAGTGCCAAGAGTTCTAGTGCTACTACATCGAGTGTCGATTACTTGCAAGCTTCACCAATAAACATGATTGGAGATTGAGAAGAAACATTGTAAAAATAGAAATCCTATTAAAGAATTATAATAGCAAGATGCGATTTAAGAGATTAAGTAAAATGAAGAAAAAGAACCTTGTCATAGCCTCACCACTTTTCTATAGGAGGTGATAAAAGATGGATGAGTTTGAGAATAGAATTAATGTTTTAGCCTACTTTTAGGACTTCATCATATTGAGTTTTGGGTTGGTTTCTATCTATAACATGCTTGATTAGAAAAAATTCAATATAAATTGTTGCCCGCATATGTGAGTATGCTTGCGCAGTCGGTACTGACTTGATTATGCAGAATTATCGCAATATTCTGAGTGCATAATCTAGATTTGTTCGGTCCAGGGGCACATACATTCATGTGGCCGCATAAGCGGTCTTCTAAGCGTTTTTTAGAACATTGATAAAGAGCCTTAAGAAGGGAAAAAAGAAAGAAGGAAAAACTAAAAAAGTGGCTTCAGAAGCATTAAGCTTTTTATTGTTGCTTTGCCATTATTTGTAGCCATTTCATTCAACTTGCTTAAAGAGCTTATACTTTGCAAAACTTCAGTCATGAGTACACTTTTTAACTGTTTCACCTTCTTGATTGACTGTCGATGCTAAAGTTTACAATTTTCTTACCTAGACATGCTAAGCAAATGTTCTTTCTTTTCTTCCTGTTAAATTTCTTCTTTTTTGTGATTTTTATTTTGTGATTCCATCTGCTGTGACTGCATGTACTAACTGTTGGTATGCCATTGTTTACTGTATCATGTTTTCTTAACTTTGTGTCTAGTTGATTAAAGAATTTGTTACTATTATTTGACTGTGCATCTCTTTTTCATTTCAAGGAGAAGATAGTGGAAGATTACTCTTTACTTTGAATAAGGAACGAGTTCATAAAATACTGCTTGTTTTAAAAAAGGCATGATCAATCTGAGGAAGTAAAAGGCTTAGTTTAAAATAAAAATTGATCTAAAGAGAGACATTTAACGGAGTTAACATAAAGACACCTGGTGTGTGTAGGACAAACTGATGATAACAGTAAGGATCTATTTTGGTCATTTTCTTCTAGCCCACAAGGTGGGACACTTTTTGTAATCTTGGGCACAGTAACTTCTTGGGACATTCTTCTATAACTGAAAGTGTGTGAGGTTTTCTCACACTTTGAAATCACAGCTCTATGGCTGTGGGTCATTTCTCCGTATGAACACATGTTTACCCATGTACAACATGATGTTTGTCTGCCCGCTTAATTGTGTTAACATTAAATAATGGCTTACTGATGTGCACTTATAAAAGATATGAAATTGTACCTTTCTTTGGCTGAAGTGTGAACTAATAATTGGCTGGTCCATGCACTTTAGTGTCTTCTCTGCAGCCATAAGATATCAAATTTGGACAGATATAATTATGTTTGATAAACAAATGCTTAGGCAAACACAAGCACAGTGTCACCATGTCCACATATATGCATACAAGGATTGCCATATCCTGTATATTGGAGAATTGCCGTGTTTTGGATATCAGAGATTTTGACTAACATGTCCATGTGCAGCTTTGACAGTGGTCCTGGCTCCTATAAAACATAGATTCAGTTAAAAAAAAGGGGGGCACAGATTTGTTATTTTGCTATATATATTCCTTACTTAAGCTTGTGAAGTACAAAGGGAAAGCTGAAGGAACTTAAAATCATAATGTTGGGAAGCTTGATTTACCCTCCTTTGTGTTGTTTGAAGCATTGAATTTAGTTCCAGCCACCACCCTCTGGCTCGCTCATGAAGAATGAAAGAAGAACGTTGGATCTGGCTAAGCCTCCAAGCAGAAAATGCAAAAGGAAACTGAAATTAGTTCCCCCAGGACCCATCTTGAATTATTAAAACTTGATCCACATTATTGTAGAACCTTGTGTTTCGTACTATTGTAGATTGTTGTGTTTTTTTTCTTTGTAAAAAGACCATCAAGCTTCTTAGATGATGAGCCTCAGTTTCTAGCTCCTGTTTGGCATCACCTTGCAAGTGTAGATCCATTGAAGGACCATTCCAACATTCATTGAGCACCATTTTCTTCTTATGCCTCTTTTTGTGAATTGCCTTACATTGTTTTCCTAGATTATATGCGACTTTTTTTTTTAATCCTCATAGTGTTTGGTACATTTTAGGGGCCTTCTTTAATGCAATTAGGGATGGTGATAGATGCACCCATGGGTCAATTTTTGGTCCACTTTATACAAAATTTTAATTAAAAAAAAATAAAAATTTCATTTTTCCAATTCAAAATTTTGTATAGTAAGGGTCAAAATTAACCCGTGGACGCGTCTATTACCACCTAAATGCAATATATCCCGTCACCAATCCTATTAGTTGGATCATTTGTTTTTTGCAAGAAGTGTTGCCATCCTTATTTTTAGGTTTGGTGGACGAACCCATGTTTGATTTCACATGTAGCTAAACATGGTTAGTTTACAGGCCTTTGACATTCTGGTCTGATCAGGCCAATTCCTTTGCTAGCCTCATTTCCTTTGCTTGATAATCCCCACTGGTGGTAATTTGATGTGTCAGCTAGTGTTCCTAAATGATAGAACTCGATTTGTTGATGTTAGTGGACAACACTACTGGTTATTTGCTCCTTCCACTATATATTTTAACTATATGATCTTTTGTGCTTGTCTTGTGCTGTTTGCTCCATCAACATGATACACATCTAAAATGCATTTGCATACTACATGTTAACGGAGGAGCTGAGCACACACACGGCAGAAGTACGTTTTTACTTATGCTGAATAACGAACTAATCATATTGACTCCCAAATATATCTTTTACAAATTGATGGGTGTTGGGAGAGTGTCAAATTGTATGCCATGCCATTACAAAAGATTTTATAAATTCTAATAAATGATAAGAGTGCTGGGGAAGAAAATGTAGGTGTAGAATCAAATATCTCATTTTCAAAGAAGCCATGATTAATTTGCATCTGATAGTTAATCTGGAGAATATATTATTAAATATCAAATTACAGTTTATCTATTCATTTATTTTATTTTTGGGGCAGGGGTTGTAGGATTTTCTCCTACAAGAAGCAGAAACTGCACCTTGTTGTATCTTGTATACTCTAGGAATGATTGGATTGGCTTAACTGTTGGTCCCTTGTCTCAGCTGTGAAGTCCAGCTGTTTGATTTTGAAAAAATATATCAGAGTGATAACAAGTAATTTTAATCATTCTTGTGTAATCCAATCACTTGGAATTTATTGCCAACTTTCTAATGCCTTTGTTAATGAAATGTGGAGTGCAGGAAGGTGGAGCTTTGCAGAGACATCAAATGTCTCTTCTAGGTTTCTAGATTTTGGGAGATCTAATGGTGTTTCTATGTTGGAGCTCGTCAGTACTCCGACAAAGATAACTGGTGTACATTATGTTCAGGCAAGAAGGATATTGCATTCTTTTGTTAAATTTTTTTTTCATCAAAGCATCCTTTTCTTAAGAATTGTTTTTTTTTTTTTTAAATTTGTTTGACGTCATCATCCTTTACTAATCTGTTTTCAATAGTCTTAGACTCTTAATCATGCAACTGTGACACTAAATTATCTGGTTCTTCCCTCTTTTGATCTGATTTTCATTTTCTACTGCCCTTGTACTACTCTACTTGTGGATTTGCATATTATATTTTACATATAAGGCACTTCGTAATTTTTTTTAGGGTAAAAGTAGCAAATAGTTCATGTCTTGTAATGGTGATGACTTGGAATCTCTTTAACTGCTAATAATATATGTGGATACTCTGTTTGATGGCTCAGAATTCTTTTTTCCCCCTCATTTTGCTTGATAACCAGGGAGCAGTTATTTTCCATGATGTGTTTGACAAAGGGAGGGACCTAGGAGCTGCACAAATGAGAGTAGAAGGTGTTTATATATGGCCCTTCAAACAACTTCGGATGGTGGCCAGCAGGTAAAGTTTGCCATAACCAACTTTTGTTTGGAATAGGCTCTAATTGTTGCTCCCTGAATATCAATAATAAAATAATTTTGATAACTGCCACAAACTTCTCTCTAGACTGTAAGGACAATTTCCGTACATTTCAGCGAAATAATGCATCAATTTTGTGCCAATTTAAATATTAACAATTTATAATCTCAGTAAAATTATGAATCACACCCCCAATTCAAGTGTTCTCCTTAGCTTTGATAAGATCCATAGCACATACCATCCAATATCTGTGTAAATCTTCTAAATGTCCCAAAGTAATAGTAAAACCAGATTATTTCTTACTTATAGTTCTTCTAACCTTCATGACAAAATTCAAACTCCATACTAAAATAAATTAGTAACTAAGAAGAGCTATAGGTTCCTTCTTGTTTCCAATAGCTAGCCTGCGCCATGCTACTGCAAACTCCGTGATAATCTAAAAATATTTGCCACAATGGGATGAGCTCGAAGTTCAGAAGTAAAATAATGAATTATATTTATTCAAATACAAGAAAATAAATAATAGTGAATAATTAGTAATCTTGACTTCAACTTTTCATGTCATTTAACGAAGGATCATCTGGTGGTTTCTAATATTGGGCATGTTAGAACCTTTTGGCTAATCCTCATAATGTAATGGTTCAGTACATTGATTCCTCATGGTTAATCCTTAACAGTAAAATGGTTTAGCATATCAATTCTTGATGGCTAATTCTTATCATATAGTGGCTTGGCCTAGAACACGGACATCCCTTTGGATATTTCAACTTTAATTATAGAATTTCATTTTCTGGTTTTGAGCAAATTAATCAATTGAAGTTTCTCTACTTCATGAATATAACCGTACCAACACAATTTGAAAGGATGTCCGCCTTGTAAAGCCACAACTATTTTTATATACAAATGCATGATGTATGAACATACCCGGGCTATGTCAAATACATCTAGTTTTTGTAATTAAATATCACCAATAAATTACTTACCTGGTGCATTTAATGATGATTGCAATCCAAGTGCAAGCTGGGACTCTTAAGGTTCTTTTTCACAAGATCCTAACAGAAAATAAATGATATATTCTGCAACAGTCCCAATTAAAAAAAATCCTAAAATTCCCAATAAATTTCTCAAAAATTTCGGTAGCATCTTCTTTGTATTTAATATTATCAATTTTGGTCACAATCGACCTACTTATAGTATTCACGAATCGACCACAAAATATATGAGCTCGAATGCTAGGTACCAATAATATTAATAGTAAATCCAAAATTACTTAAGTGTCAACTCGCTGTACTATCAAGTCCAGGCATCTATTTATATTATATAATGACTAATTACACAAACTAGATGCAAATTCTCATTTAAACAAATTATATTTTTTTTCATATTTTTTTAATGCCAAGCAAAATAGGATATGACATCATTGGTGATTAGCACAATGTTAGAGTATAAGTTGTGCTCTTGTCTTCATGAGCACCTGAAAATGTTATGAAAAAAAATAAAATTCGTGTATATGAGAATTTGCATCTATTTGTGTAATTAGTCGTAATGTAGTATAGATAGATGCCTAGACTTGATAGTATGGTAAGTTGACACTTGACTTAAGTAATTTTGGATTTACTATTGATATTATTGGTGCCTAGTTTTTGAGCTCATATATATTGCATGGTTGATTCGTGAATATTATAAGTAGGTCGATTGTGACCGAGATTGATAATATTGTACATTTATAATTTTCTGATGTACCAAACTTGAATTCAATTCTAATGCTATTACTTTTAACTGAACATTTATTTTGGCCCAATTGGTTAATTGATGCATCTTTTTTCCGTATTGTTAAACTACCTTAGTTCTTAACTGAATATTTGTTTACGACTAACTTAAACAAGTAAGCTTTTCCTTCTTTAAACATGTGCTACATGTGACACTATCCTTGATAACTCACACAGACATGAATACACTAGTTAAATTTAAATCTGACGCATTGTAACGGTGTTAGTAGCAAATTTGTAAGTTACATGGCCCTTACAACCAATTATTAGCTCAACAATAAAACTCTTGTGTATCAAGATATTAAAAATATAGGAAACTAACAGAATTAGGAATGAGATAAAACATTAGGATACTTTACTAGAAGAGCAAGAAGCATACTATCTCACTTACAATCTAAAATCTTATGGGTCATCATCAGAAAACCAGCCCTTAAGGAGCATTTAACTACATAATCTAAGAACTCATCTTTGCTTAAGGTTTTCAGCTGATGGGTCCTTTGACCATGTTGTTCATACAACCCAAAAAAAAAAAAAAAATCTTCATCCTATACAAAGAGTCTCAATCAACCAAAAGAGAAAGATGATGATATACATGTCCTATGTGATCTTAGTCTCGGAGTATTTACATCTTGTAACTAAGCTTTGGATTCCAAATGTTAAAACCATTACTTTTCTATTTGGACATCCCACTAGAAATGTTCACACTATGCCAGTCATGTTGTCCAAGGAGCTAAAACTAAAAATATGTTCAACTTGAGCTAGTAGACCCAATCTCTTACACCTAGTTACCAAACAATCTATAAGGAACATTCAAATGGAGAAAGAAACACAAATAATTTACATAACAGTAAATCTTCTGTCTGTGCATAATTGAGCATGAAGTGCAAGAAAAACCACAACAATAAGCCTATTCAGCTGAAAGAATTCTTTTGTTTCTACTTAGCTCTAGAAGGTGGCAGCTTCATAGTAATTAGCAACCTTCTTTTGTGTAAAGCAAACTGAAGCCTAAGATGACACCAAAAATTTACAACTAGAGGGCAATTATATATCATTCCAAAGAGGAAAAAGAAAACCTATATAGCATTAACTCACTGGCTTTTTCAAAATAACAATACTAATACTTTTTGGCCTGTCACTAACAGTAATACTACTGGTTCTTTAAGAAAATATAAGTAATGAAATGACTTGCATGGGCAGGACAAGTTTTAAAGCTGAAGTAGTGGGCTACACAGTAACAACTTCTTAACATATTAGATCTGAAATAGCTGCAAAATTGGAAGTTGAAGTGTATGTTTCAGACTTCATAACAAGAAGTAAATTGACAAGGTGACGAAGTCACTCATGATTTAACTGGCTAAAATTGTTGGAATACTATAGCAGAAAACAGTTCATAGGGTTCTCATTTTATATTAAAATTACAATAAATTGAGTATTGAAGAGGCAGATACATCCATTTTCAAGTGCCCTGTAAATCAAGGCTACATAAAATTTTCAGTGAGGGACTAATCCACTCTGTGAACATATAGAATCCAAAGTAAGCCCTTAGAAAAATCTAATCAAAATGTCATCCAATCATGACAAACGCAACTAACTTCATCCTAATCCTAATTTTAACTTAATGAAGCAATTATTAAAATTTTGAAGTAATCTATATACATTTTTTTTTAATTCAATTACACCCCAAGCATCTTTTTACTGGAATTAGTGGTTCTTACTACCTCAATCTGAGTTCATTTAAATCCTTAACCTGGTTACATATTAATTAACCATAATATTTTTCTAATAAGCCTTTTGGTTGATTGTTCAAATCACCCAAAGCCACTGATGATCATATTTAAACATCTTATTTGATGACTATTATCATAATCATACTCCCTGACCTATTTCACATGACTTGCTTTTTTTTTAACCTACACAAGTTTTAATAGCAACAACAACAAGAACAACTAAGCCTTTTATCCCAAGTAATTGGAGTAGGCTACATGAACCAAAAGAGAATCACGCCGGATCGGTCACATTGATAATCCTTCTCCATTCATTCCTATCAAGTAATACGTCCTCATTTAAACCTCTAGAATACGTATCTTTTCGTATCACCTCTATCCATATTTTCTTCAATCTTCCTTTCGCCCTTTTAACTTGTTCTATATTGATAATCTCCTCTCGTCGAACTGGTGCATTTGTAGGTCTACGTTACATATGACCAAACTATCGTAAGCAATTTTCTCGCATCTTCTTTTCGATGTGGGCTACACCTAGTTTAGCACAAATAACTCCGCCAGTGTTATGCTTAAAGATTTATCCTTTCATTGTTTGTCCCACACCAGAATTAATGAGGATTGTGGTAGCCTATGATAGCCAGCGTAAAATATTGTCACATATTATGACATGAACCTACACAAGTTTTAATATTAACCGAAAATATTATGAGTGGCCATTTCCAACAATATGTAAGGTCTTGGGTACTTTTACATTTATCTCTTTATAACTTCACCATCAACTTTGAAAAGCTTGCTTTCCAGATTACTATAATATCTTCACAATATCCTCTGCGTGAATAGTTATCTTACAACTCTGTAGGTTTCTCCTATGTGACTAATGCTGTCTTTTTGCATTATCCATTAAAAGTATCAGGGGTTCTCTGCTGCTATTTAGAACTACTAAAGGTGCTATGAATTTTTTCCATTCAATTGGTGTTATAAGCCGAAGGTATTGATTTAGTAACTAGGCATAGTTGCAGCTAGTTTGGTTTAGTTGTGGTGTAGTTGATAGCAGAACTGTCTTAACTTGAATTTGAAGTTTGACATAATTGTTTATTGTTTCATTTTCCTTTGAATCCTTGTCTTGTTTGAGGTAGTTGTTTATCACAGTTAGTAGTTTAGTACAGATCTTTATCTGCACTCTGTAGTCTGTACCAATAAAAAATAAAGACAATAAGCATCACCATGTTCTTGTGAGCTCTGATTATTGGACAGGATCCTAATGGTTCCTTTTTATTATAAGCTAATAAGTTTATTAAAGTAACTACTGCTGTTATCTTCTTTAATTAAAGCTAGTTTTCTCATTTTAAGTTATAGCTGTTCCTATTTTGAATAATTGATTAACATTTTAAATTAGTGTTCTAGAGATTCGTTTATCTTTATGTCTACATCTTGCCTTTACTGGGGGCTGTGCCCTTGGTTTCTGATGAATTTCAAACTAATAATGAATAAAATATATTGTATTATGCAGTGGAAAAGGTGGTGAACAACTTCAAGAGGAGGATATCCTTTTATCCAGTCCATATCATTTGGTAACCAGTAAATATTTTAAACATTAAGCCTTTATTTTTTTCCATGTTAAATGTTTTGCATAGTGGTGAGCATTTTGTTTGCTGGAATGAACATGGCTATCGTTTTGGCAGTTGTTTTATAGAGCACTACAGCTAGATTTAGGGAATAACTACTTTATCATGTTTTGAGATGGATGTTCTTATTTTGTCATATAAACCCCTATCAGGGAATTCTTACTTCTGTCATGTACAGTTTGAAATTCGTATAGCTTGTTAATCATGTTGCTTTTGTTCATGCAAAATTTGAGACTTATGTTTGATCACACGTGCATTAGTTGGTCTCTTTAAAAAATTTCAAATATTACATCCTCATGGATGAGATGTTATTTTCATTAAATTGACCACCTGGGTAACCTTTCACGTCTGTGATATTTAAACTCTAGCACCATATATCTTGAAAGCTTTTATGTTTTCCTTTGTACTTGTCCTCGTAATGCAATGTGTTTGTAGTTTAACTTGTGTTTAATTTCTTGCTTATTTTTCAGCATGCAGAATTTGTTTTTTTGGTGCCAGCCTCTGATACTTGTGCTTGATTACCCCTCTCAAAATTTGACTTTTGATTGATACCTGGATTCTTATTCAGATAGAACCACCACTACTTTATGAAGCTTTTATACATATCATGTCAACATATTATAATGGTATTTTTAGCACTTTTTATTTACATAAGCACTCAAACTACATCAATTTAAAGTGGTTGTATAAATGCAAATATTTCACATTGGAAAACTAATATTGGTATCCAGTCTCCATTATATTTGAATTACTAACTTCTAAACAACTAAACTTGGTAGGCCCGCATCTGCATTGTAGCTGGTATGGAGTACCATAGCTTCCAAGTTTGAACTTTGTTTGTCCCCAGTCCTAATGCTAGGCATGTATGTAACTAGTTTATGTAGCAATATCATGCTGTAAAAGAATTATTTCAGGAGATACTGTGGGCAAGAGGCAGAGAACCTTGGAGAGGTGAAAAAGGAGAATCAATATTTGGATTTCCAGAAATGGAATTAATATACATTAATTACAAGTTCAGGTTTCTTAATGCAGTTTATACAGATTGTTAGCTTGTACGCATTAAAGTCTTGTACACATTCAAAATGCTTTATGCTTCTAGGTTGTGTCAGGTTAAATTCTGTATGCCTTGAAAAATGTAAGCTGACAGGCTGAAGCTGCTTCCTTTACTTTCAGTTCCTTGTTTTGCTTTAATCACCCTCTAATCATGTTTTATTGGTGCCTGCAGCATGCTCAGCAACTAGATAGGTATGGGCCATCTGACCAATTATCAAACTTCTCAGCCTCTGGTTTCTTGGTATTGTATTGAGCAACGTGTACTGATTTCAGTCAAAACAGAATCCTGTGGTCCCTGAATTTGCTCTCTTGAGGACACTCTTATTAGTCTTACAGAAAATTAATCATCGAATGAGCCTCACCATATAATGGTTATTCACTTTTTTATAGTCTCTAGTAGAATCATCATCCCAATCACCATCCTATTAAAATAATATTACTTATCATACTTTCTAATTATTATATCCCATCATCCCAATTGTGATCCTATTAAAATTGTAATATCTAATCTACTTTAAAATTTATCTCACCATCACAATCACTGTCTCATTAAAATATTATCTTCCATACTTAATTATTAATATCTAACAATTCCAATCACTATCCTATTAAATATTTTGTCTTTCATACTTTAATTATTATAACTAACAATCTCAATCACCATCTTATTAAATATTATATTTTTCATACTTTAATTATTATATCTCGCCATCATAGCCACCATCCTGATAAGATATTGCCTTAACTATTCTTATCACTTTTTTTTTAAAAATATATTTTCTTGATAAGAGACAAAAGTTGTATGATAAGAGACAAAAGATGTATGGTCAACCTTTATGGAATAGTGATTAGAAGAAGAATAAGCTTATCCTTCTAGGGTTGTATTATTTTTTATGTGTGGGGCTTACTTTGGTCATTCAATTAGACATGGAAATTTGGGGTTGAATCACCATATCACCAAAATTTGGTAATATGGTGATGCTGATAAGAATGCTCTTAGTGAATGCTTGGAGCGGACATATTTTAAAACTAAAAAATGCCAAACTACCAAATAAATTGTTGACCTGCTTTTGTTAGTGTAATTTTTTTTATGGTCTATTCTGGATGAATAAAAATAATCTTTTGATCATTCTATCCACTTCTCTCTCCCTTGATCCCTCTTCAAATAGTCGTTTTCTTAAGTATATGTGTACCTTCATGGACTTGTAGTTTTGTTCAGAGCAATGTTTAAATCTTGGAACCGAACCTGTGTTGATGTCAATGGGTGGTTTATGATATCAGAATCAACAATATTCAATATATTATTGTTGGCAGTGAAAATTTCTAAGTAAATAGGATTTTCCACAACAGAACGCGGAGCTAACTCCGCAGCTCCGCGTTTGGCTATTTTAGCCTCGCGTTTGAGCAAAACGCGGAGCTAATCAATAGCTCCGCATTCTGGTTTCTTATCTCCGCGTTTTGATGAGTTTAACTCTGCGTGAGCAGATAACCAGAATCTTAAATTGATTGAGATTAAGATTTGGGCTTATCCAAGTACCCAAATTAAGTCCGATCAGAACTCTAAGATTAAGAGATCTAAATCAAAACTAAGATGTTTGATTGGAATCCTTGATGAGAACAAATTCTATTTAAATAGAAACTCTCAAATCATCCCAAGGCTATAAATACCCCTTTGAGGAAGCCCTATGGATCTTTTTCTGGAGTTTTGGAGAAGTTCAAGTTACGCATAGAGTCTTGAACGAATCAAGACCAGAGGAGATCAGTTCTACAGTCGGCCGCTATCTTCAAGAGAAGAGTTCGTCGTCAGATCGTCCAAAGGAACTACATCGATAGATCCCATCGCCACACAGATCCCACGTTATCATTGTAAAAAAGAGCGATTGAGATATAAAATCCTCTCGTTTGTTCTTTCTTTTTCTTGTTCACTTTCGTTGTAATCTAAGCTGAATTCAATGGAAAGAAAGCAAAGAAATTCTACTACGAACAAACTGGCGACTACAGTGGGAGACGTCTCTTTCACCGAAGAAGAGATCATGGCGCAATCTGACGTCGATAGGATCGGATCCGACGTAGATATGCTGGTCGTGGAAATCGACCAGCAGAACTATGGGGAGTATCTCTCCTCTGAATCAGGTAACCTGAATGAAACGCGACACTATCGTCGCGTGCGCTCCAATATCCGAGGAACGGGTAAAAAAGTATCCACCGATGAACGGGGATCCTTGGAGACCGTGACCATAGAGTCGTTGTTTGGACATAAAATCCTACCAGAGGATGGCCTCTCTACTGCTGAAGAAGGCATGGGAACTGAATTGATCAGAATCCAACTCCGAAATAGAAATCGGAGAGCTAGGCGAAAGGCCCTCAAAGGCCGTATTGAACGCGAGGCTATGATCCCTTGCAAACTGGCTCGCGTTAATCGCAAGACCAGTCAGTATCGCGTTAAACGCGAAGATACAACTTGCGTTAATCGCAAGGACAAGCCTCGCGATAAACGCGAGGATAAAATTTCCTTACAGCCAGCGTGTGATTCTCCACGCGAGGCTAATACTGAGTTTAGCGATAAACGCGAAGCCAGTATTACTTGCGATAAACACAAGATTCCCCAGCTCCGCGAAAATCGCGAAGATGATTGGCAGATTGTCGTTAATAGTAAAAATCGCGTTAGACGCGAAGTTGTGATTTGCGTTAATCGCAAAAGTAAGCCAGCGTGCAAGAATTTTCTTTCACGCGGGGCTAAGATTCCAGAAAATAAACTTCTGAAGGAATGCCAAGCCAGCGTAAAACGCGAGGCTAGCATAGCAAAACGTGGGGCTATTTCCCAGCTCCGCGTTCCAAAACGCGAAGCTATCTCTCAGCTCCGCGAAAATCAACCTGAACACAAAATCAGGATTGATCATCACTCCAGTGAATCAGAATTGGACTCCAGAGATCCCAAGAAATTTCAGTGGGCCCCTAGACCCTCTCAACAGCTGAATGGGTCCCACAATTCCATGTCTAAAGTCACTGATCTCAGGGAGTACTTAACTAAGAAGAGAAGTATAGAACAAGTTCAATCTGAACCGACTTGTCACTGCCAGTAGCTTATGACAGCGGTATCCGCTGTAATCGATAATTGTTGCTGCAGTAAGAACATGGTATCGGTGTTTGACCGATTAAATAAGTCAGACAGAAACCCTGCTAAGAAAACAAAGGCTACTTCCCGAGAAGAATGAAGAGTTGTAACTTCCAATATGGTCGGTAAGGGTAAGAAAGTCATTGAAAGAGATGATAACTCAGAATCAAGTGATGAAGAACCTCATCACTTTACCCGACTAAAATCAGGAGCTGTCCCGCCTTGAAACTATAAGAAACTTGTAAAAAGTTCTTATAACGACGACAGCGATAACTTGGCTATAACGTCACCTCGTTCCTCTGCATCATCTCGGCTACAAAAGTCAGTATCACATATGGCGGATAAATCTAACGACATCGATCAAAGATTTGAAGCCCAAGAAAAGATGATTCGGGAGCAACAAAAGACAATTGAAGATCTTAAAATGATGCTCTCGAAAGTGGTCGAAAATACTCAGAAGATTGTTGAGAATAACGCTAAGAAGGAAAAAGAGACCTCGTTCAATAAACTGAACGAGGAAGATAAGGAAGAAAAAACTCACTCAATACATGAGGACGAGAACAAATATTCTTTTCATGACCCACATGAAGAGAAAATAGAGAAGTTACAAAGCCAACTCGAAGCATTAATGCACAAGGAGTTGAAAGAATCAGGGGTCTCGAGACCATATCCGCCTGAATGGGATATGATACCATACCCTCAGAAATATAAACCGCTCAAATTAGAGCCGTATGACGGGAAATAATCTCCCAGTCAACATATTTACTACTTGTCCCAAGCAGGGCATTTAATGAGCAATGACCCAGTAATGACTAAGCTATTCGTAAGTACCTTGCGAGGGCCTGCCTTCACCTGGTTTATGCAGCTGCCCCCAGGTACTATTAATACCTGGTTTGATATTGAGAAATTATTTCTCTCACGTTTCTTTGAGGATGATACCGAAATTACGGTTCATTCCCTCCTTGCGACTAAATAAGGAGAACAAGAAACAGTAAAAGACTTCATAGAAAGGTTCCGGGAGAAGTCTGTGCATTGCAAACACGGAATGGTCCAGGAAACTCTGGTAGAGACATGTCGATATAATCTTAAGACTAACGTGCTCTTAAAAATGGGGGCCGTAGAGTCTAAGACATGGAGGGATTTGCTCAAATAAGGAGAGCAAGCCGAGGACTTGATTCGTCGAGTTGAAAAATCTCGGGAATCGAGAAATACCGGAAATAATAGGCCGTACACCCAAAATAATAATAAGAATAAAGGGAAAGCGGTAATGGCATCGGAGGCAGCTCCACAGAAGACAAATCCTCCGAACCCAAAGCCCCAAAATCAAAAGGGCACAAGACAAAATAGGCCCCAGCAAGAAAGGACATACACTTTCAAAGCGGAACAGACACCTACACTTTTTCATCTCCTCCTTAGGAAGGGAATGTTGAAACTCCCGGAGAATAGAAAACCAGAGGACGCTGGTAAAACCAACAACCCCAACTATTGTCTTTACCACAAGAATGTTGGACACCCTACCAGGGATTGTTACCCTCTGAAGAACAGAATCCAAGCATTAATAGAAGCTGGAGTTATGACGCTTAAAGAGAGTAAAAGATCATCTGCATGACTTAAGGACAGTTTTCGATTTTATGCGGAAACATCACTTGAAGATGAATCCCGCTAAGTCTTTCATGGGAGTGTCCAGCGGGAAATTCTTTGGATTCGTAGTCACCTCAAAGGGAATTTTCCTTGATCCTGAGAAAGTAAAAGCGATCAACGAGATGCCGCATCCCCGCAATCTTAAAGAGTTAAGGGGGTTACAAGGAAAGCTCGCCTATATCCGATGCTTTATTTCTAACTTATCTGGACGATGCCAACCGTTCTCCAGACTCATGAAAAAGGAGGTTTCTTTTGTATGGGATGAGGCATGTCAACAGGCATTTGACGATCTCAAAGAATATCTCACGAAGCCTCCTGTTTTTATGGCACCGGTCTCTGGACAGCCATTTCTTATATATGTAAGAGCCATGGATGATGCTTTAGGAGCATTACTTGCTCAATATAATGAGCACGGCCATGAGCACGCCCTTTATTACTTAAGAAGGACAATGATCGGAGCCGATTGTCGGTATATCCCGATTGAAAAAGAATGTTTAGCCCTAATGTTCGCTGTTCAGAAAATGCGACACTACCTTTCAGGACAAACAATTCATGTCATATCACGGGTTAACCCCTTGAAAATCCTGATAATAAAATCGGGATCCTTAAACGGCCGATTGGCAAAATAGACATTATTGTTATCGCCGTATGATATACACTTCGTTCCTCAAAAGGCAATGAAGGGACAGGCGATCGCCGATTTTCTTGCAGACCATCCGATTTGGTCTAACTCTAAACAGACGTTGGAGGTGAACACAACTAGTAAAGAACAACCATGGCAGATGTTCTTTGATGGTGCTGCCAGACGGTCCGCTGCTGGAGTGGGGGTTGTGCTGATATCCCCACATAAACACATACTGCCTAACGGTTACTCATTAACAGAATCGTGCACGAATAATGTGGCGGAATACAACGCACTCATTATCGGCTTAAAAATGGCTCTGCAACTGGGGGTGAACTATCTAGATGCATATGGAGACTCTAAACTCATCGTCAACCAAATGACGGGTGAGTGTGAAGTCAGACATGGAGCCCTCATTCCTTATCATCAGCTAGCCATTGAGCTAGCAGGATATTTTGAAAGATTTTATATCTATCATATATCTCGGAATGAGAATGTCTATGCAGATGCTCTTGCTGCACTAGCTGCAATATTGGCGATCCCGCCGGGTGAGGCTAAAAGCATCACTATTGGTAGCAGAGAACTTCTCCACCCAGATACAGTATTCCAAATCAAGGAGGTGTGCCAGACAGGTTTAATTCTGGAACCCCGTGATTGGCGATTTCCATTTATAGATTACGCCCTGTATGGGATACTACCAGAGGATCCAAAAGAAGCCGCCTCGATAAAGAGGAAGGCCCCGAGATTTTACTTTGATCGTACACTTCAAACTTTATATAGAAAGTCAAGTGATGGTCTCCTGCTATGCTGCATATCGAAAGCAGAAGCAGATGAAGTGCTGAGAGAAACACATGATGGAGTGTGTGGAGCTCATCAGCCCGGTCCAAAACTCGGAGACCGCATAAGAAAGCTGGGATAGTACTAGCCGAAGATGATTACAGAGGTAATGGCATACGCTAAACGGTGCCATACATGCCAAGTACATGCCAATTTTATTCATCAACCCCCAGAATACTTGCACAGTACCGTTACTAGTTGGCCATTTGAGGCACGGGGAATGGATATTGTGGGGCTAATAACTCCCCCGTCATCCAGAGGACATCGGTTTATTCTTGCAATAACCGATTATTTTTCAAGATGGGCCGAAGCCGTGCCCATGAGAGGTGAAAACGACAGATGTGATTAAGTTCATTAAGCATCATGTCATTTACCGTTTTGGCATCCCCCGAAAGATCATTCATGATAATGGACCATAATTCATCAGCTAGGGATTCTCAAGATTCTGTGATAAGTTCAGAATCAAAGATATTGCTTCAACGCCATATAACCCCGCGGCAAATGGATTGGCCGAAGCTTTTCAACAAGACGATCATTAAACTCCTTCGAAAGTTTGTCTTTTCCAACAAACGAGACTGGGATGAAAAACTAGGAGAGTGCTTGTGGGTTTATCGTACCACCGTTCGCACCCCAACAAAAACTACTCCGTTCTCCTTGGTTTAGGGAAGTGAGGCCATCTTGCCTCTTGAAATCCAGATACCATCGTTAAGAGTGGCCTTAGCCACAAAGATGATGACAGAAGAGTGTCATCAACAAAGATTGTAAGAACTAGAGGCGTTAGATGAAAAACGTCTCAGGGCTCAACAACAAATTGAGTTGTATCAAGCCCGAATCTCGCAAACGTTCAATAAGAACGTTAAACTAAGGACCTTTAAATAAAGAGACTTGGTCCTGGCTATTAAAAGGCCAATGATTCTAACCCACAAGACTAATGGTAAATTTGAACCCAAGTGGGAAGGACCATTTATTGTGGAGACGGTATACTCTAGTGGAGCCTATCGCTTAATGAATCAGAATGGCGATAGGATGATGATGCCGATCAACGACAAATTTTTGAAGAAATACTATGCCTAAAATAAACCAAAATGATGACAGAGTAACTGTCACATCTGGTTCAGATCCCAAGGAGTATAACCATTCATCAGTTCAAGTTATGCACATGAGTATTTGGATTAGGCATGTGCAATTAGGCGCCTCTGCCGAAATCTGGTGATCTTGACCCGATCATCTTGGTATGTGCAGTTCAAGTTACGCATGAGAGCCTTGAACCGCCTCCAATCAAACTCTAGGCATGTGCAATTAGGCGCCTCTGCCGAAATCTAGTGATCATGACCCGATCATCTTGGTATGTGCAGTTCAAGTTACGTATGAGAGCCTTGAACCGCCTCCAATCAAACTCTAGGCATGTGCAATTAGGCGTCTCTGCCGAAATCTGGTGATCCTGACCCGATCATCTTGGTATGTGCAGTTCAAGTTACGCATGAGAGCCTTGAACCGTCTCCAATCAAACTCTAAGCATGCGCAATTAGGCGCCTCTGCCGAAATCTGGTGATCCTGATCCGATCATCTTGGTATGTGCAGTTCAAGTTACGCATGAGAGTCTTGAACTGTCTCCAATCAAACTCTAGGCATGTGCAATTAGGCGCCTCTGCCGAAATCTGGTGATCCTGACCCGATCATCTTGGTATGTGCAGTTCAAGTTATGCATGAGAGCCTTGAACCGCCTCCAATCAAACTCTAGGCATGTGCAATTAGGCGCCTCTGCCGAAATTCGATAATCATCACTCGATTATCTTGGTTTGTGCAATTCAAGTTACGCATGAGAGCCTTGAACTGCCTCCATTAAAACTAAGGCATGCGCAATTAGGCGCCTCTGTCTAAATTAAATGATCCTTACCCGATCATCCTGGTGTAAGTAGTTAAACGCCTTCACCAAACTATCATTTAGCTCTATTTAAAGGGTTTTACCGAGGTTAATAATTGTAATCCGGTCGGTACTAACAGTCCAAGTTACGCAGATTAGTCTTGGATTGTTTTACCAAAATTATGAACCATCTATTTGTTAAGCAAGCAAAATTCTTGAGGCCAACAGATAAAGAGAAAAAGAATTATTTTTATTCATAAAATAAAAGGTTACAAAAGTAGGAGTTATAGCTCTCCCAAAAGCTTTAAACCTATTTGTCGACTCATCAATAACTCGACGACAAGTTTCCTCCACGGAGTGTTAAGCTTGCCAGCGCAAGCCATCGCTATTTAATGCGAATTGCTGGGACAACCTCTGATGAGATTCTTCGAAGCTCAATTCCCTGGTTCACATGCAAAAAATCTCCTCTGCAAATGTTAACTATGATCTGTTTAAAGTTCTTAGTGGATTATCGGAAGATACTGCTACAAGAATCCTAATGAAGATGCACAAGTTGAATTCGACATGCTACAAGCGCTTAGATGATCATCTCTATCGCTTTGGAAAGCGACAGAGATTGTCATCTAACAGAAATGGTCCTCAAGAAAACTTAATGAGCTGCTGCAGAGTTCTTGTAACTCCTTCAAAAGTTTACCTTTTGGAGCCAGAGCTTGAAACCTGCAACTATGTTGTAAAGCATATGCTTCTGACTCCCTTAAAGCTACTTTTGCTGATGAAGATCGGTGCATGGCTAGCCTTTGAAGATATATCAAGGGATAGTTACGCTCCATGTTCGGTAGAAATATCAGCAAATCATCAGATTGGTAGAGCCACATGCACTTCTCTTCAAAAAGGATCTGGTCCGAATACTCAACTGCAAGAAAAGAATCAAGAGTTAGAAAAAGTTTTACAAAACTCGAAAAATCTTCTAAGTATAAAAACACGGAGCTAAAAAAATAACTCCGCGCGCAGCTAAGGAGATAGCCTCACGTTTCACTCGCGAAGCTAAAATTCATAACCTCGCGTTGAAACGCGATGGCTAGTCAAAATAGCCCCGCGTATCAAACGCGAGGATGACGCGATAGTTTCGCGTAGAAGAAGACCAGAGGTCTTCTCTGTCTTCTCTTTCTTCTCCAAGCCTTACGGTCGGAAAATGGCGATCTCGCTGGTACAAAAATGGTTGGTCGGTTAAAACCGAGTCAAGACGATCCAAAATTATTCTAAGAAGTCCAAAAATTAAGATTTTTACCTCCAATGGGCGCGGCGTGAACTGGTTCGCCGCTGTGTCTGCTCCCTCGGCCGCTGTCGCCGCTGCTAACGACGGCCGCCGATGGTGAGGAGGCACGCGACGCCGTACTCTTCTTAGGTGACATTCTAATGATGAAAATCTATGGAAAATCGAAAGAAGTCCGGTCGAAGATCGCTCGTTCACATGAGTCGCCCGGTCGCCTGAGCTCTGGATTTTTGGATTCTTCGAATGAGGTGAGGAAGAAGATTTAGAGACTCTATTAAATGAAATAACCCGCCCCTTGGTATTCGGTACAAGGTTCAGAGCAATTACTGAGCAATTACTGAGCAGTTACTCACTAAAACGCGAAGCTATCTATTAGCTCCGCGCAAGTGAATAAAACGCGAAGATGACTTGGTATTTTAACTCCGCGTTTTCAATTTGAAGATCCAAAGTATTTCAAAATTTGCTAAATTCTAAACCATTTTGAAAACTTTGGAGGTGGTTCTGTTGGCAGTGAAAATTTCTAAGTAAATAGGATTTTCCACAACAGAACGCGGAGCTAATTCCGCAGCTCCGCGTTTGGCTATTTTAGCCTCGCGTTTGAGCAAAACGCGGAGCTAATCAATAGCTCCGCGTTCTGGTTTCTTAGCTCCGCGTTTTGATGAGTTTAACTCCGCGTGAGCAGATAACCAGAATCTTAAATTGATTGAGATTAAGATTTGGGCTTATCCAAGTACCCAAATTAAGTCCGATCAGAACTCTAAAATCAAGAGATTTAAATCAAAACTAAGATATTTGATTGGAATTCTTGATGAGAACAAATTCTATTTAGATAGAAACTCTCAAATCATCCAAAGACTATAAATATCCCTTTGAGGAAGCCCTAGGGATTTTTTTCTGGAGTTTTGGAGAAGTTCAAGTTACGCATAGAGTCTTGAACAAATCAAGACCAGAGAAGATCAGTTCTACAGTCGGCCGCCATCTTCAAGAGAAGAGTTCGTCGTCAGATCGTCCAAAGGAACTGCATCGATAGATCCCATCGCTACACAGATCCCACGTTATCATTGTAAAAGAGAGCGATTGAGATATAAAATCCTCTTGTTTGTTCTTTCTTTTTCTTGTTCACTTTCGTTGTAATCTAAGCTGAATTCAATGGAAGGAAAGCAAATAAATTCTGCTGCGAACAATTATATTGGCAATAACAAATATGCCATCAATTTTCCGCTATAATGGTACCAGTGTTATAAAGTCTCATATTGTATCGGATCTCAGAAATCCAAGACAATATTAGTCATACATATTAGTACTGGCCAATATTTTGAACCTTGATTTAAATAATAGGGAGTGGAAGAGGAATGTGAGATGCGAATTTCTTTCAAATTCATTTATTCACTTTATTAAAACGAGTTCTTATTTTAGCTCAGATATGTGGAATAATACTCTTCTAGGAAAAAATAGTCCCTCCAAGAAACCATGGTTTCTAGAGTGCAGGGAGACGGTGGTGTATTAAGAAGACTAGATAATATATGGACTAATTGGTAACTAGTTAATGTAGGCTAGTTTGTTGCCGATACAAAAGCTACAAAGATTACATCTTAACCTGAAAATATGCAATCTTGTCCAATATGTCTTACATTTTAATGTTTTCATGTTGAATTGCCTTTTCATATGTTTTTCTATTCTTACCTAAGCAGAAATGATGTGCTGTTCACTTTCATTTCTGATATGATGTTTCTAAAGTTGATGGTTTGACCTGCAAATATGCAATCTTAACTTTTTATTTTTTGTGAGAAAAATCGTAAATGTATATTTGCAGGCAAAGCTTTATCTTTTTAGTCTAGACTTCCATGTTTTTTCTTTCTCTAGTCATTAATTATTTGAAATCTGTCACCAAAATTAAATGTATAATTTTCTATATTGTCGTTACATAAGGTCATATTTTCCATCTTATTTCATGTTAAAGACTGTTGAATGTGCATTTGTGCATTCACCTTATTACATAGCATATTGATTCTTGTTAATCCTTTATGGCTGAAAATATACTCTCTTCTGTAGCATATATCTGAATGGGGTTGATTATCTTTGTATTTCTATCTTCATCGGTACATTCTCTTAGGCTGTGTTTGGTTTGAAAGAAAATGGAAGAAGGAAAAAAAAAAAGAAAATGAAAGAGAAAAGAAAAGAAGATGGAAAAATGGTTTTTCCTTGATGTTTGGTTAGTAAGAAAACATTTTCTTTTCTTTTAGATTTTCCCTCAAACCAAACAATAGAAAACATTTTCTTTCTTAATTTCTTTTCTTTTCCTTCATTTTCCCCAAACCAAACAGAGCCTTAAAGTCAAAAATATTTTGGCATGCAGATTTGTTAAACATGGATTTTAATGGTATTTGTATCAAGTCTCAAATAATTTTTACATTGGAGTACGTTGGGTTATTGAATATAGAATTGGTTTTTTTCTAACAGCTCGGGGTATTCTCCTCTCAAGTTTTTCAAGAATCTTCTCGAGATAAACTTCGAAGGAGGAAAAACCGTAAGACAATCTACTTGATAACCACATATATCTTTGTTTTTTAATTGTGTGACTGTTCTATTGTCATGTTTCAGCCTTTACTTATGACATGGAGAAGCATTGTAACATAGAGATATCCGCTCAAGTATCTCGTATTCTGAACCAAAATGGTACGTATTTCATCTAGATTACATCGTACTTTTTATTTATTTCTTAAAATAATTTCGTGATGGCATCTCAAGGCTATTAGATCTTTTAACTGTTCTAATGGTTGAGAACTATATTTAATCTGTTAGCATTATTTTAAAACATTTTGCATGTGGAAATAGTTGTCATGGGCATAAACCTATCTGCAGAATAAAATTAGTAGGTTAGATGAAATATATTCTTTATGTTCCACCTGTTATGTATCTTGACTCGTGTTTTCACTTAGGCTCAACGTTGTTCGCTCTGTAAAGGAAGAGGTGTACATGCTGCATGCCCAATAAAGAAAAACACCCCACCGGAAAAAACACCACCCTGAACCCACCACCAGCACCACCAAACCGATACATGCAACCTTCATCCGCCATTTAACTTATTCACTCTAGTCAGAAAGATATTAATTTTTCCCCACTTTGCGTATCTGATAAATCTATCGCAATATAACCAGTACTGCTTAGCTGATACTCTGAGCACGTGTTCCTACCCACTTCTTTTCCCTTTCCAGAATGAATCTATAATACTTGAGTAATATAAGCTGCAAGCACATGTGCCAGTCTTATTCACAAGACTCACAACCCCATGCATCATAAAGTACATGCACTGCTTCTTTTGTTGACCTCTACAAATTTGAGATAAACACCCAAAAAGTGCATTCATCTAGATAAACCCTAAAAAACAGTAATATTATAAAATTTACCAGGCAATTAGTCAAGTCAGTCAATCAGATTCTTATGATGTAGACTGTTGAAATTTTTTTCTACTAAAGGGCAGTCCTTGTGCTTTGTAATTTCGAATCCTTTTATCCTGTGTAGTTCTATATAAATACTTATTAGGTCCTGGACTTCAGTGTTTCATATGTTAGTTTTTTTTTCATGACATTACTAATTTACTTGTCCCTATCAAACCAGGGGTTTAGTTTCTTATTGATTTTTCAGTTTTTGCATTTGATCAGCACGTAGTGCAATTAGTCGGCAGATGACCCTGCATTTGTCCTCATACCATATTGAAAATTGCTCGTGTCTCAGCATGTGGTCACACTCATGTGTGCATGAATGCGTGTACCCTTGTGCACACACCAATACATCATTGAACTGTTGAGACTGGGTTTGCACAAACTGATCCCTGATATAATTAATAGTGGATGACTTGTAATTTTTTAAAGTTGTGGTTGCTAAGTCTCATTCTATGATTTATAATTTTAAAATTTTTCTCTCTTTCAGTTTGCTAATTATCTTTTGTTAGTAGATGGGGAGCATGAACAATACCATTTGGAGGGAATGATGGAGAGTCCATCTGCTGATGATGATGGAGAGTGCTTTTCAACCATTTTACTTAATGGAACCTCACTTAACATTGAGGTCTACTACAACAAAGCAGTTAACTATACTCTGATGATTACTTTTGTATCCTTTATGAAGTCGGAATAACTAATAAGAACCTGGAATCTAGTTTTCCATCTAGTTGGGAAGACCTTATTGTAGCTAAAAACAGATATCTTTTCTTCAAGTTTTGTTGTTGATCAGACAAATGGAGCACAGTAACACCCAATTGGTAAGTTTTTCCTGAAATCTATGATAAAAATCTCACTGTTTGGGATCTTAGATTTCAATATATGAACATTGAAAATGCAAAGTTTTGTTGCTTCCGATGTTTACTTGATATGTCACAGAAACCTTTGCAGTTATGGTTTTTTATATCAATTGCCAAAGTTCCAATATTTACGTGCAGTACACAGTTCCGATTATATTATATTTTTCTACCTAATAATAGGACTTCTATATTTCTTTCAGGGTGCTGCTAAAGTTTCTATTCTAATGATTGGGCACCAAGCTATTATGGATGCATACTTGTGTCTACTGCATTTGACTGCAGGGATACTAGTTGGTGAGCATTCTAATTAGTTTGCTTTATTACGTAATGTGCACTTTTCTTTCTTTAATTTTACTACTGTCTAATTGACTTTAGCTAATAAATGACTGACTTGCTAAACTCTTATGGTGTTCCCCAAAAGGATTTTTGATCATTTTGTTTTAGAGCTTTTAAAGCATCTTAACCCGAATTAATTTTCCACGTTTTTTCACTTTATCATAGATATAGGATTCGGATGAAAGTTATGCTTATTTAGCAAGATGTTATTCAAATGAAGTTAATAGTTTATATTACAACATTATCAAAAAAGAAAGATATTATGCGTTAATAATGGACACATCAAAAATAAACTACAGATTATGCCAACTTTAGTGTTGGTGCAAATTCTTCTTTGCACCAGTATTTCAATTGACTGAGAAATGCTGTGCTCTGAGCTTTACCAAATGATCTTTGTCACAATGTTTATCCATTGTTATCTTAGACCTACTGCTTCCTTTATGTACTGTCAGTGAAGACTTGAACCTTTTTCTTAATCTAGAGCTGAACCTGGTAAGACATGCTTCAATTCTTCAACAATATTTTTTATTTGTTCAACACATTTATCAAGGTTTATAGCACACTTTCATTATATTTATCCTTCAACTGTAAAAGGACATCTTTATACCATAAGATCCTAAACTAAGTAAATTTTATTTCATGTAAGCATTGTATGCACAGATAGCAAACCTTGGATGCACTCATCAAATCTTTTCATGTGGGTTGGTTCATCCATATCAAGATTAACTTTGTTCGTTTGGATCTATTGATTTCCCATAATTAGTTTTCTTGCAGAAGATTTTAAGTTCCTGCACTGAGCAACATCAAGAATTGGCATTAAGATTGCCCTGACTTATTACCTTCTCTCTCTTTCACTACATTAAATGCTTGGTGTACATTCCCATAACCGATATGCTTAAACTTGTGGGTGAAATGGTCGTATGGCAGGTCTTTAGCTTGAGAAACCTTCACTTAGAATTTCAAAAACATCTGAACCTTTAGTTAAATGGATTTCAAAACTGTAAACCAAACCCTTTTACTTATCTGAAGCTCTTATAAACTTTTTAATTAAACCATTTCCATATAATATCTTATGCACAACCTTCTAATTAATTACAAAATGTTAATGTTTCATTACTGTATCTGTTGGTTCACAATAAATAGACACAGACTTACCTAGGCTCATATACACCCTACTCCTGCTGCTTCATTTGTACTTGTGTATACGAATACTGCCAAGTTGTTGAGATCTTGTCTAAGTCGCTGACTAGTTTTCAGAAAATAACATCTATGAGTTATTCTACTTAAGCTATATACTGGAAAGAAAAATATCTGCTTGTTATGTGTCACTTGTGCCTATTGGAAAGTGATGAGAACCTTCTATCTTTGCTTTAGTGTTTGCTACTCCGATAACAAATTGGAAGTTCTGCACCATGTTCTGGGTAATTGACTTCCAATTGCACATTTTTAGCTGAATTTCTCTGACAGCATTGTTAGTTTGTCACATATTGTACACTTTTAAGTAGATTAGGGGCTTTTAGTAACTTGCTTGATTTGTCGCATATTAGGTATGGATGTGGTGTGTTCACTTGACTTCTTGACGCAGCTTCAGGAACTCATCCAATCATGTAACTTGCTAAATAATGGATTGTCTTCCTCTCTTTCTATTATATGATATTCTATAAAATCACCATACTATGTGATTCTATTAGTTGTGTTGGTTATTTTAGTCGTTCAATGTTACATAACATGCTATACTAGGAATTTGGACACATTTTGGACTTGGGTTCCAATCTTCTATCTCGTTGTTTTATCATCTAGATGCAAGTACTGATCTTGCCTAAATGTTAGCTGAATTCACTAAATAAATGGTCCTAAAGTTTTACTCTGATGCCACCAGAAATAATAGGGCATTTTTGGATTTTGTGAGTAATGAAGCATAATGTTTCTCTGTAAAGAAACTAGAATGTATAATGGTGCAAGAGAGGATCATATTACTATGTTATTCCTAATTGAAGGTTTCGTATGTACGATGGGAAAACAAGAAATTGGAATTTGAGCCCCCTTTCAACGGATATTTCATTCTTGTCCAGTCAGGTTGATAATCTGTGCATCTCCCATAAGAGGGTTGTAGTTGTACTTCCATTTGTTTTTGAGGACCCTTGATGTACTAACCTTATGATATACATTTTTTGCATCCAGTCAGTGGTTTCACCATTTCTGGTGCCAATAACATCTTGTAATGGATGAGTCTACTTTTATTGATATCCTAACTTTGTCGTTTTTCTCCCTGCAGAGTCCCTATTTAATGCTTTTGCAACCGCAGCCTTCTTCAAATTTGTTGTCTTCTCCATTTTTGAGATGAGATACCTTCTTGCAATATGGAAGGTGAACAGACCTATAAGTAATGGAGAAGGTTGGGAAGTTATGAGGCGTGAACTTTCAGTTCTTTATAGCCGTTTCTGTAAGTCTTTCTGACTATTCACTCATAACTGATATGCTGCTAAGGTTTGCAAAATGGATGTGTGCATGCTTCCTCAAATTATTTGAATACAATACTTGTTATGCTGCTGATCTTTCTTAGGGGCTGTTTGGTTGTTGGAAATGGGTCAGGAAATGGAAATGCAGCTGCCCCTTGTTTATTTTGCTGCAAAAGTGCAGCAGAAGCTGCAAAATGCAGCATTTACTGAATCTTGATCCATCTTACTATAGAGACATCCATCCATCCAAAAAACAACTGCTTATAATATACAGATTTATTTTATATAGAGACATCCATCCAAACAATTTCTATGGTGCCTGTAATGGGGTTTTCTGAATGTAGAAATTATTTAACTTAATAGCTTATGTTCCCGATACATAATATTGTTGAATAGGAAAGAGAGGTTGCCATTTGCATTATCTAAACGGCTCTTCTCGCAGAGTAGTTACCCATATTACTTATGTTGGAGGATGTTTTCTTACTTGCAAAAGAAATAGTTGCCTGTGCTTGAGGTATTCCACACCCCCCCCCCCCCCCCTCCCCCCCCCCCCCCCCCCCCCCCCCCCCCCTCTCTATGGCTTACCTTACAAGTTCTCAGTTTTGATTAGATAGAAATGTGGTATAATTTTTGAGTAGAAACATGTGCTTTACGCAGTGGTATAATTTTTTTTTTAAAATCTGCAATTAAATGCGTGCCCGGTAGAAATTGAACCTGTTGCTCTGATACCATATTGAAAGTCCCTTCCACTGCACAAAAACTTATGGTGAGGGTTGAGAGAAATTATTTTGTATTTTAACACATACCATATATGCATACTTCGCACGAGGCAACAACCTCAGTGAGACCCTTCTGGTTTATACCACCTAACCAGTACTCAGGCCTACATTTGTGACTAATAGTAATTGAGAGTATGGAGATTAACGTAATCAAGGATATGGAGATGTGATACTATTTAAACTAAAACTAAGCTTAAAGACATGACTAATAATCAGCTTATATTTTAATAGAGTCTATGAATATGCTAACTATGTTCTCTGGATGTCTCTTGCACTCTCTCATTATTGATATAGAAACAGATATGGATGATTCGTTATTTGAACTTGAGTTGGTGAATCATGTTCCCTTTAAAGATTCATGCATCCTTTCTCAGTGAAGTGTCCCGGACCACATCTAGTTATTAATATTTCTGACGACATATATTCTCCTCTGCAGATGGCATTCTCTTGGGAGGAATACTGGTAATGTACGAGCTGCACAATTTTCTACGCCCTATTCTATTCATTATGTACTCCTTTTGGATACCCCAAATTATCACTAATGTCATTCGGGATACGAGAAAACCTTTGCACCCTCACTACATATTAGGCATGACTCTCACTCGGTTAGCAATCCCATTGTACATATTTGGTTGTCCGAGCAACTTTATGCGCGTTGAGGTGGACAGGAATTGGTGCATATCTGTGGTTGTGTTTTTGGGGTTGCAAGCATCAATTCTTCTCCTTCAGCATCATCTTGGGTCCCGGTGGTTTATTCCTCGTCAGGTATGAGTTTCTTCTGACGATATCCATGCATTTTAATACCAGAATGATTGCTAATTTGTGTAGGAGTTTGCAACTAGAATTCTACGTACATGATTTGTTATTACCATTCAAATAAAATTTACTTGAATAGATATAAAATTATTCATATAAATTTCAAGACATATGAGACTTACAATTATTATAATAGAAATTTTCATTTTTTTCAAAAAAATAAAAATCAAACTACCCTAATTAAAAGAAGTTATCATCTATCGCTCATGTACATGTATATAAAACTCAGACTGGCATATTAAAGCAATTGTATCATCTATCAGTTGTTTCTTTGTAATCAACCCACTGAATGGCTTGACTGTAATGTCGATCTTCTGTCTGTAGATCCTACCCGAGAAGTACAGCTATTACCGGAGGCTTGACAGTGATGCAGCACAAGCTACAGATTGCGTCATCTGCATGACTGCAATTGATGTTACACAGCTATCAAATGACTACATGGTAGCTATAGAATTTCAACCTGCGACCTTCCCGCTTTAAAACCAATTTTTTCAATCTTATATCGTCCTTATGCCTTGACCACGCAGGTGACACCTTGTAAACATTTTTTCCATTCTGGATGTTTACAAAGATGGATGGACATAAAGATGGAATGTCCAACTTGCCGCCGTGCACTGCCCTCAGCATAGGGATTAACCCTAGAACACATATAATAGCCCAACCTGTAGGCAATTAAAAGCCTGTTTATGCTTTGTTCTTCGGCCTTTCAAGATTGAAGGTGATGTACCATAATGGAGCAGTTCAAGCAAGAAGAATTAAGCAATACATCACAGAATCCATGTGTTTTGTACATTTTATCACTTAGGATAACATATGCTCCTCGCATTTTGGTGGCCTGCTGTACATTCTTTCAGGATGTCAAGCTCAAGACATCCTTCGAGGAACCTAACATCCTGTATAAATTTGAAGAGGGGAAAAATAACAGAATTAGAAAATTTTCAATGTATTCAATTTCTGTAGAGTTTTTTGTGGCAAAAGTAGTTGCCTTTGGTTAAATTTTTTCTTTTCTTTTCTCTTCTCCTGGCAGAAGGTATAACTCGATTGTTGTAAAGAACAGTGAATGGAGTTCATTGCAAAAACTTTTTCCCAAATGATTAGTAGAGATGAGATTTGCATAGGATTCGGAAATTAGAAAACATGACTGATCTCTTCTTGCATTGTATGAGTTTTACATAATTTGATCCTGTAACTCCTCATATTGTGTTGGTTGTGACTTTCTTTATCTAAGTTTCGATATTAGACTGCCTTGCTTTTATATGGTGGCTTAGCTCTTCAGCTTGATTAATTGTGGGAATGCTCAACATTATTATATCTATGTTGCAGAAGCAAATTATTCATCATGTAAGGGTTTTTTTATTTTATTTTATTTTATTTTTATTTTTTTATAGTTCTCACATTTTTGCCATGAAATGCTTTTTGTTTTAGATAAATTGTTGACTAGAACTAGGTTGCTGTATTTTGGAATCACTCAAAATGCCAAGTAGGGGGAAGAATTTAGAAATAATTCATTATCATTTGTATTTTTAATGTAATGATAGCAATTGAACGCTATGAAGCTCAAATTCAAGCTTACCATCGATTTTGTTTGGTTGTGGAAATAGGTCTTGATTAATAAGAGCCCTTTTTAAGGATTTGATTTGAGGATATTTTGGAGTTTTTATTGGAGATATGAAATTCAATTTAAACAGCGACGAAAATAATAAACTGTTGGCAATAGGTGGAATACTAAGCTGAGAGAGAGAGAGAGAGTTTTAAAGTTAAAAAAGGATAATAAAAGTCGGATATGAACAATGGTTTTACTGTAATTAATTCTAATTATTAAATAGAAATTAATAAAAGGAGAGAGACATCCAATGCAACGAGAGCGATTCCCAAATCGACGCCAAACTCCGAGCAAAATTCCTCGCCGGAGCCCCTGAAGAATTTGATTCCGCAATGAAGGAAGAATATGAAGAGCTGGAAGAAGTCGAGACGAGGACGAGGAGGAGGAGGACGACGGCGATGTAGAGGTAGAGGAGGAGGAGGAGGCTGGCGACGAGGCCGAGGGTTTGCTCTCTTTGCCCTAAAAGACCTCTTTTTTATTTCCTTTAACAAACTGTTAGATCTTATTGTCTTGATTTTGCTCTATCTTCTTTTGTTGCATTGCTGTTTTAATTGCTTGATTGCATAGAATCGTCTGATCTCAGTGTTTTCTTTTCAATTTCAATGCCATTTGCGTACCGTTATATTGATTTTTGTAGGTTTGAAGCTAACAATTAGTCTGTAGTTTTTTTTTTTTTTTTTTTCCTGGATTAATTACAGTTAAACCCCGTAGTATTAAGGGTGTGTAATAACACCCATAAAGTTTGAAACTCTCAAAAAACCCTCCGGACTTAGTTATTTTCATTTTTTTTTTTTTATTAAAGTGCACTCTTGTCTCTCAAATTCATATTCTACCCTTATCTCTCTCTTTAGCCAGCACACTCCCTTTAAGGAGTGATGATGGTAGAATAAGAATTTGAGAAACAAGAGTGCACTTTAGTAAAAAAAAAAAAAAAAGAGAATGAAAATAATTAATTCCAGTGAGTTTTTTGAGAGTTTTAAACTTCATGGTGTGTAATAGGGGGTCTAACTGTAATTAACCCCTTTTTTTTTCAATCAGTTGTAGTGTTTGGATGTCAGTGATTATAGGGTCTAGTAGAATAGCACCACGGATTTCTCTCACAAGAAGGCTAGATACAATTATAATTTTTATATAATTTATCAAATATTGTATATTTCGATTATTCTAAAATGTTGCTGTACTATGATATTTAACGAATTTAATAATTAGTGTGTAACAAAAATAATAGATTTTTGATAACAGAAGTAACAATATAACTAAACAACAATTAACCTTGATTCGTTCCAGATATCGCTCAATTATTAATCACAACGAAGCAATCTCAATGAATGAATAACCAATAGGAGGATTAAGATGAAGATTTTTTGATAAAGTTCTAGTAATGAGAGCGCCGGCTCCAATGGCAGCAATGGCTCCGACGAATTGTTTCGACGAGATGAGAGGAAGAGAGAGTTTTAGAGTGCTTGAGTTTGTGTGTGTTGAATTAAAAAGAGATGTTGGATTTATATCCTGATGGTTTTTGGGAGGTAAGAATGCAAAGTATTTGAGAATAATGGGGATTTATATTTAGAATTAAAAATATGAATTTAATTTGGAGGTTTTATTATGGAGATCAGAGAAATGAATGAATTAGGAGTTGAGAATATAAAAGGTTTGGGAATTGAGAAGATGAAGAGTCATATTTAGCATTTTGTTTGTTTATTTTTTTTATTTATGGCTAAAAAGAAATGAATGGTTACTACATTCTATCTCTTAGAAAAATAATTTCGTCCTCGAAATTAAATAAGACATAAATATTTTCTGTCTATTTATTATTTGGATAAATCCTCACCATTCTCGTCAATTGATATTGAACTTGATATGTGGAATTGGCGAAATATTTTCTTAAAATAGAAAGTAATTGGAACCAATTTATAAAAACTATAATTCTAAAATAAGAGTATAATTTATCTACAATGGAAATCGTTAGCCACTAAAGATTATGAATATGTATCAAAATAAATAGATTGCTAATTAGAAGATGATCGAAGAGTCAAAGGAATGAGAGATCAGAAATTTCAAAGAGTATTATTGTATAAATGTGGTAAAATCTTATTCTAGGATCCAAATCAATCCAATTCAATTGAACTGCTTTGAGAAATCGTGGCTCTTATATTACCTGTAACACCCCCCATCTAAAAATTAGGTAGGAGAACGTCAGCAATATATTCGCATAGAAATATGCTAAGCTTATAGTAAAATAGCATGAATTTAAATAGTTTATAATTAGCCACAAATTCATCCCCAAAAAGGCGGGCTACAATTATAAAGTTTACATGATTTCTCAAATATTATATATTTTGATTATTCAAATTTAACAAATTTAATAATAAGTGAGTAACAAAAATAATAGATTTTTTTTATAACAGGAGCTTTCCTATCAGTTTTTTTTCTGCGATCCAAGGAGTTTAAGTGAGAGGTTATACATCCCTCGTACTAAAAGGAGTCTGAGTATAATTAATCCTAAAAAATATTAGCAAGTTATTCAGACTTGTCATACTGGTGCCATTTACTATGAACAGCTGGGAAAAAAAAAAAAAAATGTTGAAAGGGAGCCTTTGTTCAAAGTCAGTTGTCATAGTTCTAGGGAAAAATACCTCTTCTCGTTTAAGTAAACTGGAGCCAATTTTTCCTCGTCTCCCTGAATATCTCCTTGGTATGGATGTCTTGACTTTGATGTGAGCTGACCCAAGATTGTGCGCAGCTGTTAGTTTGTATTTGTCATGGTAATTACAAACCTAGACCCAGTAAGTGTATTTCTTTATGATAATTAGTCAAATAAATGTATTTCTTTCATGTATTATAGAAATCATTTATTTTGACTACTTCCTTTATGATAATGTTGATGAAAACATTCATATATTTGACTGTCGTGCTTGTGAATGAGATTATTTTTAACTGTATCTGAAATGCCAGATTTTCTACTACAGCCTCCTGTTTCATTATAATTGAGTTCTCATCCTGCTTGGGTAACTGATGGATTTTTCTTGGCCACGGCAAAAATAATAGGGTTAATTACAGTCAGACTCACTGTAGTATTGAGAGTTTATAACTTAACACCTCTGAAGTTTGAAACTCTTAAAAAAACTCATGAACTGTTAATACTGTTAGTGAGAGTTAATTATTTTCACTCTCCTTTTTTACTAAAGTGCATTTCTATCTCTCAAATTTGTATTCTACCATTATCTCTCATTTTTACCAGCACACACTCTCTCTCTCAGTCACTCACGCTCCCTCTCTAACCGAGAGGGATAGAGATTGATCGAGAGAGAGGGATAGAGAGGGAGAGAGAGAAAGAGAGTGTGCTTGTTAAAATGAGAGATGGGGGTAGAATAAGAATTTGAGGGACGGTAGTATTATACTTTAATAAAATTAAAAAAAAAAAGAGTGAAAATAACTAACTCTCACTAACAGTGTTAATAGTCCAGAATTTTTTTTAGAGTTTTAAATTTAAGGGGTGTTAAGTTATACACCCCGAATCCTACAGGGGGTCTGGCTGTAATTAATCTAAAATAATATAAATAAATTTTTTTTTAAAAAAAACTGTTTTTAAAGAAAAAATAATCTGTGGCATCAGGGATGAGTAAAGATAATTAAGAATGAATATTGACTCACTCATTGATATGATTCTGTGTTTACATCAGAGGAGAAGGTATTTGCCAAGAAGAAGCAGCAACTCCTGCAGGTAGAATCTCTAACTAAGAGCAGTCAACTAGATTTAAATATGGTTTTGTTCAGTTGAGTCTTTGCTGTTGAAAGAATTCTTTTGCTTAGTCCATGGAATGTCTCAGGACTTGTTCAAATGTCTATAACTATATTTGTTCCTTAAACATATTGTTAGCATATATTTTATTTCTTCCAAGTTCTATAAATAATCTCTGTCACTTCACTTGACTACTCAATTCATCGCACCCTCTAAAACTGTTTGTAAAGTTTTATTAGGGTTCAATTTGGATAATATTATAAAAAAAAAAGGGTTAATTACACTTAACCCCTTGTAGTGCGGGACATGTAACACTTACACCCCCTGAAGTTTAAAACTCTCACTTAGACCCTTTGGACCAGGGGGTCTGAATGTAATTAAAACACGGTGATTTAGATACTTCAGGAGGTCTTGGTGAGAGTTTTAAACTTCGGGGGTCTAAGTGTTTCATATCTCATACTACAAGGGGTCTAAATGTAATTAACCCTAAAAAAAATATATATGAGAATTTGGTTAGAAAAACATTTTTATGATTTGCCAGTCCAGGCTGTCACTTGGAGTTAGATTTGTCATTTTATTATTCAAGTTTTTTTTTTTTTTTTTTTTTTTTTTTTTTACGTTTGTGATTTAATAGCTTTCAATCTTTCAATTAAACAACTGAGATCCATGCAATTAAAAGTTCACTATCTATTAATTACAATAAAGTTTTCATATAAACAATGTTTGTATAGATATGTTAGCTTTCAAATATTTATATGTTTGAAGAATCTGGCACTTTTTTTTGACAAGTTCAACCACAATAACTAAGCCTTTTATCCTAAGTATTTGGAGTAAGTTATATGGACAAAAAAAAAATTACGTTGGATCGATCTAGTTCTTCTCCATTCACTTCTATCAAGTAATATCTCCCTATTCTTGATATCTCCCTATTTAAACAAGTTCAAGAACACACAATTTTATTGACAAGTTCAAGCAATATTTATATGTGTGAAGAATCATACTAGCACTTTTTTTTGACAAGTTCAAGAACCACACAAATTTATTTGTGCAATGTCTTATTTTAAATTATTATTATTATTTGAGAGAAATTATTTTGTATTTTTACACGTTCCCACAGGTTGAAGGTCTATTTTTGTGCAGATATCATGTTGAGAGGATATATACCACCCTTCCACTGCACCAAAACTTCGAAATAGTGGAGAGGGTTGAGGTGAATTATTTTGTATTTTTAACACGCCCCCCAGGTTGAGGCCCATTTTAGGCAGAAACCTAGGCTTTACGCAGCAGTATAATTTTTTTTTTTTAAAACTAGCAATTAAATGCATGTCCCGCAGGAATTGAATTTGGATTGCTCTGATACAATGTTAAGAGTCATTTCCACTGCACCAAAACTCCGAAATTATGGTGAGCGTTGAGGGATATTATTTTGTATTTTAACAGTATCAACACCTCAAAATCCAGAAAGGAGGAATTGGAGAGTTCTTGCATTAGTAAAATACAAGTGAGAAATCCACGCAATGCTTGCTAATAATTCGAGGTATTTATTTGAAAAAGATGGAGTTATTTTCATTTACTGCTTACTACGACAAAAAATATTCTTATGCAAATTTGCAAGAAATTATTGAAGGGAGAAAATGAAAATTGTATATATTATTTTCAACCTAACTGATATGTTAAAATAATTTATAGAATTAAAAAAATTCTAAAATTCTGAAACTCTAAAAAAAGAGGAAATCGATATTTATACTTTTTTAATTATTTATCTTTTAAATATGAGATTTTTTCTCTCTTTCACCTTTTTAACTGGGTAAATGGACAGTTGTTAATAATTCATCCCTAAACTTAGGATTTTTAAACCGTTTAATAATAATAATAATAATAATAAGTTTAAACTAATATATCTTCATCAATTTTAAATGAAGTAATCTTTTTTTTCTCAGTTTTATAATTTTCTTAAAATTTAAATTCATATTTTCTCTCTCTTTTTGGCTTAATAATATGGGTAAATAACTAATCTTACTCCTCTAAATTAGGCAACCTTTAAAACTTTAGAAAATTCAAAAATCCAGTAAAATAAGAAAGTCTAAACATATTTTTCTCTTATTTTCTATTACCTTATTTTTAAATTGGGGTATTTTTTTTTTCCTTCTTAGTTTAGTAATATAAAAAATTGACAGGAGTTTCTCGACTGCTATTGAAACTTATATGATATTTTCGAATTTTGATATTAGAAAATGTAGCGGAGGGGGTTCTGTTTCCAGGAAAATTTTTAAAAAAAAATAAATTAATAAACCCGACTCCTTTTGCCGCCCTCACATATCACCCGCTGGGTGTTGGGAAATTCTAAACGCGCACCATATTTATCTAGTGAGCACCATTTTCCCCCATGTTGTACTATGTGGTGCTCACTAGTAAATATGGTGCGCATTTAGAGTTTCCCCTGCGTGTTGCCCATGCCAAGTTGGCAGCACCAACACCAAACGAATCCAAATCAAATAAATAAAATATAATTTAAAAAATCCAAATAAATATCGTACCGTTTCTGACTCCAATCAGTCCTGTCACCTCTCTCTCTCTCTCGTGTCTATTTTTCGTGGGGAAATTGCGCACCACATTTTAATTAGTGAGCACTTACTATGTTGTAAAGTGATTAACAACATAGGGGGAAAATGGTGCTCACTAGTAAAATATGGTGCGCCTTTAGAGTGTCCCTTCTTGTGCCAGTCCCCACCAACCAAAACCGTGGGCGAGAGGGTGACCGGTTGAGCCGGTAATAAAAGCGACTTGCCGTTGCACTCGTGCGAAGTTCAACGCGTTAAGACACCGAACCGATGATGGGCCGGATTTTGTTATGGGGCGGTCGTCGTCATGAGATAACGGCCCGAACCGGTTGCCGTCAATTTGGGCTCTTCATGGTGATGACTCAGCAGCAGTCGCCGCCGCCGCCGTCTAGTTTTGATTTTTGGAAATTTTTATTTTGATTTTTATTAATTGTTGGGTGTCAGCAGTCAGCATCTGCGTTTGGACTAACTTTGGGTCAGTCACCTGGGCCCACCACCCCCCGCTTTGGGAGTTTCCAAAGGAGCACACCATATTTCCAAGTGAGCCCACTTTATATTGTTATTTTGAAAGCCAACCAGTTATAAAGTGGGCTCTCTAGGAAAAAAGCTGTGCTCCTTTAGAAACTCCCCCGCTTTTGCATTACGAATTGGGAACTTTTTCTACGGAGGCCCCTATAGATTGTGTTATTGACGAATATAATTTTTTTATTTGCAAGTTTATGAAATTACAATTTGTAAATTTTTCTTAAAAATTAAAATTAGGATTTTAGATTTTCATATATCTCAAATGTGGTATAGCCATGGAGTGGATATGGAGGTGTCAGAAAGAAAATGCACAATTTTACGGGGGCCTACTATGTGCAAGTTGATTTTAAAATATCCATTGTTTGTATGAAAACACATTAGTAAAAATTTTGTAAGATTATGAAAAAAAATTATATTTTTCAACAAAGTCACTTCTTCGGTTTCTAAAAAATGATATTGAAACATATAGTTTTCCTTAAAATAGTATTGGGGTTCGCTTTATACTGCAAATTCATAATCTTAAATGAATCATAGGAAAATAATAAGTCATCAATAAATGGTTATTTGTTCTTTTAACATAATTGATAAAAAAAAATCACTATGTATATGTGGTTGAGACATATATCCTAAGAGATCATATTTATTCCATCTCATTCACTGCTTGTTTTCCTAATGAGAGAAAGAGAGAGAGGAAGTAATATATAATGAATTGAAATTAGAAAAAATTAAGAACCAAGTTTCTAGACTAAAAAGTCTATTTTGCTTTTTTCGTAACCAACTTTCTAGAGAAATAAAATGCAACAATGATATCGAGTCTTTTTTGTCTTCCTCATTAACATGTAACAAAAATTATGGGTGGGCTATAAAATATTCAAAAAACTTATGTAAAAAATATAAAATTAAGAACTTCATATAATATCTCTCCAAACTCAGAGTAGCGCTACAATATTACTTTTTTTTTTTATAACATCTTATTTTATGAACCAATCCTATGTAATTGAGATTTTCATTATAAATCTTTTTCACACTCTTTGTTATTATTCAAATACTAACATTTTTCTTGTTCAGCCTGTTGGTTATTAATTTACCGTATATGTAAACTGACAGTATAATGTAAAGTGGAGGTTACTATTTTGTGGTTGCAGATTGAAGCATACGAAATTGTTTTAGATTAACACAATCAACACAAGAGGGCAGATTTTGTAGTTACACTGAATTGCTACTGTTGTCTTATAGGAAATTAATTCTGTAATTATGTTTATGTCTATATTTTTTCCAGTTTCGAAGTAGAAGAAAACTGGTTAAAGAAAAACCATCAAACTGTTCTTCTTTATCTAGTATATTATCCTAATCAGAAAATTATGAAACTGGATTAAGAAAAACCTGGTTGCAGGAAGACTGAAGAAGACTTTACTGACAGGAAGTAGAGGAAGCAGATAGGATGAAGATCGAGGCTAGTGTTGGACACTATCTCCTTAAAATCGATTCGTCCTCCACTGTTCGCTTCTGGATTTCTTGGACGTCGATCTCCCAGGATACAACGATCGATCTGCAGAGGGAAGGAAGCTGCAATCCCTCTGCTCTGGCGAATCTGATAAAGGTTCTCTCTGGTATATGTTATGCAGGACTGGACTTATGAAAATGATGAACAGATTTCTTCTGTAGACAGAAATTCTGGAACTTCTGTCTGCAGAAGAACAAAGAGAAGAGAAAAGAAAAAACTTGTAGTTTTCACTGACCCAGACCCTACCCTATTTATAGGTTTTCAACAGTCGCAACGGTTGAGATTTCAACAGTCGCAACAGTTGGCCGTTTCAACAGTTGTGACCGTTTAACGGCAACCGTTGACGGCGGCCGGTGACTGTTGGACCGCCGACCGTTGGACTTCAACGAGTGCAGGTCGAATTCATTCAGTTCGAAGTGCAAAGTGCGCCTCTAAAGCGCCCTAAACGCCCATTCGCCCTCGCACACGCGCGTGCGCGTGCGCGTGCGCGTGCGGGTGCGGGCGGTGCGTAGCACCACCCGTGGTGCTCAAGGTTTTCCTCTTCTTACATAAGCAAAGTAAAGGAGCAAGCTATCATATTTAAACCCACATCCTTACATTCCCCTATCCCATGTGGGACTATCTTTTCATCTTCCCTTTTTGTTCCTTTGCTATGTACTCAACTTTTGAAGCCTATTTCTATTCACTTAATTCATTTAATTTGAACTAGTGAATTGGCTCAATTTAAGGTTCAAATTAGTGAATGAATTCAACAATCCCCCACATGAATGAAATGGCTTAGACTCTAATGCAAATAACCAGAGAGTGTAATAGAAAGTTACCGCATCGGGAGAGGTGGCTTTTGGCTTTGAACCTTCCCTAGTGAAATATTATCGAGTTTACTCGCTAACCAGTGAACACGATGTTTTTGAACTGTTCAGCTTTTGATGTAAACTAAGACAATAATATTCACACGATTTCTTTCAACTTTATCAGATTCTATGTTGTGTCCATTTTGACCTTGGACAACCTGGTAATTCTGTGAGTGCTCTTAGAGAACTTAGCCTTTCTCATTCTCATAGAAGCGGCCCCTTCTCACTCACATAGGTGGTCTCTTATCAAGAGTATCCTGCCATACTCCACTTAGATTTCTAAGATATAAGGATCATTAAAAGCTTAGCTTATCCTAACACATTGCAGGTAATCACTATTTTACCATAGAAATGAGATAGGAAATATTTTCCTCAGTGATTCTTTCGAGTTCCCCCACAATTCGGTTGTCCCTTTGAACCTAGATCTTGGGATCTCCAGTCAGCTAGGTTGGGTTGCCATTATGGAGTTACTCTTTAGTAGGCTGTAATCCCATTCCCCTTGACAACTTATATACTTGATCTCTAGTCAAGCCTTTTGTTAATGGATCTGCAATATTATCTTTTGATTTTATATAATCAAGAGATATTATTCCGTTTGTAAGCAGCTGTCTTACAGTTTCATGCCTACGACGTATATGTCGTGACTTTCCATTATATAATCCATTTTGTGCCCTTCCAATTGCTGATTGATTATCGCAATGGATGCATATTGCTGACACAGGTTTAGGCCACATTGGAATATCTTCTAAAAAGTTCCGAAGCCATTCTGCTTCTTCTCCAGCTTTATCTAAAGCTATAAACTCAGATTCCATAGTGGATCTGGCTATACATGTTTGTTTAGAAGATTTCCAAGAGATGGCTGCACCTCCAATAGTAAAGATATATCCACTTGTGGATTTGATATCTTTTGAATCGGTAATCCAGTTAGCATCAGTGTATCCTTCAATCACTGCTGGATATCTAGTATAGTGCAATCCATAGTTAGTAGTGTACCTCAAATATTTGAGTACTCTAACTATTGCTTTCCAGTGGTTCTCCCCTGGATTACTTGTAAACCTACTCAGTTTGCTTACTGAGTATGCAATATCAGGTCTTGTGCAGTTCATTAAATACATAAGACTGCCAATGATCTGAGAATATTCTAACTGTGATATACTAGCACCTATATTCTTTGTAAGATGTAGACTCATATCTACAGGTGTCTTAGCTATATCAGTATTTCCCTTGTCAAATTTTTCGAGTATCTTCTCGATATAATGTGACTGGGATAAGGTATATCCATCAGATGTCTTGGTGATTTTAACACCAAGAATAATATCTGCAATACCTAAGTCTTTCATATCAAATTTCCGTGTTAACATGATTTTTACTTCCTTAATTAGAGCCACCGTGCTACCGGTGATAATCATGTCATCCACATATAAACATACAATGACATAGTTGTGCATATCCCCTTTTACATATACACATTTATCGCATTCATTATAGCGAAATCCGTTTGACAACATAACTTGGTCAAACTTCTCATGCCATTGTTTAGGTGCTTGTTTAAGTCCATAAAGAGACTTAACAAGTTTACACACCTTCTTTTCTTTACCTGGAACTACAAACCCTTCAGGTTGTTCCATGTAGATTTCTTCATCTAATTCACCATTTAAAAATGCTGTTTTAACATCCATTTGATGAAGCTCAAGATTATATAATGCAGCAAAAGCAATTATTAATCTTATGGATGTTATTCTTGTTACAGGTGAATATGTATCAAAATAGTCAATACCTTCCTTTTGTCTATAGCCTTTTATTACAAGTCTAGCTTTGTATTTATCTATAGACCCATCAGGTTTTATCTTTCTTTTAAAGATCCATTTATATCCTAATGGTTTACTTCCTGGAGGAAGATCCACAAGTTTCCAGGTGTGATTTTGAATAATTGATTCAATTTCACTATTTACAGCTTCTTTCCAAAAAGGAGCTTCAGGAGTAGACATAGCCTCTTTATAAGTTTGAGATTCTTTTTCTAATATATATGTTAGAAAATCCGGACCAAATGATTTATTAATCCTGGCCCTTTTGCTCCGTCTACATTCATCCTCATTGGTTTTATTTCCAGAATCAGACTTTGTTTCTCTTATTATATCATCACAAGTCCTTTTAGAGGAACTTGATTCATGTTCTTTACTAGGAAATACATTCTCAAAGAATACAGCATTCCTAGATTCAATAATAGAATACTTATGTATCTCTGGATGATCAGAGTTAAAGACAAAGAAACGATAAGCACTGCTATTATGCGCATATCCAATGAATATACAATCAATAGTTTTAGGTCCAATTTTAGTCCTTTTCGGAGTAGGAATTGCAACCTTAGCTAGACACCCCCACACTCTTAAGAATTTATAACTAGGTGCTCGACCTGTCCATAATTCATAAGGTGTTTTCTCAAGTTTCTTTTGGGGTATCTTGTTGAGAATATAATTGGCAGAAAGCAGAGCTTCCCCCCACATGTTCTGGGGTAAACCAGAACTTATTAACATGGCATTCATCATTTCTTTTAAAGTTCTGTTCTTACGCTCAGCAATTCCATTTTGCTGTGGAGTGTAAGGAGCAGTTGTTTGATGTATAATACCATGTTCTGCACAAATTTGTGCAAATGGTGACTCATATTCACCACCTCTATCACTTCTTAGCATTTTTATCTTTTTGCTAAGTTGATTCTCAACTTCATTTTTGTATTGTATAAACATTTCAATTGCCTCATCTTTCGTTCTAAGTAGATATACATAACAATATCTAGTACAATCATCTATAAACGTAATAAAGTACTTCTTTCCACCTCTAGTTTGAATAGATTTTAAATCACATACATCTGTATGAATTAATTCTAAAGGTTCAGTACTACATTCTATAGAGTGAAATGGAAGCTTAGTCATTTTTGATTCAACACATATTTCACATTTATTTTCAAAGTTTATATTGAAATTAGGCAACATATTCAAATTTATTAATCTTTGTAAAGTATAATAATTAACATGTCCTAATCTTCCATGCCAAATAAAAGGTGACTCAGTCATATAAACAGAAGAATCAATTTTATTGATAACCTTAGAGGCAATGGTCATTACATTTATTTTGAACAGACCATTGGTCATATACCCCTTACCTACATATACACCATTCTTTGTGAGTATAAACTTATCAGACTCAAACACAAGCCTAAAGCCTTTCTTACTCAAGACTGAACCAGAGACCAGATTCTTGCGGACATCTGGTACATGAAGTACATCAGTAAGAGTAAGTTCTTTCCCCGAAGTCATCTTCAGTACAATATTGCCTCGTCCTTCAACCTTGGAGGTTGCAGAGTTACCCATGTAGAGTAGTTCTCCTTCCACAGATTCATATGTGGAGAACATCCACTTGTTGGCGCAGATGTGGCGAGTGGCCCCAGTGTCCACCCACCATTCCTTAGAGTTGCCACCAACTAGGTTAACCTCTGAGACAACAGATGTACAATCTACATTTGCACAAAGATTTTCTTCTTCGGCCAAATGTGCATTAGGATGCTTCTTCTTCTTCTTCGAAGAATCTGGTGCCTTTCGCACACGGCAGTCCTTTGCACGATGTCCAGGCTTGTCACAGTTGTAGCACTTGCCATTGAATCTCTTCGAGTTACCACTCTTAGAGTCTTCACCATTGTGCTTTCTCTTCCTGTCATTAGACTTATTGGAATTTTCCATAACATTAGCTTTAGAAACATTGTATGGATTTTCAATTTTCTTTTCAGAAAGGCGGTTATCTTCTTCAATCCTCAATCGTACAATTAGATCTTCAAGTGTCATTTCTTTTCGTTTATGCTTTAGGTAATATCTAAATTCTTTCCAAGATGGTGGCAATTTTTCAATTATTGCAGCCACTTGAAAAGATTCACTGATAGTCATACCTTCAGCATGAATTTCATGAATGATCACTTGAAGATCCTGTACTTGGTTGATTACATTTTTAGAATCAACCATTTTATAATCCAGAAACTTACCGACTACATATTTCTTAGAGCCGGCATCTTCTGTATTATATTTCTTATCTAAGGACTCCCAGAGTTCCTTAGCAGTAGCAACTGAACTATATACATTATACAGTATATTGTCCAAACCATTGAGGATATAGTTCTTACTCAAGAAGTCCGCATGTTTCCATGCTTCAACCGCCTTCACTGATTGTTGATCATCTTCAACAAGAGTAGGCACAGTCTCCTTCAAGTACTTGGCCAGATTCATTGTAGTGAGATAGAACAACATTTTCTGTTGCCATCTCTTAAAATCTGAGCCACTGAACTTCTCTGGTTTCTCGTACTGGCTTGAAGGCACAGTTGGAGTAACCATGACAGGAGTTATCACAGTGGACATATCAGATGTAGAAGCCATGTACAAATATTAAAATTTATCTATCTTAATGTCTTGTAGTAAATTTTAACTTTCTAATAAAATAACACTCCAAATCACAAAACAGAAATTAACTAGTCTTCTCTAAAGGCAATTAAAATTACTAGTGATTGATTACTAGTATGACAGTATTTTAATCTAAAACAAAATATCAGTTTAAAGATTAAATACTATTATAACAGAGTTCTAATTGATAACAGTATTCTTAATTTATGGTATTGTGACAGAATTCCAAAACTCAGTTTTAAGAATGTTGGTTCTAAACAAAATGTTTAAACTGTATTCTTAAAAAAGTTAATTTAAAACATGCAAGATTCGATTTTAAGAATGTAGGTTCAAACTAAAATTGTTTAAACTGTATTCTTAAAAAGTTAATCTAAAACATGCAATAATCGATTTTAAGATTGTTGGTTATTAATTTACCGTATATGTAAACTGACAGTATAATGTAAAGTGGAGGTTACTATTTTGTGGTTGCAGATTGAAGCATACGGAATTGTTTTAGATTAACACAATCAACACAAGAGGGCAGATTTTGTAGTTACACTGAATTGCTACTGTTGTCTTATAGGAAATTAATTCTGTAATTATGTTTATGTCTATATTTTTTCCAGTTTCGAAGTAGAAGAAAACTGGTTAAAGAAAAACCATCAAACTGTTCTTCTTTATCTAGTATATTATCCTAATCAGAAAATTATGAAACTGGATTAAGAAAAACCTGGTTGCAGGAAGACTGAAGAAGACTTTACTGACAGGAAGTAGAGGAAGCAGATAGGATGAAGATCGAGGCTAGTGTTGGACACTATCTCCTTAAAATCGATTCGTCCTCCACTGTTCGCTTCTGGATTTCTTGGACGTCGATCTCCCAGGATACAACGATCGATCTGCAGAGGGAAGGAAGCTGCAATCCCTCTGCTCTGGCGAATCTGATAAAGGTTCTCTCTGGTATATGTTATGCAGGACTGGACTTATGAAAATGATGAACAGATTTCTTCTGTAGACAGAAATTCTGGAACTTCTGTCTGCAGAAGAACAAAGAGAAGAGAAAAGAAAAAACTTGTAGTTTTCACTGACCCAGACCCTACCCTATTTATAGGTTTTCAACAGTCGCAACGGTTGAGATTTCAACAGTCGCAACAGTTGGCCGTTTCAACAGTTGTGACCGTTTAACGGCAACCGTTGACGGCGGCCGGTGACTGTTGGACCGCCGACCGTTGGACTTCAACGAGTGCAGGTCGAATTCATTCAGTTCTGAACCCAATAGAGGCAACCCGAATCCAATAGCACCAAAAATCAAAGGCTCCTCAGCTCCTCTAAAGCGTCCTAAACGCCCTAAGGAGCAAGCTATCATATTTAAACCCACATCCTTACATTCCCCTATCCCATGTGGGACTATCTTTTCATCTTCCCTTTTTGTTCCTTTGCTATGTACTCAACTTTTGAAGCCTATTTCTATTCACTTAATTCATTTAATTTGAACTAGTGAATTGGCTCAATTTAAGGTTCAAATTAGTGAATGAATTCAACACAGCCAACGTGCTAGTTCGAATAACGAAACGATGGAACCAACAGTGGCAGGATATGCTCTATTTAAAATAGCATATCATCGGTCTCAATTACAAATAATAAGCTTCCAAATATTATCTTTCCTAAAATGTTTCAAAGTTTTTTTTTTCATTATTATTTATCAGACAAGTTTAGAAATGCATATACATTTTTTAATAAGTTGATGACAAATAATGAGGTAATAACTTAATAAAGATTGAATATATATATATATATATATATATATATATATATATATATATATATATATATATATATATATATATATATATATATATATATATATATATATATATATATATATATATATATATATATATATATATTGATTAATTGATAAGAAAACAAGTATTGTTACGGTATAAGCATTATATACATAGATCGATTAATTCCATTATTTGTATAAATAAAAAGTACATAAACCCAAGTGCCAAATTTTTCTAAGCATGAATAATGTTGTGTGTGTATATATATTGTAGTTTAGGTAAATGTTGGTTACTAGTTAAATCCACGCGCTCTCTGAATTGGAAAATTAAAGGGTTGTAAATGCAAAGTAACCCAACTAAATAAAGAACAATAATTGCGTCTCCCCACTCCGTGGGCACACCCTCGGGCCCCAGGCGCGTCCTCCGCACAGGATTCCCGCCCCCCGACCCAACGTCTCCGGACACGCGTCCTTCACCTACAGGCAACCCGCACCCCCCCGCAAACGACGACCTCTTCTGCTGCGGGCCCCACCCCTCCCCCGATCCAAGTTACACGGCGAAGATGCGGATGGTGCCGACAAATGGTGGGCCTCTCTCCCTGTCTCACCGCCGTTACCGCCGTCACTCTCTCCGCTCTCCCATCCCCAAAACTCCACTTGACGCCGTCAGTTAAATCCGTGCACTTAGCCGCCCGAGGTCTAGAGCGGTTCTAGTGTCCCCTTTGAGAATGTGACACGTCATCAGGCCCCGTTTTCGGGTTAATTATTCGGTCGGGGAAGTGGACTTTCTAAATGCCATTTTGAGCACGAACTCACCCACTACACACAACCCACCCAATACCACGCCAGATGCACGAGGGTGAAGAGGTGGGTGCCAGTTTTTTGGGTGACTTCAGTTTCGGCATAAGAGGGGCCGCCACGCGAAAGGACGAAGGACAGTCAAAGGGATCGTTGACTGCACAGTATTTTTTATTTTTTATTTTTTTTTCATTTTCAATTTCTCCGCTCTACCGCTCCTCCCTTTTTTCTCCTTCACCATTAATCCCCTCCCCTCTATATAATCTTTACCCCCAGCGCCTCTCCTCACTCAACCCCTCTCTCTCTCTCTCTCTCTACCAAATCGAAGCGAAGGACTTTATTTTTTATTATTCTCATGGCACCGAGGGACAAGGCCAACAGCGGTGGCGCCGCCGCTCTGAAGACTGCGGCCGGCGGAGGAGCGAAGGAGGCGCATTTCAGAGGCGTGAGGAAGCGTCCATGGGGAAGGTATGCCGCCGAGATCCGAGACCCCGGCAAGAAAAGCCGGGTCTGGCTTGGGACCTTCGACACGGCCGAGGAGGCCGCTAGGGCCTACGACGCCGCCGCCCGAGAGTTCCGCGGATCCAAGGCCAAGACCAACTTCCCTCACCCTGACGCGTACGCCGCTCCCCCGACGAGCGCCGCCGGCGGCGGGAGCGCCGGCGCCGGCGCCGGAGGAAGTGCCAGCAGCCAGAGCAGCACCGTGGAGTCATCCAGCCCCGACGTGGTGGTACTTCCGATGGCGACGCCGCTAGATCTGTTCCATCACGGGGCGGCGAGATTCCCGTTCCAGCAGTACCCGACGGTGGCGGTGCCGTCTCCTCAGATGTTCTCTTTCGACGCGATCGTCAGATCCGAGAAGGTGATGGCGGCCGCCGGCCACGGGCGCTATTGGATGGAGCTGGACTCGCCGTTAATGTTGTCGGAGTTCCGTACTCCGATCCCGAGCGGGGTCCAGAGCGACTCGGACTCGTCGTCCGTCGTCGACTTGGCTCCGCCGACGAAGAAGAGGGTTTTCGATTTGGATCTCGATCTCAACCAGCCACCGCCGGAGGAGGCGTAGTCGGCCGAGATCTAGCTAATTTCATAATAAATTTGCTTCCGTTGTACTTTTTCTTTAAAAAATAGTAAAGGATAAAAACTAAAAAAAAAAAAATAGAGAGAGACGGGTATCAAATGTTGAGAGGTCATTTTTGTAAATATTATAAAATCATTCCACTTGCTTTTTGCACTTTCGATCTCAGTGCTTGGAACCCCTCGTTTAGCAACAAATTAAAAATATATTTTTTAAAAAAATCATTGAAATATTAAATTGTTTTGGCAAAGTTCGTTGCATGTTCCGGCGGCAGCCGGCTGTGGCCAAAATTCGTCTTCTATTTTTTTTTTTCTTTTCTTTTCTTGTCCCAACTTATCCGTTGATAGTAATGTCAAAATAAAATATTATTAGAAAAGAAAATTATTAAATAAAAAAAGAGGGGTGATTGGGTGTGGATGGTACGGCAGAACCGGATCACGAGGTGAGGCTGCCGCGACCAGAAGCACCCGTCGCTTTCCCTCTCCAGATCTGCGCTCCCAGACAGAAGGACACGTGTACGTCTCCTTCTCGAGAAATTAATTGTCTGTTGGAGGTGCCGGCGGCACGGCTTATCAGGGACGGGGGTGTGGGGCCCATTTCGGGTGAGATCTGTAGCGCAGGTGGTGGGGGCGCGGGGGGGGGGGCGCGGGGGGACGTGGGCCCCGTCGGAATCTACGAAGAAGATGTGGCTTTAAACCATGGCAGCAACGATTAATCTTGTTTTAAATTTAATTAATCGTAATTAATATTGGCATGATTATTATTATTTTAAGTGGTGGAGAGGTGAGACGCACGTGTGGCCTGGGGGCGGTGACGTACGAGGAAGGACAGGCAGTTGTGGGTGCGTTACGCAGTAGTTGCGTTGCGGTGGGAGTCGGCTATTCTGTGGGGCCCGCTTGATATCGGCACGCCACGTGTTGCGGGGCGCGATCTTTATTAAAGCAACCGCCAAGAGAGAGAAAGTAAGTGTGGATGGGGGGAGAGAGCGAGAGAGAGAGAGAGAGAGAGAGGTTCGAAAGCGGGATTTGTGGGTTGTGCCGCACGCACGTGGGCCCGGCATGCGTAGCTAAGGAGTCGGCCGTCTGCTCTGTTTCCGTGTGAACACACCCGGAATGCTACCCTCTCGCTGACACGTGGGGCCCCCAGTTGGGTGAGGGCGGCGGTGTCGGACCGCGTGTCCTTGCTTGTTAATGCGGAGGCGTGTTGATTTGTGGGTGCGAATGGCGTTTTAGTGGTAGGTTTTGTTGGTTCTTTAATTTTGATTAATGTTAATTAATTCGTGATTATTGACTAGGCTCCGATGGTAATTAGTGTTAGCTAATTTTTCGTTGTATGAGCATGAGTAATATTATTCGTGGAGTTAATTCTTGTTTTATAATGATATTTGAATTTGAATTAATACTGAGGATAACTCCTACCTCTTCCATTGCAATTTGACATTTGTGAAGAACATTCAGTAATAAGTTCTTATTATAACTTAATTATGTCCTACTTATAAAACTCAAATGTGGCTCGAATGTAGAAAGATAAGCCTGGCACCAAACGCATGATTGTAATAGACTGAGAAGGCTTCGTTACTATTTTTTCCAAAATTTTAATCAAACTCTTAATTATTAATTATTCTATTTAATGGAACGTAAAAAGATTACCTGTCATTTTACGCTATAAAACTCAGTGGTTTCTTGGATGCTAGTAAATAGTACTCTATCTCTCTCGCTTTTTCCCTCTTTTTTCTCCATTCTTTTACTTTCATAATATTAAGTAAGAAATAAGGTTATGTTGTTGTACTGCTCATGATTTTTGTGCTTGATTTTTATTACTAATGTTGATATTTGATTTTAGTTTCAGATTTGATTGAGGATGACGTCGAGTTTCTCCTCTTCTTCATCATTACAAAAAACTCGATTTGTAAATCAAAAGGTTTGTGAAAGTAATGTTGGCTAGACCACTTGAAATGGATATTCCAAAGTGTAAATGCGGTGTAAAGCCGAACGTGAAGAGCTCATGGAGCAGCAGCTGTTGTGCTTGGTGTGCAGCAGCTGCAGCAGCAAGCACAGCTGCTGCTGCACAGCAAGCAAGCAGCAGCAGCTGTGCTTGCTGCTGCAGTTGCATAAGTAAAAAGCAGATATTAGTGTAGTTTCCGTAGTTCAAAGATAGCTATGCAAATTGAATATCTACATTAAGTAAAAGATCTCCAACTGCGCAGTTCAAAGAGAAAAATCATTTGCCAGCAGATGTCAGTGTAACACAGCAGTTCAAATTCTGTAGTTCAAATTCAATTGCCACGACATCAGTGTAGCACAACAACAAATATTCTAAATTACAACAAGCAAATATCAGTGTAGCACAACAGCAGATATTCCAAATTACAACAAGTAGATATCAGTGTAGCACAACAACAGATATTCCAAATTATAACAAGCAGATATCAGTGCAGCAACATATATTCTTGTATATCAAAGAGAAATTAATTTGCACAACAGCAGCATCAATTTGGACGCCAGCAGCAGATATTCAATTTGTTTCAAAATAACAACAAACAAGCCAAAAACAGATATCATTTGCAAAACAACAATAAAATATCAATACGAGAGGTTCAAAATAGCACCCAATACACCACATATACATACCACAACCAATAAGTCAACAAAGTCCAAAAGTTCACTTGTCTCCCAAAATAGCGTAGTGACAACAAAAATTCACTATATTACATTAAAAACAACACATTTCTGTCCGTTTTTGTCAATTTGACAACACATGCCAACTGCATAAAGAACATGTCGACACTTGCTTCTCTCTCCACTGTTACCAATCTGCTTGCAGTTCCCACCAGTTATGGAGAATGCTATGGCCTTCAGACAAAATAAAGATACGAATATAACAACACTTTTCGTGTGTTTGGAAGAAGAATTTATAAAAGCTTTCTACTTTCTAACACAATACATGAACGCAACCAATGGGAATTTCTAGATGGGCACTAGATTTTTCCTAGTAAGCCCACTTTTCCTAGTGCGCACATCTTCACTTTTCAAAAACCTTATTTTTTCCTAGTGAGCACACCTATTTCCTCAAATTGCCCTCACATCTTCCTCTCTTTCTCTCCCACCGTTCCCAAACCAGAACCCCTCTCTCTCTCGCCGGCTTCCCCCCTCTCTCTCTCGCCGGCTTCCCCCCTCTCTTTCTCGCCGGCTTCCCCCCTCTCTCTCTCTCGCCGCGCCGACTCCCCCCCTCTCTCGCCGGCTTCCCCCCCCCTCTCTCTCTCGGGTGGGGCCTATATACCCGGCTTCCCCTCTCTCTCGCCGACGCTCGCGGGCTCTCGCCGACCGCCGACGCTCGCGCGCTCTCCCCTGACGCACTGTCGCCAGGAATGAGTACTTTGATCACTATGAAAAGGAAACCTGTAGTTTTTAGTGTTCAAAATTTATTTGGCAACCTCAGTGTTATAAACTTCAAAACCATATTTACTTAAATGTTTGAGTGATGAAAATGAAAACGCAAATTTTTTTTTGACTAGATTCCTAGTAAAAGCGAGGTCAACTTGTTTCAAGATCGCACAATGATTTCACTCCTAAAGTTGTGAAACCCAACCCATCGAAGCTGCGTATGAGACAAGGCTGGACCTACCTTCTTGAGACCTGCATATATTTTCATTAATGTCTATTAATGTTGATATTTGTTGTATATACCTATGATTTATTCGTTGTATATGTCTCTCAAATCTTCTAGCATAGTGTCTTCATTAATGTTACAGTTAACATATATAGTTTCTTTTGCACTTAACGAGCAAAAACTCTTGTATATTGTTCTAGTTGTCTATGATGCCAAGTTGTTATTCGACACACCGTGTCACTTAGTTTCTATAACCGTATCAGTCATCCGGGTTTACAGAACCGGATCAAATATAGCCTAGCCTATGACTGTAAACCCGGACAGAGACACCATGTCCGGACTGGCTAGCCCGGATGAGGTTTTTTTCAATTTCGGCCCTCCCGTCCAGGGTATCCAGCCCGGACAGATACCCCGGACAGAGGCTCTTTGTCCGGACTGGATACCCCGGACGAGGGGTGGGGGTGGGGGCGAGGGCGAGCAGAGAGGGTGAGGGCGGCGGCGGCGGCGGCGACGACGAGAGGGGAGGGTGAGGGCGAGGGCGTCGGCTGACGGCGAGGGTGAGGACGGAGGCGGTGAGCGGGGAGGGTGAGGGCGAGGGCGGCGGCTAGCGGCGAGGGTGAGGACGGCGGCGGCGAGCGGGGAGGGTGAGGGAGAGGGCGACGGCTAGCGGCGAGGATGAGGGCGGCGGCGGCGAGCGGGGAGGGTGAGGGCGAGGGCGAGGGCGGCAGCTAGCAGCAAGCTTGAGGGCAGCGGCAAGGGCGAGGGCGGGGGCAGGGGGGCGAGGGAGAGGGGGGCGAGAGCGAGAGCGAGGGCGATGAGGGAGGGTTATTTTGGCCTAAAAAATTTGATGACAATATTATAATATTACAGAATTTTTAAGTGGACTCACTGGAAAAAAAAAGTTGTGCCCATCTAGAAACTCCCCAACCAATTAATATTGTTTCAGCAGCATAAAGAACTGAACTTTGACTTGCTCTGTAGCTTCTCGGCAGACAGGAGGTATTCCTTCAGCGTATAGTCCTTAGAATTCCCTAACGCGGCTATCATCGCCTTCAAACAAAAATAAAATGCATAAAATGCACAAATATCAAATTTACAGGGATCAATATGCAAATTTTCCTTTCTAGATCGCTCCTCATCGGACATGAACGGAGCAACATCGGGCGCGAATGCGGCAAGCACCGCCGACGCGGTGGCGGGGCCCACACCCCTCAGCACGGTGAGCTCCGAAACCGCCTTCGAAAGGTTAGGCAAGGACGCAAACGCCTTTCTCGTTACCTCCATTTGTCGAGCTTGTCGATGCGGATCTGGTAGCTCGAGAGGGCTTCTCTCCAGAGACATGCGTCGGTGGATCCAAAATCCATTAACGGTACTTCAAGCTCACCCCGCCTTTGCTGTTGCCTCTTCTCCGGCCGAATCTTGCCGGGACGGCTGTCGCGAGAGAGGGTGGAGAGGGAAAAGCCCTAGAGTCGCCCGCCCATTGCGCTTAAAGCTCGGCCGCTCTGTGCCTAGAATCGCCCCAGGGACCCCCGATTCCCCCTCTTTCTCCTTCACTTCGGTTAGGGGCAATTTAGTCTTTTTCACAACACGCGCAAATCACGTGACCTAGTTCATTCCATTAGGGGGCAATTTAGTGTTAAATTATCTGTAATTAACCCTAATTAAAGAAATGAAACTGTAAATTTTCCACAGGATGTATGTATGATGTTAGGGTTGAGGTAGTTAGTGTAGTGCATGCAACGTGTTCGATGAAATGCCCCAACGCATATAGATTATAGAATATTACCTAATTTAAGCACAAAGATAAAAAAAAAAATTTTTCAAACCAAAAATGGAAATGATCCATGTAATATACTCCCTTTTTTCTTAAATTTTAATTTTGTTTTTAACATCAGAGAGAGAGCAAACTGTTTGCTGGTATTGATGAATTGAACGCTTCGCTTCACGTTATGTATGTGTTTAAGTTGCGATATGACTTCTGTTGATTGGCATATTATACAATTAGTTTGGTTGGGTAGATTGATATTGTAAACTAGTGATATTTTACTCAAGATTAATCTCATGACGATAATTTATATTGCTTGTAGGATTGGAAATTGTAAATGCTTGTTAGCCTCCAACACAAGGGATATGTGTGATTGTAGTACATGTAGGGGATCCAAGAAACGATGTGGACACGAGTGTCGTGCTTTGGCACGGATAGTAGGACTCGGACATTGAAATTGTCCAAGTACAAACAAGAGGTCGTAGCTATATATGTATATTTCATCGGGATAGTTAATTTGACTCATATAATATGTGTCAAATTAATATATATGTGGAAAAAATTTATCTAAGGTGTGGGAGTTGCCTATCGAAGCACCCCAAAATTTCACTGTGGAGGGTCTGTGTAGATGATCTGAACCGTTTATGGTGTATAAAAAATCATATATTTTTTTATAAATTTTGATTGTATATTGAATTGGTACAAAATAAACAATTTTTCAACAGTAAAACAAATAAGATCTCTTGATCAATGATGAAGATGTGTCTAAATTACATGATTTTTCCTACACCAACTATTCAGAACATAGGATCACAACTAATTGCTTGGATCGTCCGTATAAATCTTATATATTGAGATTTAGAGGCATCTCCATAGGTAACTTTCTGTAAAGACATCTCTGATATATATTTATCTATGTTTAAGTTTGTGTCCGTCGACATAAAGCCCTAAAACAAATAAAATAATGACAAAGCAAATAAAGCTAGACATATCAATCTCGATTTTTGTGTTCCCTTGAGATAACTCCTGTGAAGCATATACTTGAACTGTGAAGCATATACTTGAACTCGGGATACGGAGGCACAACAAATCCTTAAATAGTGTGGAAACAAGACGCAACAACATGACCATGTATATATAAAGTCATAATTGAAACATGTTTTCGAGAGAAGTAGACAAAGAACAAAATATGCTTATAGAAGATTGCTATGGGTGTTTTCCTATGCACGAAGATTTTGCTTGATGTGAGCTTGACAAGTTGTGCATTTGGTCGTGGGAGTATTGACATCAACTTTGGTGGTCGTAGAAAGATTAAATCAAGAGATTACTGAACTGTTGTCATAAATAATTTTACATCTGGCGAACCAAACTATACACATATGACTTATATATATCTTGCAATCTAGTTCATGGAAGAGGAAAAATTATAATAATGAGAAAGAGAAGGATATTTTGGAAGAAGAAGGTGTTTTCTCTTGGAAAATCCTCAAATTTAAAAAAAAAAAAAATAGAGTTGTAGGTACTAAAGGAATTGCCCTTGGATGTTTGGGGCTGTGCCTTTATAATTGCCCATACACCAAATGTATTGTAGGCAAACTATTAGAGCAGTACTTTTGTCCTTGCTTGGCCCAAAGCTTTTGTTTAGAAAAAAAAAAATTGAGCAGCATGTGGGCCGGGCCAAGGATGAATTAACTTATATTTTATTTTTTTCCTTCATTTTATTTAACTTTTTTTTAAAATGAGATTAATTAACTGAGATAAGCCACGTGAATCACAAATGAGAAGATGGAGTTGGACAGAGATTACACTCAAGTTTCGGATGGGACCCACACGAGGAAAGGGACGCGATACTAAAGCACCTCCCCTAAGGTCAGACATGCGGCGCTGTGTAGGCCTCGGCCTGGCCTCTTCTAAAGCCCACCCACACGCGTGCGCGTCCTTTCGCGAGCGAGATATCGTCTCCTCACCCGCTACATTACGCTACTTGCGTTGTCTCATTATATCGTCATCTCGTCTCGACTCGTCTCATTCGGTCTCGTCTCGCCATGTTCCCGCCAACATCCATCGATCCGATGCGGTGGGGAACACAGAACAGCTTATGATTTTGGTCAATCAATTCCTAGCCGGTCAACGTAGGAGTTGTGTTTTTGCGCATAGCTCCCTCAGCTAACCTTCACTTATCATGATAAATCTAGTATCTAGAGGCATCACTCTACTCTAACAAGTATGATGCCAGTAGGAACAAAGTTTGATTTTTACAAATTTTAACAAAACCATAATTGAACTGATCAAGTATGAATAGAAATCGAAACTAAACAGAACTAATTTGGTCCGAATTTTAAATAATATTTATTTAAAAATATAATTTAATCATCTTAATAAATATATCTTTTTTAGGTGTTCAATTGGTGTTGAATTATTATATGTAAATATATAATTTTTAAATAATTCGATACAAAACCAAAATAAATTTAAATTATTTTTTAAAATGGAAGTCAGATAACAATATAATCACGACCATAACAGATTATGTGTGAAATTAAAATTTATTCCAATAAAGATTTAAATCACATAAAATGTATTACCAGATAAAGATAGGTGCAGAAGATTTGGTCATCTGAGTATCTCCAATATCTTAGAAATTAAATGGCCATTTCATTATTATTAAGTTAATTTCATTATTATTATTATCTTCAAAAGTCCTTTGTAAGGAATATTACAAATTTTATTTGTTTGAGGTCGGGAAATTTTTTTTTCATTTAGATTTAATTTACATCAAATCTCAAAAAGCAGAGAAATATAGATATATATATATAATTTAATAAAACAATCTATAAAACCAAAAATAAAAAGTTTAATTTATATCCCCCACCCCCCGCGGCATTAAAGGCCACAAAAAGCAAGAAGAGTTTCTAAAGTAGCACACCATTTTTCCTACTGAGCCTATTTAATAGTATATTGTTGATCCGGGATATTGTTATTGAGTGGGCTCTCTATGAAAAATGGTGTGCTCATTTTTCAGAGAAAGCAGCGCCTCTTCCCAACAACAACAACACACCGTCCAACTTCCATACCCGGACCCGAACCCGAACCCGAACCCGAACCCGAAGTCAGTCGTCAAAGCGGCGACGCATGCATTTCCTCCCCAATCCCCACACGTGTCGCTCCCAGCGTGCTGTCCCCCTCCCCACGACACTCCTCGCCGCTCCCCACCACGTGGCCCCCATCCCTCTTCCAACCATTTCCGACCGTGCCCATCCCTCTTGAGTGGGACCCACGTTCACTCCACCGGGTGAAAAAAGTGGGTGGTCGGAAGGGAGTCCCTCTACCAATTGAGACTAGCAGGTTTTGAAGGGGCGACGGCGACCTGAAGTGGACCACTGCCTACTCGACACGTCACCTATTACCCCACCCCCCCCCTTCCTTCCCCAGCGGAGCTTTCTTTTTTTTTTTCTTCTTCTTTCAAAGGGAAAAAAAATAAAAAATGGCAGGCGCCGCTTGTCAGTCCGTACCACAGAGCCCCATGCGGTAGGGCTGACGTCACCCCCAAACCCCGTTCCCTCCTCTCTCTCTCTCTCTCTCTCTGCATAAATTTTCTCTTAGAAATGAGAGAGTGGGGTCTCATGTGACCCCCTGCGACACGTCAAATCAGGCGGCGGCTCTGTTCGCAGCGCTTTCTCTCTCTCACTCTCACTAGTATTATGCTCCCTCTCTCTTTCTCTCTCTCTTATTTAAACCTCTAGTAGCGGATTCGATTTGTTGTCGATATCTTGGTAAGATCTTGTTTTTGTTAATGGCGTCGAGAGGAGGAGGAGGAGGAGGAGAGGGGCACTACAGGGGAGTGAGGAAGCGGCCGTGGGGCCGGTACGCGGCGGAGATCCGCGATCCGTGGAAGAAGACTAGGGTTTGGCTCGGGACATTCGACACCCCCGAGGAAGCGGCGCTGGCCTACGACCAGGCCGCGCGCTCGCTCAGGGGTACCAAGGCCAAGACCAACTTCCCGCCGCACCCGTCCCTCAATCCTCCTCCTCCTCCACCACCGCCGCCGATGATCCCGCCGCCGTTGTCTCTGGATCTGAACCTGCAGCCGTGCCAGATCAGCTGGCTGGTGGGGCCACCTCCGCCGCCGCAGATGATGATGATGCCTCCGCCGTCGCCGATGCCGGGGCGGCGCGTTCCTCCGGCGTTGGTGAATCTGGCGTTGGGAGGGTTTCTTGGGAGGGAGTTCGGTGGGTCCCGCGGGGCGGGGGCAGAGGCGGAGGAGGAGATTGGGAGGAGGGAGCTGCCGTTTGATCTGAATGAACCGCCGCCGGCGTAGACGTTGCTGTTCCTTAGTTTGTCTTTTTGAGGCGGCGATGGATAACGCGGCGCGGTGTATACATATTTTTATTTTATTTTAAATTTGTTTCCTTTTTTTTCTTTTTCTTTTTTTTTTTTGGTTTTTTTTTTTGGGTTCAAACCTTGGCAAGAAAATAGAGGAAATGTAGTCTAGATTTAGACTGTAAACTTTGGCTGCTGCCGCTCGCCATAAATAAATTTAAGTTTCAGTTTTTTTTTAAAATTGTTTCAATTTCTTTCATTATTTTCTTGTTGGGAAATATTTTGCTGCCGCAAGACATGAATATTTAATGACTAATTAATACTAAAAATACAGAAAATCACAAGCACTAATTGTCTAAAAAGCCAACAGATAAATGCATTACCCCATTTTTACAGAATTAGGTGATCATAATCACTTTTTAATCTCAGATAAAAGAAAAGTAAATTAAATAATTATATTTACCATCACAACTTATGCTCACAAATCTCACGGTCATCAATTTTTTCTATTATTTCAACTCCTTGAATTCAAAAGTCGATAGCACGCTACAGTCAAATATTTATTGTGGTTTGGTAATACTAGAAAAAGCATTAATTAATTAATTAATTAATTAACAAGTGCTAATTTTAATAAAGTAATTAATTTTTAAATTCGCACCGTAAGTTGATTAATATCCAAATTAATGAATCATAGGATTTCCACATGTCATGCACCAGCTCAACAAGGTCACCATCTAACTTTTTATTTTTTATTTTTTGTTCCCCTTTAAAAAAAAAATTCTTTTGAGCTCTATGGTGACAAGAGACGGCGAGAGCGGCGGACGTGACCCCATTAGACTCGGCTCGGTGCTTAAATTATTTTAAAATGTGGGGAGCTATATAAATAAATATGTAAACCGCTACGTAAAGAGGCCACCCAGAGTCTTTGTTTAAGCGCTATATATATAAATAAGTATCTTTTTTAATCAATTTTTATATATAAACAGCTACATTATAAAATGAGACATTACCCCTTATACTCATCACGTTACGTTCGATTAGTTAATTCGAATAAACAGGCGTTGGCCTGAGATGAGTTAGTCTTTTATTTTTATTTTTCATTTTTGTACTGGATTTTTTTCTATACGAGAATAAAAATTGCCAACAAAATATATATTCTTTAATTATATTATGTAGATTACAGTTAGTATTTGAATTTGAATTAGAATTAGTAATTAACTGGGGAGTAGGTAAGATTCGTTGTTGGGCCTTCTCCTCCAAGCCCACAGGCCTGCCCGTGTGTCAGCCCGCCCTCCGCCTGATTTCCTGTTCCTAGACTTTTGGAGTTGACCGCTTACTCAGGGAGTTTCTAGATGGGCACAGCATATTTCCTAGTGAGCCCACTTAAAAGATCGTTTTATTTACCACTTTGCCATTATTTTTTTTGGTCAAAAATGCCCTAGAAAATAGAATCTCTGGCTTCCTGATCCGGGCTAGCCAACCCGGATCAGTTTGGTTGATTCGGGGCTGATAGCCCGGATCAACCAATAAGATTCGAGCTGGCTAGCCCGGATCAGGGAGCCAGAAATCTGGAACCCTGATCCGGGCTAGCCAGCTCGGATTAAGCCTTCCCATCTGGGCTAGCAGCTCCGGACAGGGAGCACAGGTCCAGACTAGTTAGCCCGGATCAGAGGGTAAGCGAGAATAAGTAAAAATGATTAAACTCCCACGTCATAACATGCGCATTTGGTGTAGTGGTTATCATAGTATTCTCCCATAGTATTGACCAGAGTTCGATTCTCTGGATTTGTAATTTTTATTTCTTCTCTTTTATCACCATTACTTGTTATTGCCTTTTCCCACTAGAGTATACTCTTTGATGCAGAAATGAAAGTAAACATTGCTTGTTATTGCATTTTCCCACTAGAGTATACTTTTTGATGCAGAAATGAAAGTAAACAAAAATCTCAAACATGTATCAAACAAAGAAGTGAATAAAAAATATATGACATATGTCCAATAAGAGCCCGAGAAGTGCCCAAATTTTGAAAGTAATTACGGATTGTCAAAGAAGTTTGCATCCAGCACTTATCTAACATGGACAAAGTTTAATGATAGAAGTGTCATTGCTATCTATTTATCCCGAGCCAAAGCGTCAAAATTCTCATTCATAATTCTTTGAAGATTTTTTCTCAAAATTTTATTTACCTCTAATAGAAAAACAAAGATGAAGAAACAGTAGCTGTAATCCAAGTTCCCGAAAGAAATCAAATTTAGGTATTTGTTTCTTCAAAATGAAAGTAAGAAAGACAAATAAATATGGAAGGGAACGAAAAACATGTAATTTTCATTTCTGGATGTAATTTTCATTTATGGATATAATGGTATAAACATGCCCGCGCACAAAGCACTGCTAACAACACAGACATGGAGAAGAAAAGAAAAGAAAACCAAAAAATAATAATAAAGAAGGAAAGAAGACAAACAGATATTTTTGTTCTTCTTTAATGGTGTATTCACTTTAAATATATCTTTAATTTACAAATTACAAATAATTCTACGAAATATGACAGATTCTAAAATTATTATCATCATTACAAGCTTCATATTTCTAGTATTTTGATCTACCAGCAACGAGATGAGATAAAGAAAATTGCAAGACGCTCGAACACCATCCGAAACCATCTTCTCAAAGAGCTGGCAAGCTTCACTCAGCTTCCTAACCTTCAAAAACCCATCCAGCAAATTGTTATAGATCACGGTATCAGCCCGAACACCATTATACTCCATCTCCCGAAACACCCGGCTCGCTTCCTCCACCAAGTACGTCTTGGCACATCCCTGGATCGGGGTCCGGAATAGTCCTAGTGCAGCGCCCAGCATCCCCCAGCATCCAAACACATGTATCAACATGTTGTAACCGCGGCGATCAAACCGAAAGTTTCTCTTGGACAATTTGTCGAACAGGTCGCGGAAGTTCTCTTGTATGCCGGCTCTGCGGAGTGCGACGAGCAGGCAGGTGCTGGTGGCAGCGTCCGGATGGTGATGCGTCGACGACTGGAGCGTTTTCATGAATATGGAGAGGGCGAGGGAGAGCTGGGACTTGTCGATGAGCGCTAGGACGACGAAGCTGTAGGTTTGGGGAGTGAGAACGGCGCCGGAGTTTTGCTGCGCAATGTCGAGGGCGGCGAGGGCGTCATCGAAGTGGAAGTGGCGGAGGAGGGAGTTGAGGACGGCGGCGAATGTGGTGGAGTCGAGGGAGCGGGAAGGGATGACGAGGCAAAGGGCAGGGAGGAGGTGGTCGATGTAGTTGGAGCGGGCAAGTGATCGGAGGAAGAATGAGGGGGTTGAGGAGGGGAGGGGGAGGGAGATAATGGTGACGTGGCATGGAGGAAGAGGGAAAGCTTGGTGGCGGGGAAGATGGAGGGGTGGCGCAGAAGGTGGAGAAGGATGGCGGAGGGTAGAGAGGGAGAGAGGGAGAAAGAGCGGAGGGGAGAAAGGGATTTAGAGAGGAGGAGATGGTGAGGGTAAAGTGGGTATCTAGGTGTGCTCACTAGGAAAAAATGAGGGTCTTTAAAAGGAGAGGTGTGCACGAAGAAAAGTGGGCTCACTAGGAAAAAACCCGTGCCCATCTAGAAATTCCCCTTACTCACTACCTTTTGGTTCCACAGACAAAAACAAGGGAAATTCTAAATGCGCACGACATTTTACTTAGTGAGCACCACATCCCATAGTAAAGTGATTTACAACATAGGGGAAAATGGTGCTCACTAAGTCAAGTGTGGTGCCATTTAGAATTTCCCCAAAAACAAAGTGCACCCAATAATTTCGATCCTCTTCGATCTAAAACCACAATTTTTTTTTTTTTTTTTGGTTTTTCAGCAATCCATCGCTCTCAACTCTCCTCAATCTCTCGATCTCGATAGCCTTTTTCCTCTGTGGTGGACAATTCAAGGAAACGAGAGGTTAGCTGTTCTCCATTATCCAGAGTCAAAGGCCCCATGAATTGTCCATACATTGCATTGGATTACATTATAACTGTCCATTTTCTGACTCACTCTGCCACTCAAAGCCCTAACCCCCACCACCCAAAAGGATTTAGGGATTTTGTAGAATTCTAGGGTTCAATTTGGGTAATTAGGGTGTTTGCGATTGAGCAAGCCAATCATGCCCAAGGCGTTGGATTACGAGTCGATCAATGAGAACGTGAAGAAGGTCGCTTACGCTGTTAGAGGTGAGCTCTATCTGCGAGCTTCTGAGCTTCAGAAGGAAGGAAAAAAGGTTCGTTCTCGCTCTTCTTCTTCTTTTTAATAATATTTTTTTTTTGATATTCTTTTGGAATAATTTGTGGTGAATTATTTTGATTTAATTCCTTCGTTTACAACATTGTTAGAATAAATTACATAGTTCAGAATTGATCCTAAGCAGCAAGAATGACCACCATTGATTCTTTTGTGACCGGTTTCCACCTAAAATTTCTGCCTTTTTGTATCTTAATATAAAGTTTACTTGTGGTAGTGGGGGAATGGAATGTGAGCTTTCCATTATATACATAGAGGGAAATTCTAAATGTGCACCATATTTTACTAGTGAGCACCATTTTTCCCTATGTTGTAAATCACTTTTCTATATAGTATGTGGTGCTCACTAGTAAAATGTGGTGCACATTTAGAATCTCCCATACATAGATGAGAATAGACAGGTCCAACGGTCGCCCGTCCTATTTAAAATTTTGAATAGAGCGGGCCAAGAATGGCCCTTACACCCACCCATTCTTATCCCTATTTCCATGTACCACTGTATCTTTCGAAGACACTTCTATCTATCTTTTGATTGGAATGTTGTGGTAGATCTTTTTCTTCTTCTGACTATGCATGTCTATCAATTGCCATAACTACAAAATAGCTTTCAGTTGTTCAATTCTTGATACATGAACCAGCAACACAAGTGCTGCTTGCATTTTGTAGTGGCATTCCTATTTCGTGATTAAGATATGATTTCTATTTGTATGAACTCGTAGAAACTTTATTAATATAATGTTTTGGTGGGTCTCCTGCCATTATCTCAAGGAAAAAAAAGCACACATTGAAACATACATTTCTTTTTTAATGCTATGACATGTCTTATTATTAAAGAATAAAAGGAAAAATCAGTCTGAAACTATGAAGTGCAGATACTTCAAAAGAATCTTGTGTCCGTGTCTACAAGCTCACTTACTTGACACATATAAGGCACTTTGGAACTTTATCCAATTAAATTAACCAAAAACTATGCATTTTATTCTCGAGAAAGAAAAACCCGTGCATTTGCTTAATCAACTTTTCAAAATTTCTAAAGAATCACATGGTGGATACATGCAGTCATTTGCCCCTTGAAAAGACATATAAAAGAATCCTGTAACATAAGAGAGATACTATCTAATAGAGACTAAACATCTAATAAAGATGTGAGGGATTCCATAGGCTTGTATTAGGTAAGAAATTGGATTCTACTCTTAAGATTTAGTTTACCTACTTGATTAGAATATATGGAGTATATATATATTTTCTTCTAATAAAACATGCTAGAGTCATTATTAGTTTTGATGTGTTATATAGACAAGTTCATGCATGCATGCACTTGAGCGCCTCCCAAAACAGAGACACAGAACTCCATGCCGAGTTGTTCTTATATCCTACTTTTTAAACATTTGCCTTATTATGTTTATGTGTCATGTTGTATTCATGCCTGATTCCGTGTCTATTATTCAAAGACTGAGAAACTTAATGAACATGATAAATCTTAACTCATTGAAAACGATTTAGCTTAAACTAATTAGTTATGTACTCACCTAAAATACTTGGGAATTTGAATCTTGTGGTCTCTCATTTTGCATAGTTCAAGAAAGGTTATCGTGTTCATTATTACAAATATGTAAATGCAGGTAACATAGGTTTTAAGCACTGATAACAGTACACATTGATGAGATGGCTCCTTACATCTGTGTTCATGGCTTATACCATGCGTGTTTTCAATGTGCTTTGACCGATCAGAGGTTTTCTTCGGTTTTTTTTTTTTTTTTTTTTTTTTTTCTTTTAATGGGTTTTGTGTTTGCGGGGGGGACTCGCTAATGAAAAATGATGCAGAGGCTCTATGAGAGCAGCCACTTTGTCCATGTTACTAACACAATTTTTCTTACTATTAGATCATCTATATTACATAAATGAGATGAAAGAAATAGAATAAGATAGTTTTCTTTTAGTCAGAGTAAGTTTATGTTTGAAGTTGGTGTTTTAAAGTAAGATGAGGTTTTCTTGGGGAATGCTGAGCCTTATGAACTTCAAATTTGAATGTCAGTGTAAGGTGGAATCAGTCAGTGAATGAATAATATGTAAATTTTGCTTGAAATGGTGAGAGTCGGGAATTTGTTCAAGAGCTTCGAAGGACATAACTTATATCAACATTTAAGGAATTATGAGCTTGAAGTCAACTTGAGTTCAGGCAGATGATTATTGATTTTTGTTATGTTAATACAAATTTAGTATAGCCTACTCTTATCCTCCTGTCACTGGTATAAGAGAAAATCTTCATTGGGCCACTATTATCCAGTGACTATAATGGCATGCATGTTTGCCCTAAATTGGTTGCAACTCTACTTTTGTAAATTTATGGGATGCATGTTTTTCAAGTTCTTTTATGTGGTTTGAAAGTCTCGGATCTTTTTGCCTTACTTGATTTAAATGACAATACAATGATCCTGTCTTAACATTTTTTGATTCTCTTCTGTTGTCCTAATGATTATTGTAGATTATCTTTACAAATGTTGGCAACCCTCATGCTTTAGGACAGAAGCCTTTGACATATCCTCGTCAGGTGAATACCTTGCAAAATACGTTTTTGCTTAGTATTAGATACTGGTAGCATTTCCTTTCAGTTACATTCTCTTTTACTTGGTTTTTATACTTTTAGTGATGCTTAATTTTAACCTTCTGCCTGTGTGAATACTCAAATTTAACCTTCACCTATTAAGTATGCTTGAAAATATTCCGACTAAAACATGTAACTCCATGTACTTTTATGCCTTCAATTAGGAAGGCTTTAATATCTGTTAATCTTTCTATCTTGCTATTATATAACTTTTTCTGTAGGTGGTAGCATTGTGCCAAGCTCCATTTTTATTAGATGATCCAAATGCTGGACTGATATTCCCAGCTGATGCCATCGCTAGAGCTAGACATTATCTCTCATTGACTCCTGGTGGTTTAGGTAATGAACCTTGATTTTGTTCATATTTGTTTTATCAGCTTCAATTTGACCTGACTAAATGAGAAGTATGGTTATGTTTTTAAGAAAATAATGTTTACATTTATGTCAGTTGAATCAAAGGGCAACTATGATTAGTTTGGCACTGGGAGGTCCTTAAGATGTGAAGGTTGTTACCTACCGTGTTCCATTAATGAGCCCTTCTTTGAATATATTCACGGTGTCCATCCTAGTCATTGTAGTTCCTTCTTATGATTACTAATCTTTCATCCAATCTCAAAAATTTTGGTATTCTCCTTGGAGTTCTAAATAAATTTAAAGATCATGATAATCCATGAAGATCATGAAGAGTCGGATCGTGAAGCATAGGTGGGTAGATTTTATCTCCAGTCTTTCCTAGGTTATCCAAAGTTTAGCATTATATTTTGCATATAATCTATCTGAGCATCTTACTTGCTGATAACCCAGCTTGCTTTGGTGTTAATATCATTCATTTTAGCTGTCTGGTATCTGATGAGTTACTAACAGTTACCTTGGAAGGGGCTTGCTATATGCATTCTATTGCTAAATTAAACTGGGCTTGTGATCATTTAATGCTAAAGTGCCTGGACCTTATCCCAGGTAAGGTTTTGCATACCAATTTAGGAACACATCATGTATCATCTAAAGATTTTGTAGAAATGGTAACCATTGTGAACTTAAATGATTCTCCATCTTATCAAATAACTACTGGGCAGTTTTTCTTGCTTGAGCAGTTTTAACCAAGTATATGACCCTTAACAAAGAAGTGATCTGAAGAAAAAATAAATAAATCATAAAGCAACCATAAGAACTGGAAGAAAAGATCATTGTTATTGCTGACTTGTATTGTCATGTAAATACTCCAGGATGGGATGCATAATTTTCTGCTAACCAAATGGTTGATTAATGTGGGAGAATGATGACTTTGCTGAATACTAATCGTCTCAATCTAAACCCAACTTTAACAATCAGGTGCATATAGTGATTCTCGAGGCCTCCCTGGAATAAGGAAGGAAGTTGCTGAATTTATTGAAAGGCGTGATGGGTACCCTAGGTAATTGGATAAAACTCAAGTAGTCTTTTTGAGTAGCTGAGACTAAGTAGCACGATGAACATAATGCTCTTAAGACTGATTTTGTGCATGGACTGACTGCAGCAACCCTGAGCTTATATATCTTACTGACGGTGCAAGCAAAGGTGTTATGCAGATTCTAAATACCATCATCAGAAATGAGAAAGATGGGGTACGTTGATCCATGAATGAATTTAAACTTTTTTATTTTTAAGAGAGAAAATTTGCTGAATCCATTTATGTCTTATGTGACAACACTACAAATCTAACGTCTGCTTATTGGCAGATTTTAGTCCCAGTTCCACAGTATCCTCTTTATTCAGCTGCAATACAATTATTTGGTGGTTCTCTTGTTCCGTACTATTTAGATGAGGAAGCAAATTGGGGCCTTGACTTGAACAATGTGCAGCAATCAGTAGCAGCAGCACGATCAAAAGGAATAACTGTAAGCAAATTGATTGTATTTATTTATTTTTTCTCTGTTTTGTCTCTTTCTGCTGTATATATTCAGTGGCCACCTCAAAAACCTAGGGGGGCGTCTCCTTTTTTCCTGATAACTACTGTCAAACTTTTTGTGGGCTTTCTGTTGTAGTTAATTCAACGAGCTACCTTTTTTAGTAAGACATAAAAACCTAAGCACATTCTACTAAAAGCTTGATTGTATATGCTCTATTTATTAGCTATATGGAAAACATAACTAAAAAAACAGTTGATCATAATGAAGTCTTCATTCCATCAAAGTTTTTACATATTTTACTTTTTAAAATTTTATTTCAGATTTGTTCAAGTTCTTAACCCTATGGTTACCGAAGATGTTATTGATTAATTTTAAACAGTGGATTTGACCAGTCTTTGTAGTTGATAACTGTTGCATTTTATGATAGAAGAGCTAGAGAGAAAAAGATAGGAAATTTCTCATTAGGACAAGTACCAATAAACATAAACCATACTCTGGTCACCCGTAAGGTAAGTATACTCCAAATATGAACTACTTTATATATCTACATTCTACGTATTTAACAATAACTTTTTTGGAGGTGACCGACAAAGAAATGTACAAGTTTTACTTATTCTCTTGTATTTACAAGAAGTAGTTTGTCACATAATCCATGGATCTTCTGAAGGGTGGTGCACAACATACTGAGGAATTTGTCCACTGAATTGGTTTCTTTCTGGGTTTTGGATTTCCAGCACATATATTCGAGTACGTTTCACACACATATATGTTGCCTATGCAAATGAACTTACTCAGGGAACTGCAGCAACATGCATGTCTATTCTTGCATTCCAAACTGTGAACCCATGCGATGGACAGAATCATCACATGTGTGCGCACCTACATAGGGAACTGCTGCATGTTCACTATTTTATTAGTTTTTGACCTTGGTTAACTCCTTAGGACCTTATCTTATTTCCCCTCTAAAAATAGTAAGATAATTAAGTATTTGCGCTTCTTTCTGACATATCACCCCTGTATTTATAATCCGTCCTTTGTGTCTTCATGTTTTTTACTGTCTTCATGCCACTGCAAAATCAATTATATGCAAATTTTGTTATGATCCCCTTATTTGACTGGTAAACAATCTTATGATATGATCAGGTTCAAGCTATGGTGATTATTAACCCAGGCAACCCTACTGGTCAATGCCTTAGTGAAGCCAATTTAAGGGAATTGTTGAACTACTGTTTCCACGAGAACTTAGTCCTCCTAGCAGATGAAGTTTATCAGCAAAACATCTATCAGGATGAACGACCTTTTATAAGTGCTAGAAAGGTAGGTGTCTTGATCAAACAGCATTTTTTGTGTTCTAGACTGTTAATATATACTTTAGAGATTTCCATCTAAATCTAAATAACAGCTCTTTGATTCTGCAAGATATTGGTGGACATGGGTCCACCTATGAGCAAAGAGGTCCAGCTTGTATCTTTCCATACAGTTTCAAAAGGCTACTGGGGTGAATGTGGACAGCGTGGAGGATATTTTGAGATGACTAACCTTCCTCCTGAGGTATATTATATAACTTTGCATCTTATACTTATTTTTCCTGGTCAAGAATTTACTTCAGAATTCTCTATCTGCACGACTGAATTTTTTTGAATTATTCTTAAGTTGCGTATTGACTGCTTATATAGTCTACTGCTAACTGTGTTAAGACTACAATTGTTAAGAGTATACTTAATATTGAATTATTGTATTGGCTTAATACCTTATTATTATTATCTTTAGACTGTAAGCCAGCTCTTGCAGTTTTTTTTGTAAGGTATAAGAATGAATTTAGATGAACAAGTACAAACAAATTCTCAGTGCAAATGATTGTTGCATTATATAATTGATACCTTTTGATATCATTTTTATTCATATGTTACTTTGGCATAGTGAATGTGTTTTCATGTGAAGGAGGAACTGTATAGGCCTTTATTCTAATTAGACAGTTACATGTCACCCAAATCACTTTCTTTCTGTTTAGTGGAATAATAATCAATTGTTTAGCTAGCAGAAAGTTGATAAAAACCTAACCATTATTTTGAGCATTTACATATCCAGAATGCCTGGGTCATAGATCCAAAAACTTTTTGAAGATACTTGCATGATAATCAAATAAAGATGTCAAGATATGACAATGAAGCACAATGTGTTATTTCTCGATTATCTGCTTATTACCAGTTAATCCTAGGTTGCTTGAATAATGATCTATTAACGTTTGCATGTATGCCACTGTGTCTAATCATGGATGAGACATGGAAGCCTAGTAAAGCAAATTCCATGATCCGGAAATAGAAAAAGGGTGGATGATGTAAGTCTATTAACACAAAGTTTATATTCTAGCAGTTATAATTATGATTATTATACCACAGTTCCTATTTTTGCCATAGGATAGATGCATAATTTAACCAATGTCTGAGAAATTGTGTTGCATATGCATTTTTTTTCCCCATCAAATCGTACTAGAAATGTATCCTTAGTAGTAATGGCTTCTTGGAAGTATTAACCCCAAGTGTTTCCTTGATTTTAATCTGATGCAGACCGTGGATGAGCTTTACAAAGTTGCATCTGTTTCACTCAGTCCAAATGTTCCTGGACAGATATTTGTAAGTGAATATGCTATCAATATGATTTGAATCGGAAACTTTAACATTCGGCTGCTTCTTTTGCAACCTGGTTAATGCAAGATATTAAAGGATTTCAGTGGAATAAGACTTGCTCAGTAGTTTGAATCAATCTTATTGTAATGATTTTTTGGTCAATGTGGATGAGGTTTTTGTTCTAGTTCAACCTTAAATTGCAACATTAGGCAGAAAGCTTTTTTCTTTTGCAGATGGGGCTCATGGTTAATCCTCCCAAGCCTGGAGATATCTCGTACTTGAAGTTTACGCAAGAGAGGTAAGAAACAGTAACAACCAATGTGCTTTCACTTATTCTTTCTGTACTTTTTGGATTCAAACTTAAAGTATTTCTCCATTATCTTTTCCTAAGATTACTAACATCTTTAAGAAATTATTATGTGCAACAATATGTTGTATATAGAATGATACAAGGCATCTTGTGTAAAAAAAATTTCTATCAGTTACTGCTAATAGATAATGCATATAAAACATGGAACACTATTATTATATTGTTATTGGAGGCCAGAAGGCCCAGAACTAGACTAAAACTAAAAGGTATTTTTCCAATTATTTTATTTGGTGTTTCTATTTAAACCATCATCTAATGTATCTTTATAGCTATTCAAGTAGTCGACGATTGTATACTGTTATAAAGTGGTTTTGATGTAACAGTGCTGTCTAACTGTATGCTATATTATTTCTATGCAGCAAGGCCATCCTCGAGTCCCTGAGGACAAGAGCAAGAATAATGACTGATGGGTTTAACAGTTGCAAAAACGTAGTTTGTAATTTTACTGAAGGTGCTATTACCAAACACTAATATGCTTCTCTGATCTCTTTATTTATTCCAACTTATTTAAACATTCAGAATGTACATTCTACATACTTTTAACTCCTAAGGTGCTGATGCGAATCAGGAGCCATGTACTCATTCCCACAAGTCAGATTGCCGCCAAAAGCAATAGAAGCAGCCAAGAAGGCTGGGAAGGTTCCTGATGTTTTCTACTGCCTCAAGCTTTTGGAGGCAACAGGCATTTCCACTGTTCCAGGCTCAGGGTTTGGTCAGAAAGAAGGGTTAGTACTTTAAACTACGCTCAACTGCATTCTGCTAATTTGACATCTATCATCGTCATGTAGATCTAAGGTGGCACTATATGTTTTATTTACCTATGCTTTATCCTACTTATGTGTACATGGGATTTGTCTTGCATTGCACTGGAACTAATCTGACTAGCCTTAGAAACTTACTCTGTTGCCAGCTTTGGCAAGCATTACTGTACAGCAATATACCATTTGGCTTTCAACATTTGCCTTTTTATTGGGTTTACCTGGCATGAGAAGTCATGTTAGTTAAATCACTTGCAACCTGTGGGAAAATACTAGAATTAGAAGAGAAAACCCTCGAAAATTCAATTGTTTTGTGGTTGAATTCAAATTTAATATAAAATCATGAAGTGCAATTGCCAGCGTGATTGGATCCAATCACTGTTCGTCGCAAAAGTTTTGCTTCCTTCCATTGAATACAACTTAGATTACAATGCAAGTGAACAAGATAAAAAGAACAAACGAGAGGATTTTATATATATCAATCTCTCTCTTTTACAATAAGATTTGTGTGGGATCTGTGGCGATGGGATCTATAGTAGTTCCTTTGGACGATCTGACGTCGAACTCTTCTCTCTTGAAGGTGACGGCCAACTGTAGAATTGATCTCCTCTGGTCTTGATTCGTTCAAGGCTCTGTGCGTAACTTGAACGTCTCTAAAACTTCAGCAAGGGATCTCAGGTGCCGAAAAAAAGACCCCTAGGGCTTCCTCAAGAGGGTATTTATAGCCTTAGGATGATTTAAGAGTTTCTATCCAAATAGAATTTGTACTCATCAAGGATTCCAATCAAATATCTTAGTTTTGATTTGAATCTCTTGATTTGGAATTTTGATCGGATTCAATTCGGGTATTTGGATAAGCCCAAATCATAATCTCAATCAATTTGAGATTCTGGTTATCTGCTCACGCGGAGCTAATCTCATCAAAACGCGGAGCTAAGGAACCAGAACGCGGAACTAACGCGGAGCTATTGAATAGCTTCGCGTTTTGTTCCAATGCGAGGCTATTATAGCCAAACGCGGGGCTGCGGAGTTAGCTCCGCGTTCTGTTGTGGAAAATCCTTTTAACTTAGAAATTTTCACTGCCAACAGAACCCCCTCCAAAGTTTTCAAAATGACTTAGAACTTAGTAAATTTTGAAATACTTTGGATACTTAAACTGAAACGCGGAGTTAAAATATCAAGTTTATCTCGCGTTTAGTTCACTTGCGCAGAGCTAAATAGCTTCGCGTTTCAGTGAGTAACTGTTCATTAATTACGCAGTAATTACTCAGTAATAGCTCGTTAATTACTTCTGCTCTGACTTTCGCGCCGAATACCAAGAGGCGGAGCATTTTAAATAGAGCCTCAAACTCTTCTTCATTTCATCCGAAGAATCCAAGAGCTTAGAGCTCAGGCGACTCAGACGAATCAGTTTGAAGGAATGATCTTCAACCGAGCTTCCTTCGACTTCCCAAACATTTTCCATCACTAGGATGTTATCTAAGAAGAGTACGGTGTCGCGCGCCTCCTCACCATCGGTGGCCGGTGCTAGCAGCGGAGGCGATGGCCAAGGCAGTGGCCACCATGGCGAGCCAATCCATGCCGCACCAATTGAAGGTAAAAATTCCCAACTTTGAGACTCCTTAGTTTAACTTTGGAGTGTTTTGGCTCGGTTTTAACCGACCAACCAATTTTGAATCGGCGAGATCGCCGTTCTCCGGCCGTAAGGCTTGGGAAGAAAGGAAAAGATGGAGAGAAACTCTGATGTTCTTCTACGCGAAGTTATCGCATCATCCTCGCGTTTAAAACACGGGGCTATTTTAACTAGCAGTCGCATTTAAATCGCGAGGCTATTTTGATTTAGCAGTCGCGTTTAAATCGCGAGGCTATTTTGATTTAGCAGTCACGTTTAAATCGCGAGGCTATTTTGATTAGCAGTCGCGTTTAAATCGGGAGGCTATTTTGATTAGCAGTCGCGTTTAAATCGCGAGGCTATTTTGATTAGCAGTCGCGTTTAAATCGCGAGGCTATTTTCTCAACTGCGCGCGGAGTTTATCCTTAGCTCCGCGTTTTCATACCTAGAAGATTTTTCGAGTTTTCTCTAACTCTTGATTCTTCTTTTGCAGTGAAGTATTTGGACCAGATCCTTCTTGAAGAGGAGTGCATGTGGCTTTACCAGTCTTCGTCAGCAAAAGTAACTCTAAGGAAGTCAGAAGCATGTACTTTACAACATAGTTGCAGGTTTCAAGCCCTGGCTCCAAAAGATAAACTTTTGAAAGAGTTACAAGAACTCTGCGGCAGCTCATTAAGTTTTCTTGAGAACCATTTCTGTTAGATGACAATCTTTGTTGCTTTCCAAAGCGATAGAGATGATCATTTAAGGGCTTGTAGCATGTCGAATACAACTTGTGCATCTTCATTAGGATTCTTGTAGCAGTATCTTCAGATAATCCACTAAGAACTTTAAACAGATCATAGTTGACATTTGCAGAGGAGATCTTTTGCATGTGAACAAGAGAATTGAGCTTCAACATCCCGTGGAGGAGTCTCATTGTCGAGTTATTGATGATTCGATGAATAGGTAGAAGCTTTTAGGAGAGCTATAACTCTCTCTTCTTCTGTAACCTTTTGCTTCATGAATAAAGATAATTCTTTTTCTCTTTACTTGTTGGCTTCAAGAATTTTGCTTGCTCAACAAATAAATAACTCATTATTCTGGTAAAACAATCTAAGGCTCATTTGCGTAACTTTGATTTGTTAGTACCTGAAATGATCAGATAAGGATCATTTAACTTAGACAGAGACGCTTAATTGCACTTGTCTTAGTTTGATGGAGGCAATTCAAGGCTCAGATGCATAACTTGAATCGTCCGTGCCAAAATAATCAAGTGATGATTATCAGATTTTGGCAGAGGCGCCAAATAACGCTTGCCAAATCCAAGCTTTATAGAAACGCGTAGCTAAAATACCAAGTTAGCTTCGCGTTTTGCATATTTGCGCGGAGTTAATAACTTCGCGTTTTAGATGACCACGCGAAGCTAAATAGCTTCGCGTTTTAGGGAGTAACTGATCAATCAGTCACTCCGATTTTCACGCCGAATGTCAAGAGGCGGTTTCCTTCATTTAAATGGAGTCTCTTTTCCTTCTTCACTCATCTGAAGAATTTTCAAGAACTCCGGCGACTAGAGCTCAAGCGATTCAGGCGACCCGATCGATTTCTCCAAGCTTTTCGTAAATTTCTCTTCGAAATTTCGAGATCAATGGCACCCAAGACTCGCGCTTCTTCACGCGCAGCCTCGCCATCGGCGGCTGGCGCAAGTAGCGGCGGCAGCGGCTGTGGCAGCGGCTAGCCAGTCCATGCTTCGCCCATCGGAGGTAAGGACCTCACTTTTGGGGCTTTTTAGAATATTTATAGAGTGATTTGGCTCGGTTTTAACCGACCAATCTTCTCTTTTATCGGTGAGATCGCTGTTACTCCGGCCAAACTGGCCTGAAGAAGAAGGAAAAGGTCTCTGATCTTCCTCTATGCGAAGCTATCGCGTCATCCTCGCGCTTGAAACGCGTGGCTATTTTGACTAGCTGTCGCGTTTCATAGCGAGGCTATGAATTTTAGCTTTGCTTTCGTAAATGCGAGGCTATTTTAATAATTTTGTGCGGTCTAATCTTTAGCTTCGCGCGGAGTTATTTTCAGCTTCGCGCGGAGTTTTTTTTAGCTTTGCGCGGTCTAATCTTTAGCTTCACGCTTCCATACTTAAAAGATTTTCTGATTTTGTAGAAATTTTCTGACCTTTAGTTTTTTCCTTTTTTCAGTTGGCTATTCTGTAACTGAAAGACGAAAAATGTTTCATGAGACTGAAGACTCCGCCTTTTCTTCAGTGGATGAAAAGATTTATGAATGACGCATTCGCCATGTCAAGTCTTCCCGTCATTCAACAGAGATTGTCCGCTTTGATCACTGTCTCCGAGTATGCCCTTCCACTTTCGGTAGTCAGAAAGGTAGCCTACCGCCGGAACCCCCGTAACTGTAGCTTGCACTCGAGCTGGCACGGAAAGAGTGAAGCTTCAATTCCACGGTTCCAGAATAAGGAAAGTGACTTTTTCTTTTGAGCCGAGCTCCCAATCTCCCAAGGGCATCACTTCGGTTATGGCGGGGGTGCAGACTCAGTCACCCAGTTTTGTTTCACCACTGTTTTTGCTGCGTACAAGCCGGGCTTGAGAGAGCGCAAGGAGAAGCTAATCAGATACAACCCTGCTTCTGCACGGGAGATCATTACGGATGCTCCTTTTGAAGCCATAAATCGGGAGGCGTTGGAGAAGCCGGGGTTCCTCTTTGGAGATATCATAGAGCACTCGGATAAGGTTCTCTTTAGAGAGGGGCAAATGGCTGTATCATGCCGGGGATCTGCTCATGTTTCTGCCCGACATGGAGCGCAGCTACTCCTTGGTGTACCTCCAGAGGCTGTCTTCCCATCGCGAGTTAGAATTTGAGCTAACTCGTGAGTATGGTAGTGTTGCAACCGGCAAATTTGGCACGAGTGGGGCCTTTCAAGATGGTCCCCCAGATGTATTACGGGACTCCTCCCGGGCAGAGTCAGCAAAGAGCACCCTGTTGGTGAAGTCCCGATTCGTGCTAAGACTTTCCTTAGCGAATTCTTAGCCAAGGGTGGTCAATACCCTGCTAAAGACTTTAGAATGCTTGGATGGGTCCACTCTTCAGGCAACATGTGGTGGTTCAGACTTGTCAAACACATACTGGACACCCATGAGCAGACGTTGAAGGAAATTGGCTTGTACAAAGCTATTAGAAACGTCCAGTTTGGCTTGCCTCAAAGTGCGTTCCACTTATTTTGCCTGCTGGAGATGTATAACCCTGAGACCGACACTTTTTTCACACCAGTGGGTGAGTTTGGATTCGCTCTTTATGAGATGTTCGAAGTGTCTGGTTTATCAATGAGCGAAGTTCCTTATGAAGAATACATCTCCACTGCTGAAGAATTGAAGATGCTGAAAGCGGAGGATGAGCACATCTACCAGACTTACTGGGAAATGATGTGTCACTATCATATTTGCGCCGACCTGGATGGAGTAAGGAACCACGGAATTGGCCATAAGAAGTGGGCTGATTATCTCTTCGTTAATTTGAAGGAGAGTCTTCCAATGATTCGGGGACGCCCACCCGTAAGCGTTGAAGAGATAAAGGAGCGCATCTCTAAGCTGGAACCCACAACATATACGACCGAATCAAATGAAGAAGGATTTAGTCCCGATACGGTTTTTCAGAGCTTCCATTATCAAGCCCAGTTCCCTATCTCTGAGAGGGGTCTCTTTGCTGGCTTCTTAATGTTGTGGATGAAGAGGTGTGTCGTCCCTTCGTTGCCCAAGGAAGCTATTGCCAAGAACGTCGTCTATCCAGCCGTTCTTTTGGCCTATGGACGACCATTCAGGTTGTTGCCAGCAATGGTTGCCAATCTCCAAAGTGGGCTCCGGGCCTTGTGCAACAGTTTCATGCCAGCGAAGAAGAATAAAGGCAAAGCTGGGAAGGGTAAAGCGGCCAAAAAAACTGCCACGGTGAAGACACCGAACCCAAGGGTAGAGATGCCCTATACATATTTAATGGCGTGGCTAGTCATGCACTGTCCGTCGCTGATGAGTGCTGCGGATTGCAACCCAACTGACAAGTCGTTCTTGGTAGAGAAGTATGAGCGTTCTGTCTGGAAGAGCAATTACGTGTCTCAAATCCGTAGAACACTCCATCATCAAAACTATGAGATTTTCCGCTGTTTCCCGGACTTCTCTGGGGAAGAGTATGGATCCAAGTTTAAAGATATTTTGGGAGCAGATCAGTTCACTACCTTATCTTCAGGGGTTTTCTGGTGGTTGTTAAATATTCGCCCCGGACACTTGGTGTACAGGTAAGACACCATGTGCTATATAGAGCCGTATATCCCGAGCAGATTTGCTCGTCAATTTGGATATACGCAGCTTTATGTAGGAAATCCAAACAAAAAGTTGGCGTACGAGGGAAATCTGTATGCAGGGGCACGGGGCTGGTTCCATTTTGTTGCTGGAGGAACCGGAGCAGAATTTATGCTTCCCCTGAAATCACCAGAACTAAGCATGGTGTTAAGCTTCTGTACCTGGTACAGCGTTGCAAATGCTGAGGAACCAAACTTCTCCATCAACCGCAGCTGCTGCAAAGAGATAGAGGCCTTTTATGCCAGCCGCAAAGGAGCCAAAAGAGTGAGGGTGAAAGGAATGGACGAATTTCTTGGTGCGGTGGCCGATCCATCAGATGTTGACGACTCTGATGATGATGATAATGATGGTGATGAGGATGACGCTGATTTTGGCGGCGCTTCTCAAGACTTAGTTCCCCGTCCCCGGAGTCCAACCGTTAAACGCCGCAGACCTGCAAGAGGCGAACCGGCGAAGAAGAAGCAAAAATTAGCCTCGGGGACCCTCTTAGTCTCTCAAGAGACGGCGGCCAAGTTTGCTTCGGATTTGTTGGCCTCAATTCCGCCTCCGGCGCCGGCAGAAGAGAATAGACCTGCTGAGACTCCAGGTGCTACTGAGGTCCTGACTCCTCCAACCACAGAACCTGTTGAACATTTCGTGACGCAACCTCAGGGTAGCGAAACGGGTGCTCTCCTAGAAACAGCGATGGTTCCCCCTTCAAGTACGATTACTGGACTTGTTTCTCCTGGTATGACTCTTTTATTCTATCTTCTTGTTCATATTTCCACGTTATATGTAACACTATTTGTTTGTTTTTTACATGTGGTCAGCACCACTCGCCGATGCATTCGACTACCAGGGGAGAATCTGAGAAGAGGGTGGATTATTCGGGTACTACTGGCTCAGCGGGTGGATTAGGTAGTACTGCAAATGAATTTGACGCAGACTACTTCACAACTCCTCCCTCTGTTCCTTCTTCAGTTCCCTCTATCGATGAACTCGGGAGTGATGATAGGACAGAGGTGGTTATTGCGGCCACAGCCAAAGAGGCCACGCCATCCCCAAGTCTGCCATCTCCGACGCCACCAATCTGTTCTGAAGAGACCTTTCCAGTAGTCATTGGGGTGCCTTCTGTTCCTCAGCCAGCAATATTAACGTCCTCTACTATTATGGCTGTTGAAACATTGGTGACTCCTCTGGCTCCGAGTCCTCCGCTAGCGGGAGACGAAGAAAATTTGAAATTCTCATTCGAAGCCACTTCTGTCACGGGAGGAACTTCGGGTGAAGAAACATCATCGTCTACCCCAGCTGGTGGCACTGCCCGAGTGAGCTGTACTAATGATGCTTCTCCTCGGGTTCCTAGTTCTGCCAAGTCCATGTTGGCTTTACTGGCCCCGCAGGTTATGAATCTAGCACAGGGACGGGCTTCTTCCTCTTTGACACCAACGGACGCTGCTCCTCCTCTAGCGACATCTTCCTTAGCGCTGCCTGTTTTAAACACAGACACTATGGACCCTCTTGAAGAATTCTTCAACCATAGCGTAAATGATTTTATGCGGCTACTAAGGAGGTGCATCGGGATGATTCTTGACGGAAGAGATTTCTTTAATCTTGGACGTCCAATGTTGTCCAGCTATCTGGATAATATTGAAAGGATTGGGGGACAAGACCGAGCAGCTCCCTACCGGGCCCGTCTCGAAGCTTTAGAAGATCAGGTGAATACGCTCAACACAATTCGCCAAGCGGATGTTGAAGCGATCAGTGAGATCGAGTGGGCGCGTCTTCGGGTAGAGTTGGTGGCTCGTCAAGAGGAATTGAGGCACCAAGAGGAAGTCTGGTCTCGGGAGTTGGCAGAACTACGAGCTAGCCAGGAATCAGTCCTCAGGGGGCTAGAGGCAGTAGACTTTGATATTGAGGGGAGCCAGGCTGCTATCCTCAGAGCTAGAGATACTATTGCTAAGGCCCGAGCTATTCTGGAGGCCAGCGAATCTCGGCTAGGAGAATCCGTTAAGAAACGGGAAGAATTGATCCTCCTACGAGGACAACTCGAATAAGAAAGCGCAATAAGAAGCCGCACTATTGAAGAATCTCGTCAGCGGTTGGCCCAGCAACTGACAATAAATGACGATGATTTACGCCGGCAGGCTCAACACTCTCTGGAGGAGGCTCGTCGTCGAGTGATTGACGAGGCGACGAATAAGTTGAGGCTTCTAAAAGATCCATAATTTTATTCTATTCTTTTATTCTTCATTCCTTTTGTAATAACTTGTAATAAAAAAGGAGAACTTTTTGTAATTTCATTCTTCATTGATGTATAAAGGTAATCTTTTTGATTCTTTTACCTGTTGGCTACCAAATTTGTTTGCACAACAGATAACTTGTCATCAAAATGATTTAGTTGTTTTAGGTAAAGTAGTCCAATGCTCATTTGCGTATCTTGAACGGAGATGGAAATAATCCAAATCATACTGTCAGAGGTAAAGATTTAACATGACAGGTTTTATGGGATTTTTAGCAAACCTCCAGTTATCAACGGATTTGATTAGTTTTTACCAATCGCCGTTTGCGTTGGGCTAGCCATGCTATTCCCCTCAGCATGGTGAGTTGTCGAGGAATTAATTTCCTCTTCCATTTGCTTTTAACAGCATTGGGTAGTTAATTTCATACTTTTACCCCCAGTATGATAGGGTTGGCGAGGAGCTTGATCTCCTATTCATGCTGCCATAACGGCATTGGGCAATTGAAGGCTCTCGTAAACAAATGGAGGCGGTTCAAGGCTCTCATGCGTAACTTGAACTGGGCGCACCAAGATGATCGGATTAGGATTCATCAAATTTCGACAGAGACGCCTAACTGCGCATGCCTAAGAAAGAAGTCCAAGTGCTCATCTGAGTAACTTGAACAAATGGAGGCGGTTCAAGGCTCAACTGCGTAACTTGAACTGGGCACACCAAGATGATCGGATTAGGATTCATCAAATTTCGGCAGAGGCGCCTAACTGCGCATGCCTAAGAAAGAAGTCCAAGTGCTCATCTGCGTAACTTGAACAAATGGAGGCGGTTCAAGGCTCAACTGAGTAACTTGAACTGGGCACACCAAGATGATCGGGTTATGATTCATCAAATTTCGACAGAGACGCCTAACTGTGCATGCCTAAGAAAGAAGAAGTCCAAGTGCTCATCTGCGTAACTTGAACAAATGGAGGCGGTTCAAGGCTCAACCGCGTAACTTGAACTGGGCACACCAAGATGATCGGGTTAGGATTCATCAAATTTCGGCAGAGGCGCCTAACTGCGCATGCCTAAGAAGGAAGAAGTCCAAGTGCTCATCTGCGTAACTTGAACAAATGGAGGCGGTTCAAGGCTCAACAGCGTAACTTGACCTGGGCACACCAGGTTTTATGAACTAGATGGGATAGTTACTCTGTCACCATTTTAGTTCGTCAAGCATAGTATTTCTTCAGAAACTTGCCGTTGATCGGCATCATCATCCTATTGCCGTTCTGATTCATTAAGTGGTAGGCTCCACTGGAGTATACAGTCTCCACGATGAACGGTCCATCCCACTTGGGTTAAAATTTACCCTTAGTCTTGTGGGTTAGCACCATCGGCCTTTTAACAGCCAGAATCAAGTCTCCTTATTTAAAGGTCCTTGGTTTAACGTTCTTATTGAACGTTTGCGCGATTCGGGCTTGATACAACTCAATTTGTTGTTGAGCCCTGAGACGTTTTCCATCTAACGCCTCTAGTTCTTGTAATCTCTGTTGATGGTGCTCTTCTGTCGTCATCTTTGTGGCCAAGGCCACTCTTAATGATGGTATCTGGATTTCAAGAGGCAAGACGGTCTCATTTCCGTAAACCAAGGAGAATGGGATAGCTTTTGTCGGGGTGCGAATAGTGGTGCGATAAGCCCACAAACATTCTCCCAGTTTTTCATCCCAGTCTCGTTTATTGGAAGAGACGAACTTTCGAAGGAGTTTAATGATTGTCTTGTTGAAAGCTTCGGCTAACCCATTAGCCGCGTGGTTATATGGCGTCGAAGCAATATCTTTGATTCTGAATTTATCACAGAATCTTGAGAATCCCTGGCTGATGAATTGCGGTCCATTATTATGGATGATCCTCCGAGAGATGCCAAAGCGGTAAATAACATGATGCTTAATGAAGTTAATCACATCTGTTGTTTTTACCTCTCTCATGGGCACGGCTTCGGCCCATCTTGAAAAATAATCGGTTATCGCAAAAATGAACCGATGTCCTCTGGATGACGGGGGAGTTATATGCCCCACAATATTCATTCCCCATGCCTCAAATGACCAACTAACAATAGTATTGTGTAAGTATTCTGGGGGTTGATGAATAAAATTGGCATGTACCTGACATGCATGACACCGTTTAGCGTATGTCATTGCCTCAGTAATCATTTTCGGCCAATAATATCTCAGCCTTCTTATGCGGTCTCCGAGTTTTGGACCGGGTTGATGAGCTCCACATACTCTATCATGTGTTTCCCTCAGCACTTCATCTGCTTCTGCTTTTGATATGCAGCGTAGTAACAGACCATCATTTGACTTTCTATATAAAGTCTGTAGTGTACGATCAAAGTAGAATCTCGTGGCCTTCCTCTTTATCGAGGCGGCCTCCTTTGGATCCTCTGGTAGTATCCCATATAAGGCGTAATCTATGAATGGAAATCGCCAATCATGGGGTTCCATAATTAAACCTGTCTGGCACACCTTTTTGGCTTGGAATATCGTATCTGGGTGGAGTTCTCTGCTACCAATAGTGATGCTCTTAGCTTCACCTGGCGGGATTGCCAATGTTGCAGCTAACGCGGCAAGAGCATCTGCATAAACGTTCTCATTCCGAGATATATGATATATATAAAATCGTTCAAAATATCCTGCTAGCTCAATGGCTAGCTGATGATAGGAGATGAGGGCTTCATGTCTGACTTCATACTCACATGTCATTTGATTGACGATGAGCTTAGAGTCTCCATATGGCTCTAAATAATTCACCCCCAGTTGTAGAGCCATTTTCAGGCCGATAATGAGCGCGTTGTATTCTGCCACATTATTCGTGCATGGTTCTGTTAATGAGTAACCGTTAGGCAATATATGTTTATGCGGAGATATTAGCACAATCCCCACTCCAGCAGCAGATCGTCTGGCAGCACCATCAAAGAACATTTGCCATGATTGTTCTTTGCTAACTGTGTTGACCTCTGACGTCTGTTTGGATTTGGACCAAATTGGATGGTCTGCAAGGAAATCGGCGATTGCCTGTCCCTTCATGGCCTTTTGAGGGACGAAGTGTATATCATATGGCGATAGCAATAATGCCCATTTCGCCAATCGACCATTTAAGGATCCTGGTTTTGTCATCAGGATTTTCAAGGGGTTAACCCGTGATATGACATGTATCGTTTGCCCCTGAAAGATAGTGTCGCATTTTCTGAACAGCGAACACTAGGGCTAAACATTCTTTTTCAATCGGGGTATACTGACGCTCGGCTCCGATCATTGTCCTGCTTAAATAATAGAGGGCGTGTTCATGGCCGTGCGCATTATACTGAGCAAGTAATGCTCCTATCGCATCATCCATGGCCCTTACATATATAAGGAAGGGTTGCCCGGGGGTCGGTGCCATAAGAACAGGAGGTTTAGTGAGATATTCTTTGAGATCGTGAAACGCCTGTTGACATGCCTCATCCCACACGAAAGAAACCCCCTTTTTCATGAGTCTAGAGAACGGCTGGTATCGCCCTGATAAATTGGAGATGAAACGCCGGATATAGGCTAACTTTCCTTGTAACCCCCTTAATTCTTTAAGATTGCGGGGCGGTGACATTTCACTGATTGCTGTCACTTTTTCAGGGTCGAGGAAGATTCCTTTTGAAGTTATTATGAACCCAAGGAATTTTTCACTTGACACTCCCAAGAAAGATTTGGCAGGATTCATCTTCAAATGGTGTTTTCGCATAAGATTGAAGACTGTCCTTAAGTCATGCAGATGATCTTCTTTGTTTATGCTTTTGACTGCTAAGTCATCTACATAACACTCTACAGTTTTGCGCAGGTGTTCCTTGAATATGACATTCATCGCGCGTTGGTAGGTGGCACTGGCGTTCTTCAATCCGAAAGGTATCACCGTATAACAGTATACCCCTAGCGGTGTTCTGAAAGCTGTATGTTTTTCATCATCTTGGTGCATTTTAATCTGGTTATATCCTGAGAAGCCATCCATAAAGGACATCCTCTCATAACCGCAAGTATTATCAATCATCACATCGGTGATGGGGAGTGAAAATTCATCCTTAGGACATGCAGCGTTCAGATCTCGAAAGTCGATGCATATCCTGATTTTGCCATTCTTCTTACGAACCGGCACTATGTTAGCCACCCAATCCGGATGTTGCTCTTCACGGATGAATCCGGATTTTATAAGCTTATTGATCTCGGCAACTATTGCCTCCATCAATTCCGGTCGAAAACGCCGTTGTTGTTGTTTAACTGGCTTGGCGTCCTCTTTAATATTTAACCGGTGTGTGGCAATTTGAGGGTCAAGTCCGGGCATATATTCGTAACTCCATGCGAACACGTCAATATACTCTTTGATGAGAGATATAAGTTCCTCATTTCCCAAGGGAGTTAGCGTGTCGTTTATGAAGATGGGTTTCGGGTTTTCTTCCGTTCCCATGTTGATTTGTACTAATTTGTTTTCTGTGGGCAGGTCACGCTGTTCAAAGCGGACATCCCAGAGAGTGTCCATATGCTTGGCCCAGGAATCATCTTGAACATCAATTGGTTTCTCGTCGCTTTCTGGTGCGGCTGAAACCATATTGGCCGTCAAGGATTGAAACCAAGCGCCAGTACTTTGATCCGAGTCATGATCAAGTGGAGGTGATTCATCATTGGCCGAAGAACTTTCTTCTTGTCAGGATGGTGATGAGGGAGGAGTAGATACATAGCCCAACCCCCTGCGAGTCTTTTGATAATAATCTGGGCTTTTTCCTCTCGGTCTAAATGAGGGTATGAGATTCCGTCGCCCTCTTCCAAAGTTTAATCCTGATTTTTTGGTGAAATTATAACCCATCTTCTCCATTATTTGCCGGGATTTCTGTTCATACAAGTGAAATTGAGGTGACGTTTGTTCATCACTTTCACTGCTTCGTCTTTGTCGAGGTGACGTAATTACCCTGCTGAACGTGATCGGCCTTTGGGATCCCTGTCGAGGAAGTACTTCAAAGAAGTGACCTTGTCCCTTAGTTATTTTTTATTGAGAGAGGAGGGATGACCTGAGGGGCAAATGGTATGCCGTCAGAACTTTAAGTTCGGACAGGCCATCCACTTCAGTGGAAGTACAAGAGGGTTCAGACTCAGTAGCTACAGTATGCTCGTAGACTAACTTTATATCTTCATCAATAACCCATTCACTCTCTATCACATCAGTTATATTATTATCAAGACTCAAACTAAAATCTAAGTGAGGGTTGATTTCATAATCACCCCCATCGTCTTCTTCAGGAAGCTCATATTCAGTATCTGCCTCGTTACCGCTTTCATCAGGCTTTTGAGGCTTGCTAAGATCGTCATTGGAGACTTCATGGGCTGGTTTGTAAAGTGCAACATCTGTGAAGTAATTTTCCAGCCCTTTAAATGGTTGTTTATCTGCAATTAGTGTCGGACTTCTCCTTCTTTGTCGCAATACTTCATGCATTGGTGGAGAGTCGACGGGACTATCATGTGAGCGTGGATCCAAGGTCGTCCCAATAAGATGTTGTAGGAGGTATCTGCATCAATAACGTAGCATGTAGCCTCCGTCCTCAAGTCCCAGATTTGACATCGGAGTCGGATTTTTCCGAGGGGACAACTATTATTGGCATTAAACCCATATATCGTTGTATTGGTTGGTGTCAGACGATGGAGGGAAATCCCTAACAGCTGCATCAACCTTCTGGGCACGACACTTAGCGCAGAATCCGGATCAATTTGAATTCGGTCTACCTTTGTGGATCCAATATATCCGGTGAAATATAAAGGCCTGTTGTGAGTGATTTATATTCCTCACCTGCATGTCTTCTGGAGAGAAGATAATTTGTGGGACCTGCCTCATTATTTGGTGACAGTGGGGGCAAGAGTTCTGTTCTTCATCGGCCGGCTCAACAATCTGGGCTAGGAATGACTCAGAGTCTGCCAAGGCCTCTCTTAACGCCTCACGAGTTGACTTTGATAATCGTAGCAGCTCGTATAGCGTGACTCGAGCTGGAATATTTGCTAGCTGAGCTATAATATCGAATTTGAAGGAAGTCTCCTTGGCTCCTTCATCTTTTCCAGGGTTTTTCTGGAAACGAAGACCTTTCTGCTTCGCAGGATTGACGAGTTCCGCATATATATCTTTCGGATCTACTATGGTGTAGTCCTTAAGATATGTTTTTCCAGACCGAGTGCAGGAAGGGCCCGCCCCATCTTGATGAGTGGCCATGGCTTCGGGCTCCTTTTCAGAGTCTGTAGGTACCCCTGCAATATATTCATTTTTTATTTCTGCAGAGATAGCATTGCTAGTCCGCTTCTTCTTTTGACCCCCTGTGTTTGTCCACTGTTCGTCTTGTAGCAAATCAGAATGGACCCACATAACTTCCCCCTTCTGGGTCGTTATGGGGACAAGTCCTTCTTGGGCCTTTTTATGAGGGTCATGGTTCTTCGTAACCAGCTTACCCTTTGGAATTGGGGTCACCCCTGCGGGGAACTCATGGGTTCCAACCACTATGGTTACCATGTTGGCAGTGACCTTCTTTTGCTCCTCTTTAAGCGTTAGAACTCCAGCTTCTATTAATGCTTGGATCCTGTTCTTCAGAGGGTAATAGTCCCTAGTAGGGTGTCCAACATTCCGGTGGTAGAGGCAATAATTGGGGTCGTTGGTTTTACCAGCGTCCTCCGGCTTCCTATTCTCCGGAAGTTTCAACATTCCCTTTCTCAGGAGTAAGTGAAAGAGCGTAGGCGTTTACTCTGCTTTGAAAGTATATGTCTTCTCTTGCTGAGGCCTATTTTGTCTGATGCCCTGCTGATTTTGGGGCTTCGGGTTTGGTGGAGGATTTGTCTTTTGTGGAGCTGTCTCTGATGCCATCACCGCTTTTCCTTTATTTTTATTACTATTATTTTGGGTGTATGGTCTACTGCTCCCAGTGTTTTTAGATCCACGAGACTTTTCAACTCGACGAATCAAATCCTCGGCTTGCTCTCCCTGTTTGAGCAAATCCCTCCATGTCTTAGACTCTATGGCCCCCATTTTTAGGAGCACGTTAGTTTTAAGATTATGCCGACATGTCTCGACTAGAGTTTCCTGGATCATTCCGTGTTTGCAATGCACGGACTTCTCCCGGAACCTTTCTATGAAGTTTTTGACGGTTTCTTGTTCCCCTTGTTTGGTTGCAAGGAGGGAATGAACCGTAATCTCGGTATCATTCTCGAAGAAACGTGAGAGAAATAGTTTCTCCACATCAAACCAAGTATTAATAGTACCTGGGGGGCAGCTGCATAAACCAAGTAAAGGCAGGCGCTCGCAAGGTACTTGCGAATACCTTGGTCATTATTGGGTCATTACCCATCAAATGTCCTGCTTGGGACAAGAAGTAATAAATGTGCTGACTGGGAGATCCCTTCCCGTCGTATGGCTCTAATTTGAGCGGCTTATACTTCTGGGGGTATGGTACCACATCCAATTCAGGTGGGTATGGTCTTGAGACCCCTGACTCTTTCAACTCCTTTTTATGCATCAGTGCTTCGAGTTGACTTTGCAATTTTTCTATTTTCTCTCCATGTGGATCATGAAAAGAAAATCTATCCTCGTCCTTTTGTTGCTCTCGAATCATTCTTTCTTGAGCTTCAAATCTCTGATTGATGTCGTCAGATTTATCCGCTATATGTGACGCTGACTTTTGTAGCCGAGATGACGTAGAGGAAGGAGGTGAAGCTATTGCTGAGTTATCGCTGTCATCGTCATAAGAACCTCTTATAAGCCTCTTATAGTTTCGAGGCGGAACGGCTCCTGATTTAAGTCGAGTGATATGAGGAGGTTCTTCATCACTCGATTCTGAATCATCATCCGTCTCTACAATCTTCTTTCCTTTTCCCACCATATTGGAGGTTACAACTCTCTATTCTTTTAGGGAAGCGGTTCTTGTCTTCTTAGTAGGGTTCTTGTTTGACTTGGTTAATCGGTCGAACACCGATACCCTGCTTTTGCTGCAGCCACAATTGTCCATTACAGCGGATACCGCTGTCATAAGCTGCTGGCAGTAACAGACAGGTTCAGTTTGAACTTGTTCTATGCCTGTCTTCTTTAATAGATACTCCCTGAGGTCAGTGACCTTAGCCACGGAGTCGTGGGACCCATCCAACTTTTGAGAGGGTCTAGGAACCCACTGAAGCTTCTTAGGATCACTGGAGTCCAGCTCTGGTCCACTGATGCGACGATCATCCCTGATTCTGTAGTCGGGTTGATCTACGCGGAGCTTAGGAATAGCTCGCGTTTTGGAACGCGGGGCTGAAAATTAGCTTCGCGTTTAATCTCGTGGGGCTGAAAAATAGCTCCGCGTTTTACTACGCTAGCCTCGCGTTTTACGCTGGCTTGGCGTGTCTTCAGAAGTTTTTCTTTTGGAATTTTAGCCCCGCGCGGAAGAAAATTCTTGCACGCTGGCTTATTCTTGTGATTAACACAAGTTATAACTTCGCGTCTAGTGCGATTTTTACGGTTGACGACGATCTGCCAATCATCTTCGCGATTTACGCGGAGGTGAGGCATCTTGCGTTTCTCGCAAATACTACTGGCTTCGCATTTCTCGCTAAGCTCAGTATTAATCTCGCGTGGAGAATCACACGCTGGTTGTAAGGAAGTTTTATCCTCGCGTTTCTCGCGAGTATTAAAAATCTTGCGTTTCTCGCAAGTTGTACTGGCTTTGCATTTATCACTAGGTCCAGTAATAGCCTCGCATGGAAAATCGCATGCTGGCTTTAAGAAGTTTTTATCCTCGCGTTTCTTGCGAGTGTCAAAAGTCTTGCGGTTCTCGCAAGTGCTACTGGCTTTGCATTTATCGCTAAGCCTAGTAGTAGCCTCGCATGGAAAATCACATGCTGGTTTTAAAGAGATTTTATACTCGCGTTTCTCGCGAGTGTCAGAAATTTTGCGACTAGCGTAAATCTTACTGGCTTCGTGTTCCTCGCTAAGCTCAGTACTAGCCTCGCGCGGAGCACCACACGCTGGCTTTTTCTTGCGATTAACGCAAGTTGTAACTTCGCGTTTCACGCGATAGTGGCTGGTCTCGCGATTAGCGCGAGCCAGTTTGCGAGGGACCATAGCCTCGCGTTCATTAGCCTCGCGTCCAATGCGGGCTTTGAGGGCTTTTCGCCTCGCTCTCCGATTTCTATTTCGGAGTTGGGTTTTGGTCAATCCAGTTTCCAGGTTTTTTCGGCAGTAGGGAGGTCATCCTCTGCTAGGATTTCCTGCCCGAACACCGGCTCTATGGCCGCGGTCTCCAAGGATCCCCGTTCCTCGGTGGATTCTTTTTTACCCATTACTCGGGTACTGGAGCGCACGCGACGATAGTGTCGTGTGTCGTTCAGGTTACCTGATGATTCAGAGGAGAGGTACTCCTCGTAGTTCTGCTGGTCGATTTCAACGACCAGCATGTCTGCATCGGATCCGATCAAATCGACGTCCGATTGCGCCACAATCTCTTCATCAGTGAAAGAGATGGCTCCCACTGTGGTCGCCAGTTTGTTCGCCGCAAAAGTTTTGCTTCCTTCCATTGAATACAAGTTAGATTACAATGCAAGTGAATAAGATAAAAAGAACAAACGAGAGGATTTTATATATATCAATCTCTCTCTTTTACAATAAGATTTGTGTGGGATCTGTGGCGATGGGATCTATAATAGTTCCTTTGGACGATCTGACGTCGAACTCTTCTCTCTTAAAGGTGACGGCCAACTGTAGAATCGATCTCCTCTGGTCTTGATTCGTTCAAGGCTCTGTGCGTAACTTGAACGTCTCTAAAACTTCAGCAAGGGATCTCAGGTGCCGAAAAAAAGACCCTTAGGACTTCCTCAAGAGGGTATTTATAGCCTTAGGATGATTTGAGAGTCTCTATCCAAATAGAATTTGTACTCATCAAGGATTCCAATCAAATATCTTAGTTTTGATTTGAATCTCTTGATTTGGAATTCTGATCGGATTCAATTCGGGTATTTGGATTAGCCCAAATCATAATCTCAATCAATTTGAGATTCTGGTTATCTGCTCCCGCGGAGCTAATCTCATCAAAACGCGGAGCTAAGGAACCAGAACGCGGAACTAACGCGGAGCTATTGAATAGCTTCGCGTTTTGTTCCAATGCGAGGCTATTATAGCCAAACGCGGGGCTGCGGAGTTAGCTCCGCGTTCTGTTGTGGAAAATCCTTTTAACTTAGAAATTTTAAATGCCAACAATCACAGATGCAATCGACTAAACAGCTCTACTTCTCATCCTGTAATTGGTAGTTTTTAATTCTCGAAAAACAGGTAACCAAATGGGACCTTAGTTTCCTAAATTCCACTTAGTTTGGTGTCGGGGCATGTACTATCAATTTGTTCTCTAAGCGCTCCCACTGTCTTTATGTTTTATGGGCCTGACATCAAAATCCACACAAGATCAGCTCCATGGCCATTCCTAGTATTGCAACAAAATCTCCAAGCAAACTATTGATACTGAAGGCAGAAACCGTCCACTTTGTATGAGATAAAGAGGGAACATTCATGTTTTGGTGGTCAGACACACATTCAGGGTTTTATACTCGGAATCTCTCATGAGTTCTTATGTGGCGTGATGTTCTATGGAAACAAATTGCAATCCAAATGTGTCCGTAATAGCAATAGTTCCTTTAGAAAGGCTTGTTATTGAGTCCAGATTGCATACTTGCACCGAGACATGCTGATAGAGATCAAATAAAATCAAGATTAGATTAGATTAAAATTTTAAAAGATTTGTTATTATCTTGTTGCATTAGGATTTTCTATATATTGATTCTCTAATTTTTGTTTAGATAGAGAGAGATGATGAATTGGAGAATGACTATCAAAGTGATCGATCCGGTGTGGTTCTCTTTTTGGTTCATGTAGGTTACCCCCAAATACTTGGGATAAAACGCTTAGTCGTTGTTGTAGTTGTAGAGAGAGACATGATGAATGAAAATTGAGAGCATGTGATTTGTTTCTTTCCAAATCTTTTCCATAAGTGATTTCTGAGAGAGGAGACTTGTGATTCGCCTGGATGTGAGATTCAAATTCTCAATTTATCTCAAAATCCTAATTTCTTTTTTAATTCTCCACCAGAAATCCAAATTTAAGTTCCGTGCCTTAAAGAGAACAACCCATTTGGATCCTTGAGTTAACAATATACTGCTTCAACTGTTTGTTCTAAACGGCAATTTCCAATTGTATATCCGATTCTGGAACCTGGTTTATTCTGGTTACTTGCTAAGCTATTTTCAGATAGGCCTCTTATTTTTTATTGCTAAGCTCTTGTTTCCTTTGTTCTTCTAATTTCAATTCATTAATCTTGAGAGTTGTCACAATGACTCGGCTAACTTTTCCATGGAGCAGGGTTTTCCATCTAAGGACGACAATCTTGCCAGCAGAGGAGGACATGCCTGCTATCATGGCAAGCTTCAAGAAATTCAACGATGAGTTCATGGAGCAGTACGAAGACTACAGAGGCTATTCCAGGATGTAGTAAGCTTTACAGAAAGACTGAAGCAACCGGAGCCTGTACAATGTGCTACAAAGTAAGAGATCGAAACTATAGCTTATCGAGGCTGTTTCATATAATTAAAATCGAATTCGACCTAATTCTTCCAGATGCTTCTAGAAAGCATCCGAATTATCCATATATGGTGGAAATTGCTCAAGAACATTTCTTTTCTTCTTCTCTTTATCTTGTAACACAGTTTAACCATTATTTGTCTGAATGAATGAAACATCTTAAGTGGTTGTCAGATGTGAAGACAAAATGAAGAGAAGAGAAGTAGTTAGTTATTTTTTAAGATGAATTCATATCTAATTATAAATTATTTTAATTTCTGTTATCTTACTGTAGTTATATTCAAACTGAATATGTTATCGGTATTTATATGTGTTTATTTACCATAGCATAGAAATGTATGGATTTAAATATTAGAAGTTTTTAATTAAGAAAAAAAAATTATTTCTGTTTTAAATTTAAAATTTTGATGCGCATCGATGTTCGAAGCGTGGCAAGCCCAAATGAACGGCGCCTTCTTTTGAACAGTGATTAGCAGTGATAATAAACTAATCAAATAATAGTGGGTGGAGGTTGCTTCTGGATGTGGGACCAGGATTGTCAACGTCTGCACCAAACAAAGCAGCCCCAATAAAAAGTAACACGACTCGAGACCTGAGCCCGTTGGGTCTGTTGCCGACAGCCTCTTATGTGGGCCCCACCTCTACGGCCCGCAGCAGCGGCAGTAGTAAGCAAGCAAGCAAGCACGAGGTAGGTTTCGTGACGTGAGTGATGTAGCGGCCTGCAGCCCACAGCAGAGTGCACGGGCTTCCGCCGCTGCTCCCAGATGCGCAGCCTGCCTTGCTGGTGACACGTGAGACGCACTGCCCCTGCGGCCCCCCATAACGTCACCGTTTTTGTGGGCTCTATGATTTAGGCTTGATTGGTCCACAATCATGACTTTTTTTTTTTTTTTTCATAATCTCCCTCCTTTATCTGACAGTACTATGGCTAGCCTCACCGGCCTCCTTTTTCTCCGCACTCAAAAAAAAAATAAAAAAAATAAAAAAATAAATCTCCGAGAGCAAAAATCTTTTACAGATAATTTACATAAATTTCATTATTCTTATTACTGATCTATAAAAACATTGAATAATCGTGTTCAGCAACATTATTCTTCATTTTCATTTATCAAGTCATTCAAACTAAAATAAAAAAACCGTAATTATTAAAAAAAAAAAAATCTCCTTAATAGGACTGCATGTATCATGATACACAAAATACAAGGCTCTAACCCTCTGCCTCAACTTATTAATTGGTGCCAAAAACAGTTAAAATATAGATTTAGCTATGTAGCTATAGCCCAAACAGTGTACACTGTGTATTATACTAAGAGTAGTATGATAATATCTAATATAAGCTTAGCTAACACCTGACCCAATCTAAAATAAGCCCATACTTGCATGTAGTTGTAGTTGTAGAAAAATCAAATCTAGTCACCTTCAATATACTATATATCTTGCATGCCTACTTTAATTATAGCTGTTGTGGTTTCCTTCAACCGAGCAGTTTCACAAAGATGGAGACCAGTGACTCTCCTGTGACGTGGAGTAAGAGTTCGTGCCAAGTTTTTTTTTTTTTTTTTTTTCAAAAACGAAGAAAGAGAGCGAGAGAGAGAGAGAGAGAGAGAGAGTTGACAGAGTAGAGGAGATGCCTACAGCTGAACAGCTCTGGGTGGGGCGTAGGTTTCAGGGAGTCAGAATGACTGCGGCGGTGCCGTACAGTGCAGTCCGTGATATAAGGGATTCGAGTGACGTAGCTAGCTAGCTAGCTAGAAATTAGGATCTTAAGAGAGAAGAGAGAGAGAGAGTGACAAGACTAGACGAAGCCAGAGGCCAGGGGCAGGGCATGGCCATGGCCTAGTCCGTGTCAAGCCCCATTCCCACACGCCATCATCGTCTCCTCCTCTCTCACTCTCTCTCTCTCTTCCCTTATTATATATAATATTCTCTTGTCCTCATATTCTACCATATGCATGAAAAATGAGAAATTGTTCGTGAGATGAGATGAGATGAGATGAGATGAGATGATACCAGATTATGAGATTATTGCAGACAAAAACCACGTTAAATTCATGAGATATTACATGCAGCATTTCGCTGCGTAATCCGGACTCGTACTTGGGAAATTCTAAATGCGCAGCTGTGAGCATCACATTCTATAGTAAATTGATTAGCAACATAGGGGAAAATGGTGCTCACTAAGTCATATGTGGTCCGCACTCCGCATTTAGAATTTCCTCTCATACTCTATGAGTCGAGCTAACTAGCCTCAGGTAGCACCGGGCCGGGCCGGGCCGGGCCGGGCAACGCCGCTTTTGGGACCCGATCCCAAAAATCTAGAGGTTTTCCTTATGCATTTTAAGACTTATTAGTCGAAGAAAAAAATAATAATAAGAAGAAGAAATAAATTTCAAAATAAAAGTAAAAAAAGTTATTTTTTATTTATTTGTTAATTTTTAGAGAAGGAACATAGTGAAGGAAATATTATTTTATGTAAAACATTTTTGCTTATATTTTTTTGTTTATTCTTAATGGATTAAAGTACAAATTAATTTTGAATGGTAAAAATGAGATACAAATAAATAAATAAAATTCCTTGTTACTTTAACATCTAGAGTTCTTCAATTCAAAAGTTCGAGGAAGAAAAATTTGGAAATAGACTACTACATGTACATGTTTTACCTCACTATAAAAAAACATCCAACTTTCTTTTTTACCAAATAAATGCTTGAAGGCTATTGAGCCCTGGTTCAAGTGGTATCACTCTTCTTTAATATGTGAGTGGTTCTGAGTTCGATTCTAAACAAAAATTCAATTTGGGTAATATTGCAAAAAATATGTGTGAGTTTGATTTTAAAAAATACAAATATTTGAATTAATGAAAATAAACTTACTTCCCCTCTACCTCGATTCAAACAAACACATATTTAGTTTCGATACAAGATCGATCAAATCTTTATTTTGTTCAAGTAAAAATAAAATCAAAATTTGCACATATGCAAATCTCCAATTTCAAAAGCTAAAGTTTGACTAATTTTATTTTGGCACACGAAATGGAATTTGAAAAAAAAAAAACAAAAAAGAATCCACACCATGTAGATTTTTTAACTAATTAATATATGGAGTGTATGAAGTTGGAGTTAGTTTTAAGTCTATTCTCTTATACGAAAAAGCCAAGTTTGAGTTTGTTAAAATACAAAACAATTTCACTTAATTCTCACCACAATTTCGAAGTTTTGGCTCAGCGAAATGGACTTTAATATGATACAAACGCACATTTAAGTGCGGATTACAAAGAGAAAAAACCTTTGCGTAAAAACCTAGATTTTTGTCCAAAACGAGTTTGGGGCATATTAAAATACAAAATAATTTCACTCAATTCTCATTAAGTTTTAATATATGGTGAAGGGACTTCAATAGAGTTTCCAAAGCTTACCTTTTAAACTCCATAAAACCATGATTTCACCTTGTCAAGGACAAGGAAAGTGAATCTCGTTAATGGATGGTCGAATCATTTTGAATCCTGAATCCTTGCCTGCTCGATCCATAATGCTATCGTCAATCTAGCCAAACAGATTTCGTAGCCAGCACGAGTTACTTTAAACTCGTAATTCATGTAGTATGCTTAAAATGTAGGGATTTTTGCATATCGATCTCTTAATTCTGTAATAATGTAATATTAGTCCCCCTAAAATATTTAATTTACTCCGGTTCAGTCCCTCTGCTAATTACTCCGTCTAAATAAACTGTGGTTTATAGTTTTATTTTTGAATAAATATGTCAATTTACTTGATTATCTTTATGTAAGTTAAAAATGATCTGTAGGCTAGGGTATTTGCATAAGTGGTTTATAGTATCACTCAAGTTGTGTAAAATCTTTTAAGTAAAAGTTTGTGAGTCTTACGTCATAAAATCTTTAAGGTAAAACACCAGTGAGTTGGAGGTCTATTTTGTAGTCTACGGTTGCTCTGTCTACAACAGAAGCAACGTATATAGCAGTTACAGAGGTAATAAAGGAGGCAAATTTGGCTATAGGGGTTGCTTAAAGACTTGGGGATTGTTCCGAAATAGCTTACTGTGTATTGTGACAGCCACACTACAATTCACCTGGTAAAGAATCAGGTCTATCATACACGAACAAAGCATATCGATGTCTGGTATTACTTTGTGCGGGAAATTATTGAATATGAGAAGATACTGCGTCAAGAAATTAGAATTGCAGAAAATCCCGCTGATATGATGACCAAGGTGATGACTTTAACCAAGTTTAAGTTTTTGGATTTGGTCAATGTTTTGCTAGTTTGAAAATCTTTGTTTAGAGGTACCGACGATGTAAGTCTTCATCGCTAAGGTGGAGATTGTTGTATTTATGTGTTGGTCTAATAGTCTCACATCGGTTGGGAACTAAGAAGACACCACCCATGGGCCATATAAAAAGGATTTTGGATTTTTGGTTTTATGTAACCAAAAAACAATTAACTTTTCTTTGTTTTATAAAATTGTTTTGAGAAAATAATTTTAATTTGGGAAGTTTTTTAATTTGGAAAAATTTCCAATTGTAATGTTGAGGTTTTTTGGATTTGGAAAAATTCTCCTATTTTAAGAGGGAGTTTCTAATTTGTTATTGGCCGTTATAATTTGAAGCTTGATGAAAGTGGATTGATCGTCGGCGCATGAGGATGTAGGTAATATTTACTGAATCTCGCTAAATTTTGTGTCTTCTCTCATTTGCATTAGTTTCTTTATTTTTTGTTAGTAGTTCCTATTTGATATTCTGTTTGTTATTGTGTAAAATTATTCTGGATGCCTATTTGTATAGGTAAGATATCCGCTTTCCGTAACATCTAACTCCTGTTGCCAACTAAGTTGAATTTGATTGTGTATCGATACGGTAATAGAACTATATTTTTAGTTGTCATGTTTGGCAACAACCATCAGCTTTCCCAACAAAAAGACCCGAGAGGTAAAATCTCACAGTCTATCACCGCAATCACCTTTCATACGAATGAGTGGGAGCTTGAAACTAGACCTGCTTACTGGGCCGGGCGCTGGGCCGGGCGGCCCGTTGGGCACGCCCGGCCCGGCACGTGCCCGGCACCTCGGCTCGGGCCGTGCCGATAGCACGGCACGGCCCGGCATGGGTTTTTTTTTTTTAATAAATAGCCGTTGGGGGGGTTGGGTGGGTTTTTGCAAATTTTTTTTTGCAAAGAGCCCCCAACGGCTATTTTTATAGCCGTTGGGGGATTCTTACAATTTTAAATTGCAGATTTTTCCCCCAACGGTCAAAATAGCCGTTGGGGGGTTTTGTAATTTTTTTTTTTTTGCAACTGTTGTGGATCCCCGTTACAAATTAGAAGGATTTGAAATATTAATAGATTTATTTTATACAAATATGTCTTATGAAAATAATGTGAGAGATTTAGTTAATGATATTAAAACATGTTTAGATATTATGTATAAAACATATGAAGATATGTATGGTGTACCAATACAAACTATAAAAGAACATCTACTAGGAAAATTCGTAATCCAATAATATCATTTGTATTTCACAAAAAAAAACAAGACAAACTAGAACATATTTTAATGAATTACATTATTATTTAGAAAGAGTTAACTATGAAGATAACGCATCCCCTAAAAATTATGAATCCATTGATATTTTGGCATGGTGGAAATCAGAGGAAAAAACATATCCCGTACTTTCCAACATGGCCCGTGATCTACTAACTCTTCCGGTGTCTACTGTAGCATCGGAGTCTACTTTTAGCGCAGGTGGTAGAGTGCTCATGGAGTTGAGAATCTCAATGGCGGCGAACACATTGGAGATGTATGTCTGCTTGAAGGATTGGTATGACGCAGAAGGTAGGGAACAAGACTTGGCTAATAAAGTTGTACTAGAGACCTTAGACTTACCAGAAGAAAATGAAGCATGATTAAAAATATTTAAATTTGATCGGATTTTCATGGATTTTTAATTTTTTTTTTTTTGCAATTTTTAACTCATAAATCTCTTAGAAAAGATACTAAGAACAAGTTGAGGGTGACGGTTAGAGTTCTCTTCCCTCTCTTCGGGCTTTGTATAACTTTTAAAGAGATTTATAGAGCAATTATATGAATGTAATGAGATTAAATATAATATAATATTTTTTTTATTGTTATTACTTCTTATTAAATCTAGTTAAATGAAACTAAGTAGCCTCTTTAATTTTTTTTTTGTTTTTTAATTAATATGGACAGGCATGAGCTCGGCACGGACACGGCACGGGCCCGTCGTGCCGTGCTGGCAAGCCAAGCCCGGGCCTAAGCCCGGGAAACCGTGCCGTGCCAGGCACGACCCAATAAGGAGGTCTACTTGAAACATAGGAATAACCCTAGGCAAGACTTCTCTGGTGAGGGATATCATATGTGTTAAAAGCGCATACTTCTCAAAGTTGCCTGCCCATGCTCGCAGAGAGGCTACTAGGCCACATTTTTAATATAAAAGTGGTTGAAAGAAAGCCTATTCAATTAGGGATGGTAATGGACTCGTGCACATGCCAAATTTTGAATCTCTCTATACAAAAATTTAAATTAAAAAAATAAAATTTTTATCTTTAATTTAAAATTTCTGTTTATATTAGACCAAAAATTAAACTATGGATGCATCTATTAGTATCTCTATCTTAACCATTCAATAACGCAAAGCCCGCAAACAGGCGGCCCAAACATTTGTTTTTGACTTGAGAGAAGTGGGCCAAATGCCCATCTTGTTGTGGTGACTGTGGTGGGCAACCACTCAGGCAGATCTAGCCCGCCAAATAATTGGGTTCCTTATGGGCTATTTAGGCCCAGTATGGCCCAATATATATATAAATGTTGTCTTTTTTGTGCTCATGAATATAATATTGTTTGACATTTAACGGCTTATCGTTTTGAAAGAATTCTACTTGTTAAATTCCTAATCGTATATTACGTTATTTTATACAGGCAAAGTACATTTTATCTTGGATGTAAACCAACATGCATGAAAATTTAACCAAGTTTTGTAATATTTTGTAGATTTTCAATAAATAGCCAATGGAGGCCCAGTTTGGATATGGAGTTCATGAAAACTTGGCTTCTTTTAAAATTTTCAAAATTAGAATTTATATGCATACAAATTCTAGTTTCACAACTTAATTAATTCTAAACGGGCAAACTATTTTTTTTCTTTCCAAGTGAGCCCAGGAGAATGTTTACCAAGTGAGCCCACCTAAATTTCCATCTATATCCTTACATAATTGAGCTAAAAACCCTCTCAGATCTACTGTATATGTTCGTTTGTTAATACTCGAATGGTACTATACACATTCAAGTATTAATATTCAGACGTTACTATACTCGTTCGGATATTAATATCCGAATGAAATTCGAACTCCACTGACAATCAAAATTACTCTCAATTTTTTTCTCCTAAAAATGACTAAAATTTAGTTCAAAAAGAGTTAGATGAAAAGTTAGCTAATCCTCTAAACAAGACAAACTCTCAATCCTCTAGTTAGGACAGAGAGAAGTAAGAAAATAAAGAGAAATTCAAAGTTCAGATTTTTGGATTTTTGGTGTGGGAATGGTAATGGACGTGTCCACGAACCAATTTTTAGCTCTTATAAACATATTTTTTTGAATAAAAAAATAAATTTTTATATTTTTAATTCAAAATTTTGTATTGGCTGATTCAAAAAGTGACCAACGGATGCATCTTACCATATAATGGTGGGTTAAGGTGATTTTCGCTATGAGGAAAACAAAAGTAACCTAATTTAAAAAATGGGCAAAACTTATATTTGTTTTAAGGTTTTTAGATAGGGAATTTGTAGATCCTCCCCAATATTTTTTCTTTATGAGTCTCATAGATTAAATAATAAATAATTATATGTTTGTCATTAATTTAAAAAAAAAAAAAAACTATCAAGCCATTCTCTCTCTCTTGTCGCTATTGTGGTCACCGCAAGGACAGCAGCCTGAGAGAGAAGGAAAGAGAGAGGATAATTTTGAAAAAAGAAAAGAAAAAAAAATAAAGCTTACTAAAAAAAATATCTATATTTTAAATTTCTGGTGACTCTCTAAGAAATTGGGAGAAAAGCGTGGCCGCATTTAGAAACTCCCTTTTAGATGTGCTCACGTATGGGCTCACTTAGAACTTACCCCTTAAATGCGGGAAATTCTATTTGTGCACGGCATTTTACTTTTAGCGTCCTGGTTCCTATTTACACCAAACTTATATTTTGAAATGATACCATTTTACTTTCTGCGCCCAAATTTTTTTCCAAAAATACCCCTCCTCTTTTTCTCTAACTCCTTACCCGTCCAATTCTATTTAGTAAAAAAATATTTTGGTCGAATATTAATATCCGACCATGAAACATGCTGGTCGGATATTAATACCCGACTAGCAAGCGAAGTCTCAAAAAAAAACTAATTAATGATAAATTTCAAACAAATACGTATAAAACCTAAAAAAAAATTCAAATCGTACCTTAGATTTGTCCTCTGACATCAATTGCATGTTGGAATCTTCAATTTGCATAAGAAAACTTAAATGCAAATTTCAAACTCAAATTTTATTTGTCATGTGAAATCGAAAAATTCGAAATTCTTCTAATCTTTTCAGGAACATTAATGTAAAAAATTTTAAGGGGTCAAGAAATAGAAGATGTGTTTTCATTAAATACCAAAAAAAATTATTTAGGGTTTTGGAAAGAAAATAGAGGAAAAAGATGAGTCATAATTTCAAATTCTAAAAAATTAACTTAGTAAAAAAACTAATTGCAAACTTTTAATTATTTATAAATTCAAAAAGTGTGTGTCAAGAATAAAATGGCGTGTGCAAATAGAATTTTCCCTTAAATGCCAGTGCCGTTCCCTCTTCCAAACTAAGAAATAGCTCGATTAGGGCTTTGAGCGAAGAGACGCGGAGAAAAGCAAAATTCTCCCTCTCTCTCTCTCTCTCTCCCCCCCTCCCCAATCCCCAATCTCCAAACTCTAAGTAAGTAATCATCTCTCTTATCTTCAAATCTCTTTCTTTTGTTAGATACTGGAGTTTGATTGACTACTTTCTTAAGCTTATTTGCCAAATTTTATTTCCCTCTTTTGTCAGATCTGAGATCGGAGCGGTAAAGTACGATCAAAACAATGGCTTTGGTGAGTTGTTAGATTAAATCCGTTAACTTTCGATTTATTCCATTTGTTTTGTTGTTGATTATTATGTTATTGTGTTCCGATTCTCGAATTGGTAAAGCCGTGTTTTTTTTTTCTCCTGCTTGAACTCCAATATAAGATAGGATGCAGATCTTGTTGATTTACGTATAGAGTTTGTTGATACACTTGAAAATTTATGTTAGTGGATCTTCATACCGCTTTGAGTACAGTAATTTTGTTGGTGCTGGGTTTAGATTATTTCAGTAAATTGCAGTATTATTATTTTAAATTGTGGGATTATGCTTAATTTAAGTGTATTATAATCATTTTTTAGGTTGAGAATTTAGTCTTCGAGTGTATATAGAGGGTATCTAATAATCTGGATGAGTTCATCAATTTTGAATCTTGATTCGTGCGACTCTTTTTTGAAAATTTATTTGTTTTGATTGTATGATTAGTTGTATTGGTCTGATGGAAAATGAAAGAAAGAAATAGGAAATGGAAAATGAAAGAGAAAAGAAAATAAATGGAAAATGAAAAAGGATTCTATTTGTTCTCTGGGTCGAAGATAAACTAAAATGTAAAATATAAGAAGAAAAAAATAAATTATAAAAATTTAAGGAAAAGAATTTGTCTAAACTCTCTCCACTCTCCTGTTATGATTCCATATGGTAGTGACATCAAGTAGTATTTTCTCCCATTTTTCATAGATTAGGAGGGAGAAAAGGGTCGAAAATTTTCACCATATTTTCCTTCTTTTTTCTTCTTCAAATTTTCTCCCCAACCAATGGAAATTAATTTTTTTTCTATTTTCATTTATTTTCTCTCATTTTTTTTCTCAAAGTGAACTGGCACTAAGTCTATTGTACTAGGTGTATTGGTTTTATTTTAAAAAAATTAGATAGCATCTGTTTAGAGCTTTTTTGTAAGGTATATATTCCAGGATGATTGTTTTTAGTGGTATAAGAAATGGCCAAGGCAAAGTACTTGCTTTTGACTAGCAGAAGATTAGGCCTTTACCTTGATCCTTAGGCGGGATTAGCAATAAGCAGCCTCTTATTTTGGAAAAATAAAAATGCCGCTCATTTTTGAGATTTTGGAAAAAGGTGGTACTTCTTTAAGCTCTAGGTTCTCTATATAGCTATTACTTTGTTTTAGTACTAGACTGCATTGTTGAAGTGCGATATGCAGCAGAGATTTTTAAACTGCACCTACCTTAGTTTATATGGGTTCCATCTGTTCTGGCATGAACTATAGTCTACTCACAACCTATCGATATGGGTCTTTTAATGTTTACTAATTATCACCTTTTATGAATTAAGAAAAGAATGTTATTGAATTTATAGATTGCATGCACCTTGTGTCATTGGCTTTTTAGATGAAGTGCTTGTGACATCCCGCTAAACATTTAATCCATCAACTGAAGAAATTGAACTATTGATTCCATGAAACTTGGGAAGGTAAGTTGATCACTTACTTTGAATTTTAATCAGGAGGCTAGCATTTGAATGTAATCCAACAAGTGTGAATGTGATTTTTCATAATTTACCGTTAAGTGAGAAAACATTCTGGTAGTTCAGAGAAGTTTAGTGAATAGTGGTTTTATTTGAGATTGGTTGTCTAAATTACAACATGATGTAGTGAAAAAGTTGGAATTAATCATGGGAAAATCAATTTTATGATTGATTGGATTTGAATAAATAATAGCTAATGAGAGTTTATGCATTGGGGTGCTGTTTGTGGTTTTCTTTAAATACCAATTATCTAGTATTTCACTTTTGGTGGAAGTCTTGCACGAAGACATGCTTTGCCCAAGTATTTGGTTATCTTGTTTTATTTTGCATTTGACGCACATAAATCAATTTAGTGTTGATCTTGTTTAAGTTTGAACAATATATGCAAACATGTATGACTGTGAGGTTTTGCCATGTTCTTGGAATATATATAGTCAACATGTAATGTGTTTGAATTTAGTATCCTAATCAATGTTTTGCAATATTTAGAATTCTTAAGTAGTGTGAAATCATTTTTGACAGCTAGTGTAGTTGCAATAAATCAACTGCTAATGCAATAATCTCCTTCTCAAAAGAAATATTTGTTTGGGTCTCTTCTTAGTTTGCCGTGCACTTTTGTATGAAGTGGTGCTCACAATAGAGTAGAAGGAATTATTATGTTAAAAAAGCATTGTAGATAATTGGGATAAGCAACTTAAGCCAAGTGTTTGGTAATGTTAGTGCTGATTTTGATAGAGTGAATGGGTTTTACGCTATGTCACGAACTAGAAATACTATAAAGGAGGAGAAGTTCTGACAGCTAATAGCAGGTATTTTCTGAAATTGGCTTCCTGTGGTTTGCAATGCAAGCATAACTGGCATTGCTGCAAATACTTTTCTTTTGTCTCAGGTCTTATCTAGTTGGATTTTGGATTTGTTTTTGAAGATTTGTTCTATATTCCTCTTTAGTTATTTCAAGTCTAATATTGATATAAAAGGATCTGACCTGTGGGCATGTCCAAATTCGGCACTGCTTGAATTTGATTATAGGATACTCACTTAATCATTTGATTGATTATGATTGTCCTATATAGGTGTTGCATGCTACTGCTGCCAACAAGAATGGTTGGAAATGCCTTATTGCTGCAGAATACAGCGGTGTACAAGTTGAACTTGCGAAAAATTTTCAGATGGGGGTTTCAAACAAGAGTCCTGAGTTTACTAAGATGAATCCTCTAGGAAAGGTAGACATGAACTTCTATGTAATGAGTTTGACTATCATTTAGTTCCTTTTCATGTTTTGGTCAGCTCTTAAGTAATGTATGTGTATCCAGGTGCCTGTATTAGAGACACCAGATGGTCCGGTTTTTGAGAGCAATGCCATGGCAAGATATGGTATATCCTTATCATATTGTCCTTTGATCTTGTATCTTTTTGATTCAATACTTAAAAACTTTTAGTTTTCAGTAACTCGCTTAAAGGCAGACAATCCTCTTCATGGCTCTTCTCTGATTGAATATGTAAGATCTCCATTCAATATTGTCAACTTATTAAATGTTGTTTAGTTTGTTGCCCTTAATAGCTGCCACAATGCGTGGACACTATGTTGTAGGCCCATATTGAGCAATGGATTGACTTTGCTGCCACCGAAATCGACCCAAGTATTGCAGGGTGGTTTTATCCAAGGCTTGGATTAAGGCCATTTGTTCAAGCGGTCTGTTCTGAATCCTTGCACATCTTACTTTTTAACTTTTATTTTCTATTTATACTTATCTATGGCCTTCTTAGGCTGAGGAACTTGCAATCGCTAATTTGAAGAGGGCTTTGGGTGTCCTCAACACTCATCTTGCTTCAACAACTTATCTTGTGGGACACACAGTGACGTTAGCTGATATTGTCATGACTTGCAACCTGCACCCTGGATTCACAGGGGTCATGACTAAGACCTTCACATCGGAGTTTCCTCACGTTGAAAGGTACTTTTGGACTCTAGTTAATCAACCTAACTTCCGCAAGGTAATGGGTGAGGTCAAGCAGGCAGAGTCAGTCCCCCCAGTTCCATCAGCAAAGAAGCCTGCACAGGCTAAGGTGTCAAAGCCCAAGGAAGCAAAGAAGGAAGAGCCAAAGCCTAAGGTAGAAGAGGCTGCTGCTGCTGAGGAAGAAGAGGCACCGAAACCCAAGCCAAAAAATCCACTTGACCTGTTACCTCCAAGCAAGATGATACTGGATGAGTGGAAGAGGCTGTACTCAAACACTAAGACCAACTTCCGTGAAGTCGCCATTAAAGGTACTCCTTTTGCATTCCTCTGTTTCGTTGGCTTTGATAACTTGCTGTCCTAATTACCCACTTTACGAGCTTTAGAATGAAAAACTGATAACTAACCTACGATAGATTGATGAATTATTACCCTACATGTTTAATTGGAGTGCTGTTATATGCATGTAGAAAACAATCACGTAGTTCAACTTTCAGTTCTTACCCATCTTTCTTTGAGCCAGCAGGCTTGGCTCGAGCAACCTCTTAGAGTGTGAAATTTTCTCATGTTCCAGGTTTCTGGGATATGTATGACCCTGAGGGGTATTCATTGTGGTTCTGTGAGTACAAATATAACGATGAGAATACAGTCTCATTTGTGACCTTGAACAAGGTGAGTGGATTCCTGCAGCGGATGGACCTGGCTCGCAAGTATGCTTTCGGGAAGATGCTCGTGATTGGCTCTGAACCACCATACAAAGTCAAGGGTCTGTGGCTTTTCCGTGGGAAGGAGATACCTCCATTTGTTCTGGAAGAGTGCTACGACATGGAGCTTTATGAGTGGACCAAGGTGGACATCTCTGATGAAGCACAGAAGGAGCGTGTCAACGCCATGATCGAGGACCAGGAGCCGTTTGAGGGTGAGGCTCTATTGGATGCCAAGTGCTTCAAATGAGCATCTGTTGTTGTCATCGTCAATCTTGACCTGGACAATGTGGGTTTTCTTTGGTAGATGTCAAAGCCCATCCCTAGTTTTCTTGTTTCAGTTTTGTGGGGATGAACCATGTTGATGCAATCTCTTCTCTAGTGGATTCCAGTGATGTTGGTGGTTGGATTTGGTCAATCTCCCTTAGTGTGTTCCAGTATTGTTTTGGTTTTGGCTTTGTTGAGCGCTGTGTTATGTAATAGCTTATTGTTCTGGTTCTGTAATGCTGTGACATATTGGTGCACAAAAGGCTTATTGATCTTCATTCGGATCTTGTATGTGAATGTGAGAGCTCATAAGTATTCCCTTAAATATGCAACCGACTGAAAGGCTATGGTGATGACTGTGGGCTGCTCCAGCTCCTGAGTGCAACACACAGTCCCCCGTCTCATCACCCCAATCCCTGCTCATGGTTTGTCGCGGACATGGTCATTCACTTCAGCCTCAAAATCCATATTGCCTGCTCATCACCTCCATCCCTGAGCAGCGAACGGTATTTGTGGTACCATAACGGAAGTTCTGGGCAAAAATTGGACAGCCAGAAGCGTCTGTAGTTGCACAAGAACCAGTCCTCATCACCATGGCAATAGTTGAACAGAACCCTGAGGAACTCGCAAGTAGAGCGTGAACAGACTGTGAGGGGTGATGATATGAGAGTGTCAGCTAATTTCTGATCACCATGGCACGTGTAGTTGAATGTGAGCATTGAGAATAACAAATTGTTGATTAACAACATAAGGGATAATAAGTTGTATTATCTCTACAGTACATGAAACCCATCCAAAACATGCCTAGAGGAGAATAATTTGGAAAATTCATAACTTAAACGTATGTGAAAATAGCAAACTGTTGGGCCTGAGGACTAAGGTGTGAGATTTAAACTTAAGAGTAATAAGTTACATTATTCCTATAGTACAAGAGTCCCACTGCAATTAACCCTAAATAGGAACTGGACACATTTCATATACAACAACACACCATAAATCACTAAAACCCACTTCAAATACATTCTAAACGCGTCTTTAAGCTGAAAACCTTTCAGCTGGAAAGAATTTTCAAATACCCAGAACACGAAAAACCTTAGAATACCATACATTATGTTAAAGCTATGTTGAATTATGCAACAAGCCTTACCAAAATGAAAATTTATAGGAGCAAGCTAATTATCATCAGGATCACTTCCATTGATGTTTGTATCGATATAAAACTGCGAGTCAATCCCATCGACGACTATTCGTCCCCTGCAAAGTAGCAAGCAGGAAGCCGTGTTCTCATTTGAAAATTCACACAAGAAATGATGATACACAACCATTAAGTAAACTAACCTTTCTAACACAAATTTCCCCTCCTTGTACTTTTGGCTCTTCAGATGAGCAGCTTCCTGAACGCAAATTACAATTTTAAAGTCATTATTTTGGAAAAGAACATCTTTTTGAGAATAAGGGGTGGGAAATTTCCCATGTTCCATTAAAAAAAAAAAAAACTTGAGTATAGTAATAACAAAGGAAATTACATAAACTACTAGAAATAGAAAGCTATGTATCAAGGTAAGCAAGATTTTAAATCTCAGAATCAGTGTAGGTACCACTCACCTAATGGCTTGTGGTAATAGAATCGGTATGTTATGTATCATATCAGCAAATATCAGAAATTATAGTGGCAAAATATCAGCAATATCACTACCAATTCTATGGGTCCATACCATATCAGATACCTCAAAATTTGATACGCACTTTGCAATACGCATCAGTATCGGCCAATAGTTTGAACTTTTCAGTAAAAGGGCTTGACTGGATCTAGAGGCTATAACAAAGAGAATTTTTCCTATTATCGACACTAACCTAAGTTTCACCATGTCAACGGGCAAGCTCAAATGGAAGGGGTGTGCCCCCAAATTAATTAGTGTTTGACCTACGTGCTCACGTGCAACTGCGTATGTTTTATGCATGTTAAGCATGCATGGCTCCTGTTAGCATAGGGAAAAAAAAAATGCATGCTTCTCTTCAAAAAAGAATAGTGCAATCTGTATCTGATTTTGCGCTAAATTACAAAAAGCTACCATCATTTCGCTCCCACATAAAATTACATTATGATGCAGTTGAAAGTTAAGTGCAGAATTAAGCCATTAAATTCTTCCAGACCTTTTCTTTTACAAAATTCGATCATACGCCTATAATGCTGCCGTGCTTCTGATGCGTGCCTTTTTCAGGAATATATCCTTACACACCAATGTCCAGGTCCAAAGAATAGTTATAAGAAAATAATATGATAGCCATTTTTTAAAAAAAAGTCAAAGTTTCCCATTTTTTAAGAATGGTTAATTTCAAATTCATCAATTATAGATGTCGGCGGAAGGTTTCCTGGTGATCCTTCTCTCGTAGCATGCAAACATATCAATTTTTAGTTTTTATTTCAGGGAAAAGGCCAACGGTTGGTCCCGGATAAGTTTAAGGTGCAATATATGTATAGGGTTTACTATAGATGAGCCACCAGCTCGGGAAAAGTTACGTGATCTAGCGGCAAAAAAATAGTGATCCAACAATTTTTCTTCAATTTTTTTTAAAGAACTAGGGTATTTATCTTTTTAATTTCAATAAGGTTAAATTTCATGAATTTTGGAGTTCATTTACACTTTCTTGAAACCGTTAAATTTTTTGTCAACTTGATAGAGAACCAAATCAAAACTAAAACCCAATTTTTTTTTTTATCAGAGATCATAATCCAAAAGAAAATTTTTAAAATTTTTTATCAGAGATAGTGCAAATGAACTGCAGCTCAGGTAACTTGCGTGAGCTGTCAGCTTATTTCCAGTTTTCTCATATATATATATATATATATATATATATATATATATATGAGAACTGCATCTTAGGTAACTTGCGTGAGCTGTCAGCTCATTTCCAGTTTTCTCATATATATATATATATATATATATATATATATATATATATATATATATATGAGAAAACTGGAAATGAGCTGACAGCTCACGCAAGTTACCTGAGCTGCAGTTCGTTTCCACTATATCCAATAATACTTTTTAAAAAAAATTCTTTTGGATTATGATCTTGACCCCCTAGGGTTCACTCATAACTAATTTCTTGGGTTTTAGTTTTGATTTGGTCCTCCATCAAGTTAACTTAAAATTAATGATTTTTAATGAATAAAACATTTTGTATGCACTTGATGAAAAGGTAAACGAACTCTAAAATTTATGAAATTTAATCCGAAAGAAATTAAGGAGGTAGAGATAGTAATTGTTAAAAAAAATTGAAGAAAAATTATTAGATCATTATAGTTTTGCAGCTAGCTCATGTAACTTTTCCTGAGCTGGCGGCTCACCTACAGTAATCCCTATATATATATATATATATATATATATATATATATATATATATATATATATATATATATATATATATATATATATATATAAGAACATATAATTTAAAATAACCTGACAAAGTATGGATATAGTGACGAACCACCAGATCATTAGAACTTCAGCCGTATTTTGTTTTGGGCTAAAACAATTTTATATAATTAACAGTGCAATTTATGATCACGATTAGCAAACAGTAGCAGTCTAAGAAAAAGTTGGCACTAATCCCTGGTATCAGATGAGAGGTTCTTACATATTTCCAACCCACATTTTGACCACAGAAGCAGCAGAATATGTCAGCTACGGTATGCGTTCCAGAGAGCATCATCCTCTCCTCTAAACTTCCAACTGATACATTCGCACTGAAATGCACAATCATGATGCGGTAAGACGAGAATAGAAGAAATCACCAAAACAGTGAAAAGATGTGTATTTTTTTTCCCCTTCAACATTGCCGATGCTATTAATTGAAGTAATTTGTTCTTCTCTATGAATTTTCACTATTATAGTCTTCAATTAACAACAAATGAGAAAAAAAAATGATCACAGAAGAACATGTAGTTATAGTCTTCACTGAATTTTCACTATCATAGTTTTTCACTATTAACTATGACAAGAAGATAGTTCAATAATCATCAGCTGAAATGGGCATAATTCAAATAGTTGGTTTATTCTAAGTTTTTTTGGACGAACATATGTACCTCTTAGTAACATGGTCAACGACACAAAATGGATGAAGGGTAGTCTTAAAGCATTCTAAATACCATAAAACTTGAGAAATGTGTGCCAGGTGCAATACTATATTGGTTTGAGTTCTCTTTTGTGCCAGCCTTTAAGCTATGAACCTTAATTTTAGCGAGAGCTCAAAAACTATTAGGATATGTGATAGGGACAATAATTGGATAGGATTTCTAATTTTTAGTATTTAGTTTGTTTGAGACTTGGGGTACATTTTTCAGATAGAGATAGAATAATTTGATTATAATTTACTAGGTTTTCGTTTACTTGATTTCTACATATTCAGCTAGCTGATTGGCTTGTAATCATTTTTTAATAATGAATGATATGATACAGAAATTTTGAGAAAACCTTAGCATGCAAATTTGCTAAATTCTTCAAGTATTTCTTCTTGTATTTGTTGAGAGTGGTCGTGGATTCGCCTGGGTGTCGAGACCTGAATTCTAATTTCCCACCATAAAATCCTAATTTGTTGCCGGACTATGTCAATATGCATAATATAAGTATTGTTTATGTAGAATGAGTCTAGTTAGAATGGTGGCGAGTTCTTAGGCTAACACTGAAAAAGATCCTAACATTGATGGCTAAAATTCCACCAAACACTGCACATGCCAAAGTTTTTGAAAACATGGACGTAAATCAGTGTGCGTGTAAATTAACTATAGTTTAAAAAGCAACAAAGCATATACAATGAAGCAAACTTAAAATGATTATATCGTTATGAGCCGTTCAATATTTACTTGTTATTTGAAAGAAACTCTAAGCATAAATGTAAATGAACTAAACAATCATCAACTAAACTTGGAAAAAAGTGACATTAAATTGTCTAACCTGATCTTTCTTGAGGTAAATATCTCAATAACATACATATCTTGGGGCCAAAAAGATGATAAAATCAGAGTGATGCAGGAGTTAATTTCTGTAGGCACGCAACGGTAGTTGAACTATGCCCACTTCTACTTTCAGGGTAACACTGTAAGTTAACACTGTCAACCATAAAACTAACCAAAAAAAAAAAAAGGAGATGAAAATACTTAAGATCACAACAATCTACAATCAGAAAATTTAAAAAAAAAAAAATTTATTAATTATAAGGCCAGTGAGGTAAATAAGAATGCTGATGTTTATGGATAAATCTTGACTACAAGAAAAACTGAAATAAAAGATTCACATGAAGATTTAGATGAAAATTCAAATTCAATAATATACACAATGAAATAAACTCACTTAGCTCAAAAAACAAAGATACTTACACATTGTTGAAAAGATATGCTTTCCCTCGACGACAGTGGAAAGACTGTTGCATATGATACAAAAGGAAGTTAGACACACGGGCTAAAAAAAAAACCTTCTCTATAAAGAGAAGGTGCGATACCAGAAGCATGATAATAAATAAGAACCGATAAAAGATAGATATTAAGATCTTCCTACATAATAAGGTGCATATGACAGTAGGTGATGGAGATCAGGATTAGATTTTATTAGATTAGATGTGATTTGATTTGATTAGGATTGGGATTGTATTAGATATTTGATTTGATTAGGAGTTTTAATTTTATTAGGATTATATTTGTTAGGGTTTCCCTATATATAGGGTTGTATGGAGTATTGAAAGAGATGAATAATATTTTGATAAATTTTCTTGAGAAATCTCTGGCGTGGAATTCGCTGAGTAAAAATCTTTCTTCGTGGATTCGTGGAGAGTGGGCGTGGGCCTGGGTGGATTCCCAAATCCCAAAAGTTTTCCCCAATCAATCTTTTCTTCCCCAATTCCCCTAGAAAACCCTAATTTTCAAAACCTTAACCCTAATTCCGCTTCCGTCCTGCGTCAAATTGGTATCAGAGCCTAAAATTATTTTCTCCTCCTCCACCTGACCTAGCCACCCTCATCCTCACCCTCCTTCAACCAGCAAAAAAAAAAAAACTCTGACAGATCAAAAAAAAAAAAAAAAAAAAAAAAAAAATCAGCTCTGATCTGTTGAGAGAGAGAGAGAGAAAAAAAAAAAAACTCTCTTTCTCCCTCAAATCCTCCCACTCTTTCTTCCTCCTCTTCCACCCGACCCCAAAAAAAAAAAGCCCCCAAAACTCATAAACCAGACCCCCCTCCAAACCCTAGCCGTCGCCCTCGTCTTGTCCGCCCGCCTCCCGCCGCCCGCCCTCTCCCAGCCACCTGTCTCCGCCCAGTCCGTCTCGTCCGCCCGCCCCTCTGCCGCCCTCGTCGCCCTCAAACCCCCCCTCGCCCGCGTCCCGCCTCCGCCCGCCGCCTTCGACGCCGTGCCCCGACCGGACCCGCAGCGAAGGCCCCAGCGACGCCGTCTCCCGCCGTCTCCGCCCTGTCCGCCGCCTTCTTCAGCCAAAGCAGCAGCAGCAGCACCGCCCCCTTCTTCCTCTTCCGCCTCCGCTTCCGCCCTGTCCGCCCGCCTCCCCTCCTCCTCTCAACTGGTCCACTTCGACAGCGACTACCTCCTCATCTGTTTTCCCCCTCAACTGCAGCGAGATCCTCGTCTGCTTTGCAGCCAGATCCTTATCTGCTTTCCCCCTCCACTGCAGCAAGAGAAAGAGGAAGGAGAAGATACCTATTGGGTTTTGGATTTAATTGTTATTGGGTTTGATTTGGTTAAAGTTTGGGTTTTCATTGAATTAGATCCAACTGCAGATCCAGATCCATTTTACTTTTGATTCAGATCAGTACAACAGTATCCGCAGATCCGACCTGCAGATCCCACTAACAGTGCAGACCCGCACCCGCAGACAGTGCAGACCCGTTAAGCAGAAAAGTAGTGATTTGGAGCCCGTTCAGAGTTCAATTCAAGTCAGATTCGAAGCGTTGGATTCCTGGATTTATTTCCAACCGTTGTGGGAGGATTTCAGCGCTCTTCAGCAGGCGAACCAACCTTGGAAGACTCCAAGGGACTACTACAAGTGCACGAACTTTTTCGGTATTTGGGTAATCTGTAAACTAACCCATTTTCTTCAGCAAAATTTTGCAATTATTTTGTGAAAATTCTGCATAAGATTGTTAGTTAGAATTACTAATAAATATTTGCCAACTTATTGTTTGCTGCATAAACACATTTTAGGACTCATTTCCTTTCATTTTAGAAATTAGACCTTAGAAAAATTCTATTTGATCATATAGTGCACGCATATAGAATTTGACTGAGTCTAGGATATTGCATTTGCATCCGCTTGTTTGATTGTATGCTTCTTCGAAACGGTAAAATGACCAACTCAAGTTCTAGTAATGTGAATGAAACGTTAGAAATCATGATGAATCAATTAAAAACGATCACAGAACAAATGGAACAGTTTAAAATTGTTGATAAACGATTGGATGCACTAGAACGACACATGGAAGAACAAAATGATCAATTATATAAGAATGGGTATAATGAAAGAAATTACGATAGAGGGCCAAGAAATCGGAATGAAAGAAATAGAGATGAGAGCATCCCTAGAACTAGACGTACTGAAGATGACATCACACGTAGAATAAAAATTGAAGCACCTACGTTCAATGGCACTCATGACCCTAAAGTCTTTAGTGACTGGCTCGCAGACATGGATTACTATTTCGATTGGTATGATATGCCTGAAGAGCGTAAAATACGATTTGCTCGGATGCGATTGACAGGACCCGCTAGGATATATTGGGCATCAGTAGAAAGAGAGTGTGATAGGTACCTAGATGCGATAGAGACTTGGAATGACATGAAAGTTAGACTCAAAGAGAAATATCTTCCAATCACATTTAGGGGTCACTTTTTAGATAGGTTGCACAGTCTACGACAAGGGAGCATGACGGTCCAAGAGTACATGACTCAGTTTGATGAATTGACACTTCGTTGTGATTTGAGAGAGGACCGACATCAGGCGATATCTAGATTTCGTTCTGGACTACGTGCAGACATACAACGAGCTATGCATATCCATTCACGGAATATACGTTCCCTAGCTCAAGCTTGTCAATTAGCAGAGGATATTGAACATTCTCTCAAATTTTCTGCTGACCGTAAGTTCACTCCTAAAGCTGGGGAGCAATCCAGACGCCCTTCTGAAACTAACAAAAGACCTAACACCCAACACGACAAAGACTTTAAAGGTAAAACCGTAATGAGTGAGTCATCTAAACAGGGCACGAAAGGTGTAGAGTGTTTCAGGTGTCACGAGTATGGCCACATAACTTCACAGTGTCCCACTAAAGTTTTACTCGTAGAAGGAGAACATAATGATGATGATGATCTTGAGGAGGAAGTATATGAACCAGTAGGAGACGCTAGTGAGTCAGACGAGGAAATAGTCATTTCAAATATGCGCTTAAATGTCGTTAGGTGTCTTTACACTAAAACGAAAGATGGAGATTGGCGTAGGTCTAGCGTTTTCACTACATACATCACACACGGGGGAAAAAGCTATCGCGTAATGATTGACGGGGGTAGTTGTGTGAATATAATCTCAAGATCAGCTGTTGAGAAAATGGGTCTCAAAGCTGAACCCCATCCACAACCATACAACGTAACATGGGTAGATAAAACTGCTCAATCTATTACCCAGCGTTGTCTAGTGCCTATTCAGATGTCGAGCTATCAGGACCAGCTTTGGTGCGATGTGTTAGATATGACCGCCGCACATATCTTGCTTGGTAGGCCATGGTTGTATGATTTAGACGTGACGAGTTTCAGCAAATCAAACACATATACATTCAAATTTAATGGAAAGAAAATTGTCTTGAAACCCGCACCGCCTAAGTCTAGTGAAGAGAGACCGAAGAGCGAAAAAGTCACAGGACAGGTGCATAAAAAGTCTCTTCACTTGGTCAGTCGATCACAGTTCCTCAAGGAGAGTTTAGAGGAGGGACTAGTGTACGCGGTAATTGCTTTAGGAGAGTCTTCTAATCCACCTGTCATTTACCATCCTGAGATTCATCAGATTCTCTCTGATTTTCAAGATATCATGCCCGATGAGTTACCTGATGAACTTCCTCCCCTTCGAGATATTCAGCATGCCATTGATTTCGTACCTGGTTCCAGTTTGCCCAATTTACCTCATTATAGGATGAATCCTATTGAGCACGCTGAATTGAGAAGACAGGTCGATGAGTTATTGCGGAAAGGCTTTATTAGAGAGAGTTTGAGTCCTTGTGCCGTTCCCGCTCTACTCACACCTAAAAAGGATGGTAGCTGGAGGATGTGTATTGACAGTCGCGCCATCAACAGAATTACCGTCAAGTATAGGTTTCCCATTCCTAGACTTGATGACTTACTAGATATGATGGCTGGCTCTCAAATCTTTTCGAAGATAGATCTTCACAGCGGATATCATCAAATTCGTATCCGCGAAGGTGATGAGTGGAAAACTGCCTTTAAAATTAAGGACGGATTATATGAATGGCTGGTCATGCCTTTTGGTTTATCTAACGCACCCAGCACATTTATGAGAGTTATGACTCAAATATTACGTCCTTTCTTAGGCAAGTTCGTTGTTGTCTATTTTAATGACATTCTCGTCTTTAGTCAAACCCAAGAAGAGCATCTTTCTCATTTGACACAAGTTTTAGAGACTCTCCGTAAAGAGAAACTATTTGTCAATTTGAAGAAATGTGCGTTCTTAGGTTCCTCTGTTCACTTTCTTGGGTTTATCGTCTCTAAAGACGGAGTAGCAGTAGATCCTGACAAAATTAAGGCCATAAGAGAATGGTCTACTCCTAATACGATCCATGAGGCCAGAAGCTTTCATGGTCTGGCCACATTTTATAGGAGATTTGTTAGGGGGTTTAGTACCATTATGGCTCCGATCACTGATTGTCTTAAGAAAGGGGAGTTTCACTGGACTAAATCTGCTGCTCATGCCTTCGAGGAGATTAAGGAGAAGTTGACTACTGCTCCGGTTCTTCATCCTCCAGATTTCTCGAAGGTTTTTGAGGTGACATGTGACGCATCAGGCGTAGGTATAGGAGGTGTTTTAAGCCAAGAAAATCATCCTATCGCCTTTTTTAGCGAAAAATTGAATGAGACGAAACAGCGCTATGATGTTTATGACAAAGAGTTTTATGCAGTAGTGCAATGTTTGCGTCATTGGCGTCACTATTTGCTACCAAAAGAGTTCGTGCTCTACTCAGACCATCAAGCTCTACGCTATATCAATTCCCAAAAGAGAGTAGGGTATCGACACATCAAGTGGCTTGAGTTTATTCAGGAGTACAATTTTGTACTCAAACACTGTGCAGGAACTGAAAATAAAGCCGCTGATGCCTTGAGTAGGAAACTTTGCACTTTACAGACAATGAGTGCAAAAGTTATCGGATTTGAGCGTATCATTCAAGACTATCCTACTTGTCAGGACTTTGGTGACATCTATTCATCTTTGACTCAGGATCCCCCTATTATGGTAGATGCCTTCACCATTGTTGATGGCTTCTTATTTCGAGGTACTCGTCTTTGCATTCCCAATACTTCTTTGCGCGATCATCTGATTTGGGAAATGCATGCAGGAGGGATTGCTGGTCATTTCGGTCGAGATAAAACTATCATTCTTGTAGAGGACCGATTTTATTGGCCAAGCATTAAACGTGATGTTGCACGAGTTGTGTCACATTGTCGAGTTTGTCAGGTAGCTAAGAGTAGGAAACAGAATACAGGGCTCTACACACCATTACCCATACCCTTTGCACCTTGGGAGCATCTTAGCATGGATTTCATTTTAGGACTCCCTCGCACACTTAGGAAGCATGATGCAACATTAGTCGTGGTGGATAGGTTTTCCAAAATGGCACATTTTATTCCTTGCCACAAGACTTCGGATGCCTCACATGTTGCACACTTATTCTGTAAAGAGGTAGTTCGTTTGCATGGTCTTCCTAAATCAATTGTTTCTGACAGAGATATTCGATTCACAAGTCATTTTTGGCGAACTCTCTGGAAGAAAATGGGTACCACACTTAAGTTTTCCACTGCTTATCATCCGCAGACAGATGGTCAGACAGAAGTAGTCAATCGTAGCTTAGGTGATTTGCTTCGATGCTTAGTGGGCGACCATTTAGCGACGTGGGATCTTGTTTTGCCTATAGCGGAGTTTGCATATAATAGTTCAGTCAATAGGTCTACTGGGATGAGTCCATTTGAGGTAGTTACAGGATATAAACCTAGAAAACCTATAGACCTTCTTCCACTCCCCATAGGTGATAGGCCTAGTGCTTCAGCCGAGTCTTTTGCACAGCATTTGCATGATTTGCATGATCATATTCGTCGGCAAATAGCAATTAGTAATAATAACTACAAGTCTGCAGCAGACTCGCACAAAAGATTGCAGGAATTTGCAGTGGATGATGAGGTGATGGTTAGAGTGCGTCCAGAGAGGTTCCCGCCAGGAACCTTGAAGAAGCTTCATGCTCGACGTATGGGTCCTTACCGAGTTCTAAAGAGAATTGGTTCTAATGCTTATGAGCTTGCGATCCCTCACAATCTCGGAATCAATCCAGTTTTCAACGTCGAGGATCTGACTCCATATCGTGCTCCATTTGACTATCCAGCGGTTATTCCAGATCTACCATCATCTGCTTCGCCAGGACGTCGACATTTTCCCATCCGCACACCGCCTCCTCCTGCTCCACGCAAGCATCATGTAGATCAGATTGAAGACATATTGGATGATGAGATTGTTTCGACTGCTGATGGTGGATATCAGCGTTATTTAGTGCGATGGCGTGGACGTCCAGATTCAGATTGCACTTGGTTGCGCACCGAAGAAGTCCAGTAGCTCGACCCGGATTTGCTTGATAGTTATCATCTTCGTCATTCACCGGTGGTTCATTTTTTTGAAGCCGGGGAGAATTGATGGAGATCAGGATTAGATCATGATTAGATTTTATTAGATTAGATGTGATTTGATTTGATTAGGATTGGGATTGTATTAGATATTTGATTTGATTAGGAGTTTTGATTTTATTAGGATTCTGTTTGTTAGGGTTTCCCTATATATAGGGTTGTATGGAGTATTGAAAGAGATGAATAATATTTTGATAAATTTTCTTGAGAAATCTCTGGCGTGGAATTCGCTGAGTAAAAATCTTTCTTCGTGGATTCGTGGAGAGTGGGCGTGGGCATGGGTGGATTTCCAAATCCCAAAAGTTTTCCCCAATCAATCTTTTCTTCCCCAATTCCCCTAGAAAACCCTAATTTTCAAAACCCTAACCCTAATTCCGCTTTCGTCCTGCGTCAGTAGGACTACCAATTTACAAAATAATTCGAAACCTTAATAAAGACAATAAAATGATTACTCCTGATCTGCCAGATGAACTTGACCAGTAGAAAGAATAGACTGCTGATCAGGGCCAGGAGGACTATCATTATCACCTCCCACGCCCTCGGTTTGCAATCCAAAATGTTTATATGTAACTAATAAGAGTTTTACCCTACACTCAAGCCAAAGGTCACCTGCAATCCATCCCAAGAACATTTAAAAGGCATAACAATCTTGACTAAGATTTAAAATATTACCGAAGTAATGTTTAAATTCCATTATGGTGAAGAAACAGTGTGAATCATTCAACAATTGCATCGTCAGCTTAACATGAGTTTGTTGTTATTATACAGCAGCCCAGTAACTAGTATAAGTGTTGTTTCAATAAAGTCATCTAGTCAAAAGTCAAATAGCTAGACCAACACCAAGTTTATTGTCTCAACACCTGTGAAATAGCATTTTACGACAGGGTACATTAGCCGGTTGAAGCAGTCAAATCCAAGAGAGATGAAAAAAGAAGAAGTGAGTTATAACAAAGCACAATCTTGATATGATTCAGGGTTTATTAATACTCATTGCTACAGGCTTGCTACCATATGGTGAAGCCGATGTTGAAGAAACTCTAGACCTATGCTAATCGATGCAAATGCATGCATTTACTCATCCATGACCCGAAACATTTTGCTATGGTATAAATTTTATGAAGAAAGTAATGCTGTAGAAATTCTTCATGTAAGCTAACAAATGTAAAATCACGCACTTACGAATCCATGCTCCAAGTTGTATTGGTCTTGCTAACTAATTAACGATGAGAGGAACGCTACAGAGATTCACACCCTTATATCACTAAATTTACAGAGTTGATACTCGAGCATGCACACATTAATGAAGCTAACTAAGCTCTAGTCTCAAGCTAAATACATTAAAGGACTGAATAAATTTGTTAAAGTAATGTGGTTGTTAAATCAAATTACTATAGTTAAGAGCTTTGGAAAGATTATAACATGACTATAGAGTAACCAGTTCCCCGAAGTGTAAATTCTCTAAATGGCATAACACCAGCAGTGCTTTATGGGTCAGAATGTTGTGCAATTAAGAAAACTTGAACAAAAACTAGCGTAGCCGAGTGAGAATGTTGAAATGGGCAAACAGAAACCCATTAAGAGATTGATCAAGAAATGAGTACATCAATGAGAAGTTACAGTAGTCTCCCATAATAATAACTGGGCCAATTAGTAGTAATAGGATCGTGGTTCTCTACACCTAATCACAATCCACTTAGGGTTAAGGCTAGGGTTTTTCTGGTCTCCTAACAAATCCATAATAACCTTAAAAAGAACACCTTTTTAAAACCCACTGTTACTAAATAAGCTAAAAATCAAGTCTTTGAACAAAATTAGCTACTGGAATCACATAAAGCACAAAACTTTCTAATGGGTTTTCTATCAGAACTCGAAAAATCATACATCCTTACATATAAATCAATAACATAAGAAGAAGAAGAAGAAGAAGGAAAAAAAAAAGCATACTTTGGAGATGAGATCTTCAGCGATGGCCAAATGGGTCTGACAGAAGCGGCATCTATAGATCCTGCCATCTAACTCCACCGTAAAAATCCGACCCATTATCTTGATTTCTCGAATTGGGTTTTTTTAATCTTTCTAATTTTGGTCCCTGCTCATCTATGAGCCATTTCGGCTGCAGTTGCTGTTGCTGTGGAGAGAGAGAGAGAGAGAGAGCAAAGGACACGTGGGCACTTGGACAGAGCACCAGCTAGCGTCACAGGAGACTGCTTAGCTGTCCTAGATTGGGATAGGCTACTTCAATTTCTTCGGCTTGCCAATAACTTGTTTTGTTCCCGACAATAAACAAACGGAGAATTGTAGCAGAAAAGAAAAGATTTTACCCCAAAAGAGTGAGAGTATCCTCTCGTGTTTTACTAATAAAAACATGCACAAGCAACTGATGATAAAGCCATGAGGTTAACACTAAGTCCGTCTCTTTTATGAACATAAACAAAGTCACACCTCTGCTGCAACGGTATCAAATTCACTCCCCACAAGGCCGCAATAGTAACAAATCAAGTCTCTACAGCACAAAATACTTCTCACAACACATATACGCAGATATGCAAGTTTAATTTACAACTTCAACACGGATATTACATAATTATGCGACAATCTTAGTACCACGAAGAACTGATGTTAACCCATTGCAGCTGCAGCTCCAATTCACCACTCTCCACATTCCTGAGCCTTAGGATGGCCTCCTGAACAACCTTTTTATTTTTGTACAGGATGCTGCTCTCGGTGGCCAGACAGTTCTCTCTGCTTGGTTCGATGGACTTCAATAGGGCACCATCTGGAACTCCATCCCAGACCATCTTTAGAGCGTCCATAAACGGTTGGATGTCCAACTCTGCATCACCCATTGCATCATCTCGGCTGAATGTATCCTTGTCAAATACTTCCTGCAAGAAAATATCGTTAAACAACATAAATAGAATAGTAGCTCGCCAACTAAGATATGCAGATCTAATTATGACAAAAACTTGGCGGTTTATAAGTTTAGTTGCAACATATACAAGATGCACGAGTTTTAATACCATAATATATGTTACAAGAGTCGGAGTTTAGGAGTTTAGTTGAAAAAAAAGGTTATTCACACAATGAAAAAGTTGTTTTGATGTAGATCAGAAACCAAATTCACTATATGAATAAAATTATCATTTTCCGTGTTAAAAAGAAAAGGGCTTAGAAATGTCAAATTTGATACGCTAATACAATAACAGTTCGCATCAAATAGATAGATAACCAATAAAGTTCAAAGATGTTCAAATAATAGTTGTTTTGAAACAAGAGTAACGAATCATACTTACAACTCTAACTGGCATAATAGGATTTGAAATCGAAAGAGTTAGGTCCTCGTTCCATTCTGGATTGACATTCTTCTTTTTAACACTAGTCTTCAGTTTCTGCCGAACAAAATATAACAATATAAGAAAAATAGATATGCAAAAATAAGAATAAATTAGGTGATATGATGAAGCAAGTATGCAAGCAATGATGTCACGAAAAAGTATGACATGCAAATGTAGATATTAAATTCTGTTAATAATACATAGTAACTGTATTTCAGAACAAAATTTATATCAAAGTGTCAACCGTACTCAAAAACATCTAAATGTTAAAAAAAAAAAAAAAAGAGAGAGCGAGAGAGAGGTGCATGATGCTACATGATTTAAGTTAGATTTCTCAATTAGACTCATCCCTGTAAATGTTTTAACAAAAACCTTCCGTGCCATTGGTTGTGCACATGCATATTAGATGGATGCTAACTGAGTAACTTTTATATACAAGTTTTGACATGCACTTCCCATTGCTCGAAGAATTCAAAATTACCACATCGACTTCTCATTAAGTCTTGAAAGTCTTAAACCTTCTGCACTCAAATATTTTTTTTTTCCTCATCTAGACGCATTGGTTTGACCTTATAGTGATCTAGGCTGGTGTCGCACCCACATTCTCTTATTAGAGAAGACCAACACAAATGCAGGGACAAACCGAAAGAACATGGATACACCATTTACCTTAACTTGCAAACAAAGGGTATAAATGATGGAAGACTTAACGCAAAGGTTGCAGGGTATAAATACTTATATAATCAAGATGTAGGGGGATTTACCCACCGTCTGTGCTCAGAAATAAAAGGGTTACTCCCCATAGAAAGGCATATTCATGCTAAGCGTGTCTGGTGGCTACTGATACATCATTATCACAAGAATCCCAATGCTTAAAGCAGACATCAAACACAAAAGCACAAGCAAAGCTTAACTAGTGACATAATTAACTGTAAATGAAGTTGTTCCAAGTCAAAACCAAGATAACAATTCAAGGTAATTGCTAGCATGAGAAGAAATTTGACCTCAGTTCATGAACATCCTAAAGGGTAATGACCTATAAGTACATTAACACCCAAGTCAAGCTCTCCTACTAATGTATATATGGCGACATGTTCAGAAATCCATGAAATTTGATAATAAGCATTAAAAGTATGATCAATTCTATACCTGATAATTTGATTATATATATATATATATATATATATATATATATATATATAGAGAGAGAGAGAGAGAGAGAGAGAGAGAGAGAGAGAGAAGGAAAAACTGTCATAGGAGGGGCTTCCTCCTATGAGGCTTAGGTAGATCAATATGATGTTTGCATGTGAAGGTGTCTTTTGAAAAAAATCAATAGGTTGAGAGTTTTTTTTTTTTTAAAAAGCCCATACGGTCAAGCCACGTGTAAACATCTTATTGGTTCGCCTAAGCGTCGTAGGAGGAAGCCCCTCCTAACATAGTTTTTTCCGTTTCCTCATATATATATATATATATATATTTATATAGACCTACAATCAGGGAGAATTGAACCTGGTGCATAACAAACTCATTAGCACCGGGAGGCTTATTTCAATTTTTTTGTTTTGGGGGTTGGGGTCGGGGCTAATATGAGGAGAATAATCATAATCATACTCATAATTACTCCTTCAAAATTTTACGATCAATTGAATCGCCAACACCAATATTGCCAGTTTAACATGCTCTAAAATTTCGACAAGAAGGATGACGATCCTCAACAATAAATCCCAACCATGGTATTTTATTCTATTATGATTATTAATGGAACGCAGATGACGACGGTAACTCATTGTAATGACTTCAAAAGATAATAAATTCCAACCGATCGTTTGGATATCTTCGCTATTCAAGATCAGAAATCAAATTTGATAATTAGCCACATCTCATTAGTCTTCACATCACATTATATTTCAGAAATATAATAAAAACTCCCGCACAAGATTTGACGATCCCCCAAAAAAATCACCATGGATGAAGTTCAACTGCCATAAATCAATACGCAGAGATCGAAAGATTCTAGCAAAACAAAAATAAAAATAAATAACAATAATAATAATAATAATAATAATAATAAATTGTATTGGACCTGGTTGCCCATGCGGAGGACGACGTAGGGATCGCTGCCCATGGTGTCGCGAAAGGCCAGGTTGGTACCTCGCACCACCGTCACCTTAAGCAGTCCCAGCAGCTGCTCCGCCGATCTCCTTCGCTCCATCGTCTCTCTTCTCTCTCTCTCTCTCTCTCCCTCCCCCCTTCTCTTTATCTTCTTGAATTTTTATTTTTTTAATTTTTTTAAGCTATTGAATTTTCCTCAACTCTCTCTCTCTCTCTCTTACCATTATTATTATTTATTTATTTTTTTGACGGTAACGTGTGATGATGAACCCCCGAGATTTTCGGGGAGCTTCCAAAGGAGCACACTATTTTTCATATTAGCCCAGATTTTCCGGTGAGCCCACCCACTCTTTACGAAATTGAGAGTTTTCCTAGTGAGCACACTAAATATGTCTAAACTATCCTCCTCTCCCATTTTTATCTTCCTTCTCCCCCTCACCGTCACGAGTCTAATCCAAATCAAAAAACCCTAAATCAACTCCTCGCTTCCTCTCCCACTTCCCCTAATCCTTCCTTTTCCCTTTCTCTACCTCCTTCTACTTCCAAATCTTCCTCTCTCTCGTTGCTAAAGCCTCCGCCGTCGATCTCCCTCCGCCACCGCTGCCGTTCCGTCGTCGTTGCCGTCCCGCCGTCGCTTCTTGGATCGAGATGGGTGAGATCTCCTAATATTGTAAATTTTTTATTTTGGTCTTTTTTTTATCAAATAATGGAAGATATTTGAGTTTGGTGATCTTATTGGGTTGGAAAGGAAGAGGAGGAGAGGAGGCAGCAAATTTGGTGGTAGCAAATTTTTTTTTATTTTTTTATATATTTTGATTATAATTAATAAGAAAATAAAATATTGTAATGCTAGTTGTAAAATATGCGAAATTTAATTAATTTTCCAATCGTGGACGGTAATGGTAAATTTTATTAGTTAGTGTCCATGCCTGTGATAGAGATTTATCTTAGTGTCGTGCTTGTGGTCTATGCCTAATGTTGAGATTCTGAACTTGAATGGAGTTTTGGCATGCTAATTGATATGAATTTTAGTGTCCATTCCTGCTATTGAGATTCAGCTTAGTATTTATTAAACTATCCTTACTTGTTACTGCAGTTTGTATTATGGATGGATTTTTGGCATGGCAATTAAGATTTATTTTACTATCCATGCCTATTATTGAGTTTTTTTTCCTCATTTTTAAGGTCACTGTTCTTAATTATTATTGAGTTTCATATCGTGAATGGTTATTTTGTATGTTAATGAGAATGGTTTTAATATCCTGGCCGTTGTGTAGTTAACATTTCAGTGCTTGATTGTTATTTTATACTGATATGAATTTTATTTTGTATTGGCAGAATAGCATGCCAACTAATCCCAGTATAGCTAGAAGTATATCAATGCAACTATCAAGTTCGCATGTACATGGAAAAAATTAGAGTACAACTTTATAACATAAAAGAAGCCATGACTTACCTCTAACAACCTAGCAATCTCAAACGACCCATCTCCCTCAAACTGACGGACTGTGGTGTTCTAACACTTCTATTGTGGACAGCAGAGGAATTTGACACTTTAACTGTATTTGATGATGATTTGTACTTAAACTTATTTGATGATGGTGTACTTAAACTTACTATTATGGGTTGTCTATTTGTGATGAAAACCATTGCTTGATCAGAGCATGTGGAATTTAACCATTGCTTGTCCATGATGCAGTTCATGACATATCAATTTGTAATGAACACAATTTCATATATTGATTTGGAGATGATAATTGATATGAAGATGCAAATTGATCTTTTGTCCAAATATTTATATGAATGAATTGACTGTCAATGTTATTTCACTATTTGTGTTTTTTGTCATACTTCATGATATTTTGATGCGGGTTTTCTTTTAGCTTGTATTCGATCAAAATTTTCTATTATTGGATGTCCAGGACTTATTATGTATATTTGTACTGCAATCGAATTGATTTTTATGATTGGATGTCCAGAATTTATTATGTATATTTGTACTGCAATTGAATTAATAATTTTTATTTTAACGTTTAATTATTTGATTAAAAATCATACTGATATGGAGTTGCACAAGAAAATATATTTATTTAGAAAAATAAAATAAGTAAAAAGAAAATGCAAATAAAGAAAATGCACAAGAAAATATATCATTATGTGTTTCATCTAATTTATCTTTGAATTAGAATGAAATAGTGACTAAGGAAAAAAATTGTTTGAGTCCGAAATTTAATTAGATTCGTAATAGTTACATTTGTAATAGTTGCATAAGAAAATATATTTATTTGGGAAAATAAAATAAAATAAAAAAGGATTTGTTGTTGAAAGAAATCGAACTCGAGACGCTCACATATGAGATAAGGATACTCATCACTATACTACAATGACTTCATGAATAATAAAACGAAACAAATTCTATTTATAACTGTCCTGGACTTCCAGTCCGGACAGAACCCCACTGTCCGGACTTCCAGTCCGGACGAATATTAGACCGTCCGGACTGTCAGTCAGGACTTTGAGTTTTTTTGGATTCATAATTTTTTTAATCCGCACAGCTTCTAGGGTTTTTGAGTAAGAAAAAAACCTAATAAAATCAATTTTCAAATTTAATTTGTGAGATAATTGAATATAGGAGAAGATTTGATAGAATAATTTTGGGTTTTAGGTTTTTTTTTTTTTTGGTTATTTGTAGTTTTAGAAGAGAAAGAGAAGAGAGGTTGAAGAAAGGACATTTTAGTCCAAAAAAATCGATGGCAAATTTATAATATATATGAAGTTTTTAAGTGGTCTCACTGGGAAAAATGGGGTGCCCCTCCAGAAACTCCCGATTTTCGTCGAAGTGGGGCCCTCTTGGCCCCGCGAGAATTGTGCCCGTTCTCTCGCTTTCGAATTCAAGGTGGGCACGGGCCGGGACGGAGGCCCAGTCGACGCTGGCCCGGCCTAGCTGGAAAGCTTGACGTGCCTTAGGGCCCAGCCGAACATGTTCTACGGACTTGTAATCTAACATGGTTTGTTTCGGCATCGAACCGAGGGAAATTTATAAAGGCACTCGCTAAATATCTAAGGGCACATCCCTTTTGTTTTCGAGGATTTGTGGCGAACTTTTTCAGCCCCTTTGGGGCCCTTTGAATGTAGGTACATAAACTATATATTTTTGTCGCATAATAATATAAAATCTAGAACTTTACTAGAGTAGATAACTTTGTGCATCTGTGCGAGAGGATAAAATGCAGCTAGCATTGCGGGTGACATGAGCTGCATGATGCTGCTGCGAGAAATGCTAGCTAGCTTGACGACGTGCATGTCAACTTTGGTATATCAATTTCATTGGAAAAACCCAGTTGTGTGAGCATCTCCTATATATATATATATATTTTTTTTTTTCGTTGTCGCATTTTCACCACTGAAATGATTTATCCTCTCCGCTGTCAGAATGCAATTTTGAATCAATCTCTTTCTGTGACGTAGAATTCTTTCAAGTTGTGTTTAGACTCTTTAGATCCCACGTAGCAAATTAATTTGTCTTTGGTTGCCATTTAAGTCAATATGTTTCGCAATCAAAGGCAAGAAATATGAGACAATCAAATCGAAACTAAATCATGATAGACTTTTTTAACAATTATTTTATTACATATATAAAGACTTTACAAATATTTAATAAATATTTCTAGTCTATTATTCTCGTAAACTTTATGATTAGATCTTTTATGGCCTATTAGCACCATTTCATAGAAATATATATATATATATATATATATATATATATATATATATATATATATATATATATATATATATATATATATATATGGGATTTCTGTAAGTGAGCCGCCAGCTCAGGAAAAGTTACGTGAGCTAGCGGCAAAACTGTAATAATCTAATAATTTTTCTTCAATTTTTTTAACAATCACTATCTCTGCCTCTTTAACTTATTTCGGATTAAATTTCATAAATTTTGAATTTCATTTACCCTTTCATCAAGTGCATACAAAATGTTTTATTCATTAAAAACCGTTAATTTTGTGTTAGCTTGATGGAGGACAAAATCAAAACTAAAACCTAAGAAGTTGGGTATGAGTGAACCCTAGAGGGTCGAGATCATAATCCAAAAGAAATTTTTTATAAAAATTTATTGAAGATAGTGATAATGAATTGCAACTCAGATAACTTGCGTAAACTGTTAGCTCATTTCCATTTCTCCCTCCCTCTCTCCCTTCCTCCATCTCTCCCTATATATATATATATTTGCTGGAAATGAATAACAATTGTTTTTATTTCAGATATATTATTATACTTGTCCACACGGTAAAGTTATGTAAGTTGAGTAAAATTTTCACTGTACACATGCAGTAATAAGTACAATATGAATATACAAAAATATATATATTCACATTACATAAATTTTATCGAGACTATCGATACTATAATTCATTAAATTTTCCTAACATGTAAAAAAAAAAAAAAAGACGTCATATATTCAGCTGATTAACAGGGCCTATGGGTCTCTGAGGCTATATATACCTTTGGGTAGATGCCAACTCCAATGGACGGTGAGCCACACAGACCACTGGATCCCATAGCTCAGTCATCCACAAACATGGGAAGCTGTCCTGCGTCCACGTGTCGGCCTCTGCTAGGTGGTTGCACCAAAAGACACCCTAATGTTCTGCGCCCAGGGCCAAAGTAGACCGGAACGAATTAATCTAGTTGGGAGGGTGAAATGCAGCGTCCAGGAGAAAAGAGGGGAGTTTCCAAAGTAGCACACCATTTTTTCCGGTGAACCAACTTTATAATTATCCGGGCTCTGAGCCCGGACAAAAAAGTGGGCTCACTAGAACAATTGGTGTGCTACTTTGAAAACTCCCCAAAAGAGGGGTTACTAGTGTCCATGATGTCCATGGACGACCCAAAAGAGTGAAAGGGCTTGTTTCATGTTTGGGCCAACACCAACCCAATAATAAAAGTACGTTTGATTGCTTGAAGTAGTGCAATTAGGGAATAAATTAAGTATATTAGGAAATAGGATGTGATTATTATTTAATTAATTAAATAAAATATATTTAAATTGTTTTATTTATTTTATGTGTATAAAAATATAATTTTTGAATGATAATGATGATATGCAAATAAAAAACTATTTTATTTGCTTGATCCTCTATTTCTCAAGCACTTCCAAATCAAAAAGAGAGGAAGAGATTTTTGGAAGTTAAGTGTCACTTAGATGCCATTCAATATATAAGAAGTAACTTTTAACAAGGGTGAACATGACCACCGACTCTAGCGGTTTCGCTCGACTCCGACCAAAATCAGTCGGAAAATTTTTCCGATGGTAGTCGGAGTCTTCTACCCTCATATTCGATCGGAGAATTCTGATTTCGGACCGATCAACCAACTGAATGTTCAAAAACAACAAACTCCACCGCCGACTCCAGCGACTTCGTCCGACTCTGATCGATTTTATAGATTGGTCAGAAATTTTTTCCATTAACTATCAGAACCTTCTACTCTTGAATCCGATAAGAAAACTTTAACTTTCGACCAATCGACTGACTGAATATCTCTGCTTCCAACTTTTATTTTACTAACCAAATACTTGAAGCGGCAGTAAAAGTAGTCTTACTCGGCCTATTCTATTTTATTTCTTTACAAACAAACACTCCCTAGTATGCTGACGTTAAGGTTCAGGGGACGGCGAGGATGAGTTTGCTTTTTATCACCCACAGCAAGCGAGCACACGTACTGCATGTCAGATGAATATATAGAAGAGACAGGGCATCAGTAAAAAAGTGAGGGCAATCATGTAGATTCCCTTCTCGGGGTTTGAGATAATATTAGAGAGCAGTAGCCTGTTAGGGCTTAGCTTGTCAGGGGCATTTCTAGGAGCTAGGGCTTAGCTTGCTTGTTAGGGCTCAGTTTGTTCTCTTCTATTTATATGATACAGGAGAAGAAAAAAAAAAAAAAAAAAAACTCCAAAGTATTACAAATTCGATTCTACCCCCATAAGTTTACCAACAACGAGAAGCAATTAGTTATGGGAGTTTCCAAAGGAGCACACAATTTTTACTAGTAAATCCAGTTTGTGGGCTCACTAGAAAAAGTGGTATACTCCTTTGAAAACTCTCTTAATTATTTGTCCAAGCGTCGCTAAATCTTAATATGAAAAAAGTATATCTTACTAAGATGACTCCATAGAATATAGATTTATACATAGAAAAAATATAACTAAGTTGCATCCATAAGTAGTTTTCTATATATGGAGTCACCTCTAAATCTCAATATGGAAGGTTTATATAGACAATTCGAACTATTAATTGTAATATCTACATATTGAAACCGAAGAGCCTTTTTGTTAGGTTAACACGTCCGACGCCGGTAACTTGACTTTTCTTTCTCCGAAGAACCAGATATGTGGATGTCGCATCGGCAGTGGAATCAGTCTTCCGCCAGTATGGTACTATGAATACGACGACTTTGATAGGAAATCCAGAGAAAAAGGCACAACACAAAAAAAGAAGTCGACGAAGCAACGGAAGAGTTCCGCAAATGACGTGACGATGGAGGTTGTCGACGCATTGGCTAAAGAGCAAGCAAAAGAAGCGACGGCATGCCCGTCACACAGAGTAGGAAGGACTCGTTTTTATGACCATCTTTCATCAAGCCAAAAGAGGAGCGTCAGCTCTCATAGGGCTCGGTTACTACAGCTCAAGGCTATATTTCGTCCGTCATAGAAGAAAAATCTTGTCGAAGATGGGAATCGGCGGACAAGAATAAATTTTGATTATACATTGGATATGTACAAAATAAATGGTATTTCACCAATAGAACAAATGAAACGTCTTAATCGATGATGAAGGAATATCCAAATCACATGATATGTCATACACTATCTATTTAGAGTATAAAAATCATAACTAATGATTTGAATCGTTTATATACACTATATATTATGAGATTTAGGCACGCCTTTATAAATAGCTCTTTATAGAGAAAGTTTAGATACACTATTTCCTATATATATGTGTGTATGTATATGTATATACACACATGCGCGCTATGACCATACGCTAGAAACGCTGATAATAAACAGAGGGAAATTCTAAATGCGCACCACATTAGGCCCCAAAGTCGTTTCAAAACAAGCCCAAACAGGATTTGGTGCGTCGGTGCCCAGACGAGTGACGGTGGTGCCGCCGGTGGGCCCAACAAATCCGCAGAGAGAGCAGGCAGTCAATGTCCCGCTCTCAAGACACAACTCGCGCAATTCTTGCGCTCTTCTCTCTCTCTCATTTCCATTTTCTCTCTCTAAAACTCTCTCTCTCACACCACGTCATCATCTTCTTCCTTTTACTCTCTCTCTAAATCGAGAGAGAGAGAGTTTCTGTTCAACTCTCTCCGAAATCTAACTAATCAGCTGCTCTCGTTGTCTTTCTTTATGCCAAACGAGGCACCGCCCCACTGCCGCGGCACGTGCGCACGTGATCCCGAACCACCCCTTCCCAATCCCCCTCCGCCCATTTCTTTACCCCCTCCTCAGCCGTCAGAGTTACCAGTCTCTTGCCATCTCCATTCCCCAAACTACCCTTCTAATTTCCCCTAAACATCTCTACTAAACTCTGGTTAGCACCGTAATTTGTCCAAATCTCAAAGCGGGTTTGGACCCATGGCCCATACGATAGATAGTCCAAAAATGCAACCCTTCCCGTTTGCCCACATATTTTTATTATTTTATTATTTTTCGGAAAGCAAGAGCACCCAACAAGTTTGCCTTTTTACTCTTTTAGTTTAGCTTGTTGCCATCGTTCTCTCACATTCACTCCCTAACCAAAACCAAAGCCAAAACCAAAAGAAGAAGGAGAAGCAACAAGGGTGCAGATGTAATTGCTCCTGCTTGCTATAAAGAGATAGTAAAAGAGTTGAAACAAATTAATATTAGTGGGTCAGTGCGAGATAATTAATGGGTTCAGGAGGAGGTGGTGGTGGGGATAGGAGTAGCAAAGAGGCAATTGGGATGATGGCTCTCCACGAGGCCCTCAGAAACGTCTGCCTCAACTCCGACTGGACTTATTCCGTCTTCTGGACGATCCGGCCTCGCCCGTAAGATCGAGCTCTCAATTGTTCATTATTTTTATGATCATACTATCAAATTACGCACATTTTTACCTTTTTCTTTTTTGGGATAATTTACAGGAGGTGTAGAGGAGGAAATGGTTGCAAAGTCGGAGACGATAATGGTAGCTTGTAAGTTTTAGTAGTAGTAGTAATTGTTGTAGTTTGTTGATTTTTGGGGCGGTAGGTGTTGAAGTGAATCTAAGTACGTGAAGTTTTTCTCTGTGTGTGTGTGTCAGGATGCTGATGTGGGAGGATGGGTTCTGTCGGCCGAGGGTGGCGGAGTGCTTGGAGGAGATTGACGGTGAGGATCCGGTGAGGAAAGCCTTCAGCAAGATGTCCATTCAACTGTATAATTACGGAGAAGGGTGGGTACTTGGTAGGTGCTTTTTTATTAAAAAAATTTAAACATTAATAATCAAAATCAAGAAAAACTAATTCAACAACAATAACTAAGTCTAACATCTCTTTTTTCGTATCGCCCTCCATTTATGTTGCATTCTTTCGCTCTTTTAATATATTCTAGTTTGATAAACGTAGCCAGTCAAAATGGCTGGTACATTTATAGTAGATTATATTGTATCTTAAATTTCTCTCATATAATTTGATTGATTGATGATGAAGTGTATATACGAAATAGGTTGATGGGGAAGGTGGCATCGGATAAGTGTCACAAATGGGTGTTCAAAGAACCTTCTGATCAGTGCGAGCCCAGCATCTCCAACTACTGGCAGAGCTCTTTTGATGCTGTACGTACTGCACCAATGGACTTGGTCACTGTTTACTAAGCAGTAGTACTCTGCTTCATTCATCATCACTCTTGCTTCTTTTTACACAGACGAGAGGGATTGAGAGTGAGAGGGAGAGAGAGAGAGTGAGAGGGAGAGAGACTCTATCTAATCTAATGAGAGCAGCTGCTGCTTGCAGTGCAGCCTTTGCTGACTAGTCTAGTGTTGCATCAGATTTGTACCTGCAAAGAGAAAAAGAGAAATATGATGATGTTTTCCTCTCTTTTTTACTCCATTGCTCATCACACCCATCCCCGATCCTAGAACAATAAGAAGAGCTTTTAATTTTCCTCTGGATTTCTAAGATAATAACAACTTTATTTTTTTTTTATTCCAGCTTCCCCCAGAGTGGACTGATCAATTTGCTTCTGGCATTCAGGCAATATATAATTTAATCTTTTTTTTTTGTTATTTTGTTCATTAGTTTATTAGTTCCATGTTTAAAATTTTAACTTGGATTTATGTTAATTTGACCAGACTATAGCTGTGATTCAAGCTGGCCATGGACTCCTACAACTTGGCTCCTGCAAGATTGTAAGCCTCAACCTTTTTTCTTCTTCTTAATTAGTCGCATATATAATATATATATATATATATATATACATATATATATATATATATATATATATATATATATATAACACTATCTATGTACATCATGTCTGTCTCTTGGTAACTCCTTAACTAAAGTTTAACCAATGGAGTTTAGATAGAATTGTATTTCGTCTTCATGAAGAAAGACTGTAAGACATAAACATAGCTTAATTAGTTTAGATATTTGGTTAATTGCAGTGAGAGAGATCCATGTAGTATAGAAATAAGGAAACTTATTAGCTTTAATTTCAAAACTATCAGTTTAGTCGCTGATTTGTTAGACAATATATAGTAAGGACATAAATAAGCAACAATAGAGCTTGTATGGAGAAGCTTGATGGATTGAATTGTGTTTGATTTAGATAGCAGAAGACCTCCACTTCGTACTCCGAATGCGGCACACGTTCGAATCGTTAGGATACCAGTCGGGCTTCTTCCTCTCGCAGCTCTTCACCTCCACCAGAACCAGCTCTCCTTCCTCTTCTGCCCCCATGAATAATAAGCAAACCCCAACGCCACCGCCGCCGCCCATCTACTTCAACTGGACTCACCCACCTCTCCCTTCCACCACCCAATTAATTCCTCCCCCAAACTTCCACCCGTCGCCCCATCTCGGCCTCCCAGCAGCAGCGACCGCCACCGCTAATGACAACACTCACCTCTTCCTCCACCGCCCCAGCCCGATGGAAGAAGGCATGATGATGACCGAACACGAGCAGCCCGACATCAAATGGCCCAATGGGCTTTCCTTCTTCACCGCCCTGACAGGCCGATCCGATGATGCCAAGCTTCTCTTTGCCAACGATAACAACAACAACAACAAGCAGCAGATGCATTCAAATCATCATCATCAGGAGGAGGAGGAGACGGGTGAGGGAAACGCGGCCGAGGACTATTTGGGATTGGAGAGCCATTCGAACAGAGCGAGGAAGATGGACAACAACGATAGTAAGTTCAAGAGGAGTTTCACAATGCCGGCGGCCACCTCGAATCAGAACCAGCACCAGCACCAGCACCAGCAGCACCACGGCACGCCAGGGCCGACGCCGGCGCCACAAGGGATGGAGTACAGGGGATCCGAGGCGGGGATCTACTCTGATATCATGGAGACGTTCTAGGAGTGAACATGCCTACTGAGTGTTGTCGTAGCAGCAGTAGTAGTTGGTACCAGTGAGCTCGACCAAGTTGTAGTAACTTGGATGAATAACGTGTTGCTCAATCAATAATGTTTGTGTTTCTTGCGAATTAGATTGTTTTGTTGTCACTACTAACAATTCAAGTTTGTTACGTTAATGGAGCTGATCAAGGGGGCATGTAAATCTCCGGAGCTGTTATGTGTTGCTCCGTAATCAAGATGGATAAACTTAAACCAAGTTTCTAATGTTGTCATGTATCATAACCTATTAGATAATACAAGAGCAGTTAGGAAGTTCACATGTGAGTATAATCTTACATCTGATAGAACAAGAAAAGTTCATTAGCTTAAATATAGAGTTGGTGTCTCTTTATATCAACTTAAGTTTTTTGGTTAGATTTGTTCTTGACTTTGTATTTAGAGCCCATCGTGCTTCCGGAAACTCGACGTTTCTCCTCAAAACTGTTATCTGAGCCCATGTTGCCCCCAAAGAAAGAGTGAAGCTAGTGTGAAGCTCAAAGTGGTCGGTGGCGCAAATGACTTTAGGATTGATCCCTATGGGTAGTTTACCTGGATGGATTTAGACTAAAGTAATTAGGAAGGAAGGAGATTGTTATTTTATATTAGATTGGTTCTCGGTTTTGTATTTAAAAGCTATCATGCTTCTCTTATGGTGCATTTTTTTTCCCCTGCTAGACAAACTCACATACACTCACGTAGTTTTTTTGTTTTTTAATACTATCCAAATAAAACTCGAAACCTCTAATAAATCGGAGACGAATGATGCTATCATAGATAAAGCTCATTCGCTTCACGGTTCATAAATACAAACAATACGCACTTATGAGGTGATCAATTATAAAACACCGCAGCATTATTAAATAAAGAGGTATTTATAGGTTTTTCCCTTAAATCTTTATAAATTATGATTTAGTCCTCCAAATCTTTATATTTAGATTTAGTCCTCTAAATTTTCTAAGTTACTACAATTTAGTCCTTCCTTTAGTTTTTTCGTCCAAATAAACGGCAGAATTTATTTTTTATTTTTTTAAAATAATAAAATGATTTAAATATCCCTATGAAGAAAAATGGGAAAACAATAGAGAGATAGAAGAGAAGAAGAAGAGGGGAAGCCAATAAACCCAATGAAGAAAAGGAGAAGTGAGGAGGAAGAGATAAGGAGAAGAGAGGAGGAAGAATGAAGAAAAGGAAAAGAGAAGAGGAAGAGAGAAGAAGGAATTAAGAAGGGGTAAAATGGAAAAATCAGGTCAAGAAATAAACTGGGCTAAGGGAAGTTAGGGAAGGGACTAAATTGTAGTAATTTAGAAGATTTGAGGGACTAAATTCTAAATATGAAGATTTAGGCGACTAAATTATAATTTATAAAGATTTAAGGGACAAATCTGTAAATACCCTTTAAATTAATAAATAAATAAAATCTTACAAGCACTTTTTAAAAGCAGTTTTGTGTGTTTCACACGCATGAGACGAATCTAATCTCATGACCACCAACTATGGATCATTAATTTCTCCCTGACACTTGGATTTAGTTTGTCATTAGAGAGTCCCCAAGTTATTAAACTTGGTCAATACGGACAGTTGTAGTGTCATTAATTATTGAGTCACGTAGATTAGTTAAGTAATCAAGCCCGTGAGCATAACATAATCGATTTGATTTATTAAAAAAATATATGCTTTAACCTATTTGGTCAGTTAATTATTAGTGAAGACTCGATTACCAACTTTGATTATCTATTTGTTTACCACTGAATTGGTTAAAAAGAATGATTTATTTGTTTGAAACTTTCTAATGGTATTATTATATTCTGAGTCTCGGAGTATTTTAGTGAGCAGTGATCAGAGTGCACTGGGACTCCTTAAGCAATCAGTAGTAATGAGCTGGCACTGACTCAAAAGCAATCAACAGTCAATTGTCACGTACGCACGCACCAACGAGCGTTCAAAGTTTGAATCCAAGTTAGGGTACAGACACACGTGTTAAAAGTTGCGGAATCACAACGAACCTGTCTATTAGATTAATCTAGGGTCAACACTATCGGCGAAACTGACAGTTTCTTATTAAAGAATTGGGGTATTTACTGGTTTGTCCCTCATATCTTTATATATTATGATTTTGCCCCCCAAATCTTCATATTTAGAATTTTGCCTTCCAAATCTCATAAGTTACAACAATTTTGCCCCCTTCTCTAACTTTCCCTAGCACAGTTAAATATTTGACCATTTTACCCTTCTTTTCCTCTTCTATTTTCCTCCTCTCTTCTTCTTCTCTCTTCCTCCTCTCTTATCCTTTCTTCATTATTTCTCCTCTCTTCTTCCTCCTCTCTTCCTCCTCTCTTCTCCTCTCTTTCCTAACACAGTTAAATACTGAAAGAAGAGAGGAGAAAGAAGAGAGGAGAAATAATGAAGAAAAGGAGAAGAGAGGAGGAAGAGAGAAGAAGAAGAGAGGAGGAAAATAGAAGAGGAAAAGAGGGGTAAAATGGTCAAATATTTAACTGTGTTAGAGAAAGGGGCAAAATTATTGTAACTTATGAGATTTGGGGGGCAAAATTCTAAATATGAAGATTTGGGAGGCAAAATCATAATATATAAAGATTTGAGGGACAAACCAGTAAATACCCCTAAAGAATTTCAATTTTCGACTGATCGGTCAACTCAACTAGAAATGTTTACTATGAAGCACACTTGGTAAGTGAATAAATTCAAAGAAACTTGATGCTCTTAAGTATTAAATATTATTAGTATAATTGATTCTCTTAAATCTTAATATGACCATAATTTCTTATCACACTTTTAGAGATATAACACATTTTTGCTTGAACGTAGTTTGATTGCATGCTTTATATCTACCGACCAATAATACTAATAGTATTCAGATATTAAAACTAACTTCATAGAAATATAGAATGTCTTCGGCTGGGCTAATAATTAATTTTCACGGGCTCTATACAAATTACAATGCTAGAAACTTTTTAGGACAATAACGGGGCTCAGCCTACTAAACTCAGGCATGCGACATGCATATATTTTCTAAGAGTACACCCTTTTCTTCTTTTTTTTTTCATCTAAAGAACAAACTTCATTCTCCACCCCCTCCACTCTATGTGAACCTGTCGTCTCTCCAACTCCTCCCCTAACCTCATCGTAATCCTAGTTTCTTAGAACTTCTATGAAAAAGGCGGTGTAATTCTTTCGTTAAGTAAATTCTAAACTTGGTACTAAAACTAACTTTAGTTGTGTGTGCCCTTACATATTAGGGGTTTTACATATCTGTCCCTTAATTCTTTAAAAATTAGAATTTAGTCTTCAAATCTTCATATTTATAATTTAGTCTCTAAATTCTTTAAGTTACCACAATTTAGTTCTCCCTTCCCTCTTCCTTTTCTTATTGGATTCTCATCTCCATTCTTCTCCTCTCTCTTTCTCTTCTCTCTTCTTATTCGGTTCCCCTAAGTTACTTTATTTTAGAGATTAGCTGAGAGGGAAGAGAGAGAGAGAATAAGAATGGAGAGGGAAACCCAAAATGAAGAGGAAGAGAGGAGGAAGAGGGAAGGGAAGATTATAGTGAAGTAACTCAGAGGTTTAACGGGAAATTCGGGCTAAAAATATGGTTAAGAGACTAAATTGTGGTAACTTAAAGGATTTAGGGGACTAAATTATAAATATGAAGATTTGAGAGACTAAATTCTAATTTTTAAAGACTTAAGGGACAGATATGTTAAAATCCCTACTAGGTGTACGTGTACCTTAAGAGGGAAATTCTATTTGCACACGGCATTTTACTCTTGACGCCATGGTTATTCTTTATATCAAACTTCTATTTTGAAATACTACCATTTTATTCTTTGCACTCAAAATTTTTCCAAAAAAAACCCTTCCTTTTATCTAACTCCTCCCCCCGTCCGATCCCATTTTTACCCATTTTTATTTGGGTCGGATGTTAGTTTAAGAGTAAAGAAAAAAAAAAAAATTGGTCGGGTTTTAATACCCAGCCAAGAAACGTGCTGGTCGAGTATTAATAGCCGACCAGCAAGCGAAAGTCTCTCATACAAAAGAAATCTAATTAAAGATAAATTTCAAACAAATACTCTTAAAACCTTAAGAAAAAAAATTTAAATTGTACCTTAGATTTGTCCTCTAACACTAATTGCATATTGTAATTTTCTATTTGCGTAAGAAAACTCAAATTCAAATTCAAACTCCAAAACCAAATTTCACTTGTCACGGTGAAATCGAAAAATTTAAAATTCTTCTAATCTTTTCAGTAACGTTAATGTAAAAAATTTTAAGGAGTTAAAAAATCAAATCGACGATTTTATAAGAGATGTGTTTTTATTAAATACAAAAAAAAGTTATTTAGGGTTTTATTGAGAAAATATAGGAAGAAAACGATAAGTCGTAGTTCTAAATTTTAATAAGTTTTAGTTTGAGATTTATAAGCGTAAGTTAATTCAAAAAAATAATGGCAAACTTGTAATTATTTATAAGTTTCAAAACTATGCGTCAAGAGTAAAATGCTGTGTGCAAATAGAATTTCCCACCTTAAGAATTCCCCCCCTACAGTACGTAGGATATGGAACTGTTTTGTTCGCACCATGGCCTGTTAACATTGAGCTCAAGCTTTTGTGTCTCATGGGCTTCCTTTTGTCGGAAACAACAGAGTTAGCCCATGAAGGGAAATTTTCTTTAATATGCTTTCAATGCAGATAGATGGTCGGTCGGAGCCAAAATAAAACTATTTAGTTTGGAGAAAAACTCATTTGATCATCCCAGCTGGGCCCTACTCATCCGCAGCAGCAAGTTTTGCGTGCCTAGCTAGCTGCTACCGAAGGTTATATCTTCGCTTCAACTTCTTCTCGGATATAACTCAAAATTTTCACTTTTTCTAGTTAAAAATTTTGAACAGGACAAATTAAAAAATTGGCCTATGAACCTGTCTATTCCTAAGACAAGCAAAGTTTTAAGACAGGTGAGTGCTAACGGAGAAGGCCTTGCGAGGCTGAATCATGTACTTCTGGCGGGTATCAGTGACGTACTCACCCTCACACCCACGGTTTTCTTTTCTTCTCTTAGGGCACACCTTATATTATTATTATTTTTGTTGTGATACACCACGGCGACAGGATAACAAGGATGAATGGTTTTGTTTGGGAAAATAATTTTGAAAAAAATAAATAAATAAGGTGTACCCTAAGGTAAAAAAATTCACATTTATGTCTGTATGCAAGTGGGGTGTGCTCAGAGACATGGGTTGTGCCTTTAGAATTTTCCCAAATTTATCTCCTTAGGGGCAAAATCAGACTGCAAGGCCTGGCCCTGTAGACTTTAAGGCCCAGCCGTGATTCGGCTCCTCAGCATTCACCACAAGTGCTATAATGGGCCATGGATTATGACTATTGAAATATATGTAGCTTCCAACTTATCGTTAGGGTGAAAAAAGAAAATAAAGACTGAAGTTTGCGATGAAACCCATATGATCATGAAAATGAGAGCTTAGGATCACACATCTACATGACTAGATTTAACTTTTGGAATTCTAATATATAGTTTCAACTTGACCAAATCTATATTTCAAATATTTTCTATTATATTGTAGCTATATATTTATAAAAAGCTATAAATACATATAAATAGTGTTCAACTTCAGCAAAAAAACAGTAGTCCAATTTTTTATTTTTTATTTTTTTTTTTAAATTTGGCTTACAGCGCACGCACAAGCATACATACATACATATCTATGTATGTAAGTATAATGGAAATGAGCCGTCAGCTGACATATAGCTGAGTTAGTAGCAAAAATATAGTGATCCCATTATGTATTTTTCAAAATCTTTTTTGAATTATGATTTCAATTTCCTAAGATTCCCTCTTACCAAATTTCTTGTTTTAGTTTAGATTTAGCCTTCCATTAAGTAGGCATAGAACTAACAATTTCACTAAATGAAACATATTGTATCCACTTGATAAAAGAATAAATAAACTATAAAATCTATGAAATTTGATTCTAAAAAAGTTAAGAAAGTGGAGACCATAATCTCAGATTTTTTTTTTAAAAAAAAAAAGACAAATAATGGAAACCCTATTTTTTTTTTTTGCCACTAGAGATACACGCACGCATATATATATATATATATATATATATATATATATATATATATATCAAACTTATTTGCCCTTTATATATATTATATCTCCGAAAACCGCTAATTTTCATTTTGACTACTTGATGGAAAACAAAATTAAAACTAAAAGTCAGTGTTCAAAAAAACGTTCTATGCGACCGCATAAGCGAATGCGGGTAAAATTGCATGGAAAAGGGGAAAATCGCCATGTCCATGCGAACAGGGAGATTATGCGGTCTATACGGAGTATGCGACTGTATAATCTGCATAGCCGATTAACGGTTTGCGGGTAAACAGGTTTCAAATTAGTTAAAAATTTGACCCTTACCCGACCCACGTCCGATCCTTTTAATCCCTAAATCCTCAATCTCGCATTGAGTCAAACCCGAGAGAAAAAATTTCCTTTTCGCCCGAGAGAAAAAAAATTCCCTTTTCGCCCAGGCGATCAACCAGAACTCTAGATCCCAAAATCCCCTCCAATTATTTTTAAAAATTAACACTCTAAACTTCTCTTTTCTATTGTGCAAAATCATATAAAAATTTGCATATACATATTAAGAAGATGAACAAAATGGATGTCAAAAGGTTGAATGATTTCGTTTTCGTTCAGTTTAACAAAAAAATGGCACAGAAAAAAAAATGCGAAGAAGGATGGGAATGGTAAAAATGTGCTTATTGATTCAGATGATTCCAGAGTTTTACACTGAAAGGATGCATTTGTTAGAGAAAGAGAGAATGATGACGAAAATGAGATCTTTCTCGGTTCCGGCTTGACTTGGGATTTTATTGCTGCGACGAGTGGAGCTAACGAAAATAGTCTCAGGAGGAGCAAAATGACACTAAGAATGAGAGCTGCAGCGGGAAGGAGAGCACAATAGGATTTATCCAGTGCAGTTGTTGAAGATCTTCCCGAATATGATCAAGAAAGAGATGTTTTAGAAGAAGAAAGTAACGATAATGTGAATGAAGATTATGATGATAAGTTCAAGTAGGAGTTGGAAAATAATATTCAATATGAAGATGATAATGAGAATGAATAGAGAATTTGTTGATTGTAATGAATTGTATTTGACATAAATTTGTATTATTTTTTGAACATGTAAAACTAATTATTTATGTAGTTGACACAAACTTGTATTAGCAATATGTTGATTATTGTTATATGTTCATTTGTATATACATCGTTCATTTATATGTGCTAAAACTTTCTTATTTATTATGGTTGTACCTTTTTATATTTTCATATTATTTGATTCTCATTCAGTTTTTCTTTTCGATTTGCAGGTGAGAATAAATTTTTTATCCATATATACATACATCATTCTTTCTTTTACATTGCGAATAAAGAGATAAGTCTTTCTATATTTTTAATTTCTTATGTAGAGCTGATTTATCTTCATTTTCCAAACTTACAGTTATTATTTATAATTTTTTAGAGTTTTATAGCACTTAATATATCCATTTTTTTATAATTATTATATTAATATATATTAAAATATTAATATTCCACATAATTCCACGTAATACGTTTAATTTAATTGGTGCGTAATCTGTTTATGCATTATGCGGTTCTTTACCGCATGCATAATGAAAACACATCTTAGAATATGACTAAAATCCAAGAAATTGAGTATGAGTGAAGTTTAGGGGTCGAGATAATCCAAAATAAAAAAAAATTACAAGAGATGGTGGAAATGCAGTTCAGATAATTTACGGCGATTTATTTCCATTATATATATATATATATATATATATATATATATATATATATATATATATATATATATATGAGAAAACGGGAAATTTACCAGCGGTGAATGAGAAAACGAAAAATTCATCAGCGGTGACGGAGATTCCTTCACTAGTGCTTAGGTGGCCTAATAATTATATTACACGTGATGCCATTCAAAGTAACAAATAAAATAATTTTCTTAACTACCATTTGAGTGGCGCCACGTACAATACATTTATTGGGCTACCTAAACGCCCGTTCACTATATATATATATATATATATAAACCCGAAAACAATCATTACTAGTACATTAACAAACTCATCAGATTCTCTTGGCAATGGTGCTCTTTGACTATTGCTTGCTCAAAACTGTAGATTCTAAAATAATCAGGGGTCCCAGATCAAAACCCCCATTAAAAAAGCAAATCAAACCCTTTGCTATGAAAAATATCTGATCAATTTCTGTCATTTAGATATTGACATTTTCTTATACTTGTCAAATGGAGAACCATATGTACATAGTTCATGAATCTTGATGCCTCATGTGTGTATTTGTGGGACAAATACCATGTGGAAGCCCATTAGTCATGATCTTTCATCTGACAATTGAGCTCTCACACCATCTTCATGCATTTAACCTGTCACAGTGAGTTAGGGTTCACCTAGTAAGGTGGGGGTGGGGTGGGGGTCCTTGTGTTTAGAGTGTGCCCTCTTAGGGGATTGAGACACGAGATAATAAATGGAGATGGGGAACACACACATGCCATGCTCACCTTGCATCTGAAATCCATTTTTTAACCGAAAACACTCAAGGCATAAGGATGGCGTTTTCTCGTGTAAAAAGTGCAGAAGCCTTATAACCTGTATTCTTTCTCTGGAGATAAATTTTGAACTGTGATATACTTATCTGGTCGTTAATCGAGAATAAGACCCTGGAGATCCGTTTGTTAAAGATTCGGTGAATCCGAAGATATTTTGAAATGAAGAAGGGATGTACGAGTTAGAAGACTCTGAGCTTTGGAGTTATAATGGTAAAGAGATTTATATCATAGTGTACAAGATAATTGATCTTTTTAATTTTTTGTTGATGCTTTATATTCTCTTAATCTTCTATAGGTTTCAGACCAATTTTATATTGCATGTACGTCTCTTGCAGCACACTTTTTGATTCATGTACTACCACCAACTCTAGACATAATGGATATCTAAGGATACATGAAATTATAAACATAACACTTTTGAAGCAAGTGTTCAGTATATTTAGGAGTTTCGGTAGTTCTAACCTGGCCATCTACAATCTAAACAACTTTATATCTCTGAAGGCATGGAGGAAAAAATAGTTTTTTTATTTTTTTATTTTAAAATAGTAGTATTCTCAAAACCAATATACGATAATGAGTTTTATCAGATAAATTAAATAACATCTAGGGGGGTTTGAATGAAGGACAAAGAGACAAAACACAAAGGAAACTCTATGGTTGCTTCTTCAAAAGCCAAGGATAACATTTGAGTCATAATGTAGTACAACTGCATGTGATCAATCGAGTATAATCTTAGGCTTTTAAAATTTCAAAAAATGTTGTACTTTTGTTGTTCTTTTTAAATTTATAAAAAATTTAAAATAATAGTGCATTGGATTCGATTTGAAGAGCGTGTCATCTGACAAGCAATCGGAAGAGAAAAACTTCAGAAGAGGAGATCACAGAGTTAAAAAAAAGAGAGACATGCAGGAGAGTGTCAAGAAGCCGAGAGAGGATAATGATGCACAAGAGTAAGTTTGATGAGAACAAAGCAGCAAAGCGAAAGAGAGCACCAGCAGCCTTTTTGCATCTTTTTTTTTTTCAACAACAGCTAGGTATCCAATGTGGGAGTAAAAACCACAGTATAGAGAGCATCAATCATTTCATGAAATTTCCCAAGGATTAGTCACCTCAAAATGGATAATGAATTGAAATGAGATGGCGTTCAACCACACGAATCTATGTAGTTGCAGAGAGATTCAGGAAGTAGTACGATAAAAGAAGCAAGTGATGGAAATGATTGATTACGTTACATGTGTAAGTGTAAACTGTTGAAGCACAATTTGTGAAGAAAAGAAAAACAAATTGTAGTCTGATTAGTTACCAAGTTAAATTTCCTTTTCCACGATAAGAGTAAGGGGTGTTCATTACCAACTGGACTAATCAGTTCTCTAAACTAAGGATGTGTTTCTTTGCAAGAAAGTAAAATAAAAAGTAATGAAAGTAAAACTATTTCTACTACTTCATTTATTTATTTGGTCGACCCCAGCTAAGAGTTTTAGTGGGACCTTCCTCCAGTGGACCCTCTTGTAGCAGAACCAAAGAATGATAGGATCATCCCTAGATCATGTCCTTGAGCTACGAGTATGCAGCCCCTCACTTGGCCTACCTCATGTACGATATAGAAGGATACACAAAATCTTAGCAAACCAATCCAAAGATACGTTCCCAAAAATTTCCTCTTAGTGAGCACCGTGGGATACGTTCCCAAAAATTTCAAGTTTGCCTTATTTTTTTTGGACAAAAAGGACTTGGTTTTTTCTTAGTGAGCACCATCTCTCTTTAACCTCATGTAGCTCCATCTCTCCGATGATGGCGATTTCGAGTCAATTGGAAGCGGTATCGCCGATTGGGACCGAGGAATAAGCGATTTGGAGGACGGTTTTGAGCGAATCTGGAAAGAGGGAAATTGGAAAAGAGGAGAAATAGGGAGTAATACCCACTAAGAAAAATAATTAGAAAAGATAAGAGCAACTTTGAAAAATGAATGGTGCTCACTAAGAAAAAATAATATAGTTTATAAGTTATATGATGCTCACTAAGAAACTAGGGCTCACTATGAGAAAAAAAAAGGGTGCGCATTCAGAATTCACAATAATAAACCGAAGTTGTAAAATTTTACAGGGACATTAGAGGAAGAACGCAAGGAAAAGGATTTTTTTAAAACAATAACAACAACAAGAAGATCATCATTTTATCCTAAGTACTTGGGATGACCTATATGAACCAAAAGAGGATCATGCTGGATCGATCGCATATATTATCCTTCTCCACTCATTCATATCAAGCAATATGTCTCCATTTAAATCTCAGTCATCCTTTATATATATATATATATATATATATATATATATATATATATATATATATATAAAAGAATCATATATATATATATATATATATATATATATATATATAAGAATCTAGTTTTTCTTAAATCTTTGCCAGGACCAAACAATGATCCAATTTATCTAAAATGTGCCTCAACTACATGAGGATACACTACTACTCCTAATCATGTGCACCACATCTCAAATTCTATTGTTTTGTGGGACAAATGCCATGTGAGTGGTCTATTTGTCAAGATCATCAAAGCTGCCAATCCTTTGACAACTGAACTTAACAGAAACTTCACACCTATAACCCCCCCTCCCCCTAACTAGGATGACTAACTCATCACCAATTCTTCCATAATGGAGCAATGCGGGCTCCTCATTATTCTGGGGGTGTCCCCTGTAAGGATTGGTATCTAATAATTGAGATGTTGAATGACACATGCCCTTGTCTCCCTGGTGGTTCAGTGGCAGTTGGATTGCCCATGGATGTGCTTGTTTAGAGGTAAATTTGATGGCTTTATTGATTATTAATAACAATAAATACTGTTGGAAGATATCCGAGGTCAGTGTGCAGGAGGTCAGTGGGCACTCCAAGTATTTCATTACATAATTATACTCCTAAGAGTGAACCTCACAAGAATCTACGCCATTATATGTTCATAGTTCAAGTAATTGCAAAATGAACGATTTCTTAACAACATAATTTTTGTGATTGCATATTCATGGATGGACGGTCTCTAATAGCAATTGTTGTCCCGGCGTCAATATCATCATCATCAGTATAAATAGACAGATCGTAATCTCATTTTGAACTTGGTACTAGCCATAACTAAACTTTATCTTACCAGTAAGTCCGATTTGATAGATGATTTGATGTTACCTTATTGCGCTCGCACCACACCCTCCAGCTAAAAGGACATTTCTTCTCCAAGCATCACATGCTTCATTAACCTAGCAGAAAGAGGCAGCTGAGCATTTCTACTTGAACTTAGAGAAACTACTTTCTATTGCAAATTCTTAGTATGTTACTAACCATAGTAATGAAATAAATATAGAGGAATAACTGCCTAGTAAGATATCTTCAAACTTTAGGCTTTGTCTTGACTGTAATATTCAAGTGCCAGAACTCTGAGTTGATAAATAAAAACTGAAAGCAGAAGTTATCTGTAAAAATTTATTAGGAGAAATTGAGTCCCACCCGAGTTCATGTTGGGTGGAATTAGATAGGATTTATGTTGCTCGGTTATTCAAGATTACTCAATCTCTATTTGTTTCACAGCCTACTATCTTGAGCTTGACATAGATATTTAACATGGTATCATAACATTCTTTAAAGAGATCCTAAGATTTTTATCGACTATATCGAGACAACAATTAGGTTTCTTCGTGAGTTTTAAGGCTAATGAATTGCTTTTAATACGTGTGGGTCAACAAATTTGGAGATTAGAAGCAGATGGTAGATCCAGAGAATTATTAGACGTACCCGAGGATCCGGGGACATGGGGACATGGAGGGGCATTATGCTTTTTCGAAGTTTAAAAGACTAACAAATTTCATATCGTGTGTGTATACTAACAATTCATGATCAGTTGAGTGAATGGTATATCGAAATTATGATAGGATCCGGGGACATGGCGACATTATTTGTTGAAGGAGCTTAAATGTCTAAACCTACAAACAACATTTAATACAGGAAAATTTCAGTTACCTGACAATAGAGGCACAGATAGGAGATGGACCTCGAAAGTTGGTGGAATCTTAAGGATGGCTTATGACTAGCCTGAAGGCAAAGAAGACGTGTAGCTAACTTCCACTGTTACTCAACAAGAACAGGGCCCAAATTTTAGGCTTTGGTCTCCTCCTCCATTAGCAGAAGAATATGCAGGACCCTGGCTTGAAAGTTCCTTGTTTGGTTTACGCCAATTAGCTCGCTTGACCTACGTGTCACATTAAATCACATTCATTAAAAGATAAGGATGAACAGTTTCATTGTACAATCAATCATATATTTTTTTTAAAAGCTTAATCACATTGATTTGAATCTTAACTGAAACAATCGCATCATAAAACCATCTGCATAATGTGAAAAGGGTCATCTTAATTACATTTAACCAAAAAACTAATCAGTCAGAAAATAAATTAACTGTTTCAACATGATTAAGCAGTAGGTGTACTAAGGTGATTAATTCTGAGATTAAGCTTATCAAGAATAGGGATAGATGAATTCAGAAGTTAATTGTGACATATCTCAAGTATCAATACCCTTGCTTGTTGGTCAGGTTCCATCCTTTGATTCTCAGACTCTCAGACCCCCATGCCTGGCAACCAAGGAATTACTTAATAGTGTCTCCTGCAACGTTAATAGTCTTAATAGAAACTTGTATGGAGAAATTACTTAATCTTAGTAACATTTAGAGCATTCATAAAAGATGCAACCATCCAATGCAAACAATAACTAGTTTCAACTCTTCTCCTGAGTATTTGTCAGATATTATCCTTCAGAACAAAAAAAAAAAAAAGTTTGTATTGGCAGAATCTCTGTAATGGTAGTGAAAACTTCCATATTCAAGTTCAGGATACAACTTTAAAGAACACATACAAAGATAAATATATATTCAAAAAGTCCTAAGTACAAGTTTTGACTGGAGTTACAAGGTACGCAATAAAAGTCAGTTACCAGAAGCAAAAGGAAATTCATTAATGTTGAAAACAACAAGTTATGAAACTCGTTATATAGCGTTATGTAACCTAACGGAATCCCAATGCTACGTAACAATCGGAAATAACTCAATGCACCGTAACAGTATGTTTTTTATATTATTTTACGTTATATTATATAACGTTACGTTAAATTATGTTGTGTTACACATAACGTTATTTACATTTTTTTTTAGTAATTTCTATATAGTTGTTGATTATTATTTTGATTATTAGAGAATTGCTGTTATTTTCTTACTTAATTAGTTGTTGATTTATTTGATTACTTACGGAATTGCTAACTTGTTAATTTATAATTATTTTTTTTTGTTCGCTTGTTGTAATTCCTGTTCAGTTGCTAAAATATATTACTTGTTGATTCTATAGAATTTTTAACTGAACTGAAATCAACAATTATAAATAAGATAATTTGAACATTGCAAAATATAAATTACAATAATGATAATAACTGGAATTGAAATAAAAAATTTGAATCTTGTTTTCTTGTTTAAATGATGACTGGATTACGGTTGTAAACTTAATATAATTTATGAAGATAAATATGAAAATTATTGTAAAACTTAATATAAAATTAGAATAGATTATGTATTACATAATGATTTTATATTCTTTTCTTAAATATTTTAAATTTATTTTTTAATTTATAAAATTTATTTCTATATAATTTTATATTTATTTAAATTTAAAAAATAGGAAATTGCATAACTTACATTGTGCGTTACGCTATATGCAACACAACCTGACAGAAATAGAATGTTAGGTTACCGTTATTGCTATTTTAAACATTGTTCATTACTAAACATAATGATAACTACTCATGCAAACCCTTTACGAAGACAAACAGACTCATTGACCTGTAATTAGCATTTTGATTTTTTTTAAAAAATCATCTGCGCTCGTGTCAAGTACCTTCAAATTGGACGTACAATGATCCACCAATACCTAGTTGTGATTGGTATAATAGAATGCCAGCAATACATACCAACTCAGTGGGATCTCAGATTACCCGCATTATTATTGTTTTCACTGATAGATACCCAAAAACAGGCAAAGAGAGGAAAAGATCAAGAGAAGTTAGATGAAAAAAAAAACCAGCATAGAACTGATATTTGCCAGCTAGAAAAGGGCAAAAAGGTGAGAATGTTTGCTCCATTCCCCTCACCTTAACCTTTCCTTGTGCACAACCAGGGCAGAATGGCCTAATTAACCTATCAAATGAACTCGACTCATGCAGTATAATACTCTCACTTTCAAGTATAGTGATACTCAAATCCTTACCTGCACATTGGTTCCAGAAAAAGTTTGGGAGATGAAATAACTGTTTTTCTAGCTAATAAGAGATCTTGAATTAGCATTACTTTTTCACAGAATTGTTCCTTTTAATCACTAATTGAGTTAGCATTACTTTTCATAGAATTGTTTCCTTTAACAATACATATTGGGTATATATCCTAACAAGCATTACTCTATTGAAAGACAATATAATGATTTTCTTTTTTTTTCTTTTTTTTTTTTTCCCACCAATTGATAAATCTCGATGTGCAGACTGCTAGTCCACTAGTCCGATTAGCATTTTCATTGAACCCTATTGGATTGGAACTTGACCTAAATCTTGCATGCCACTATGATCCAAGTCACCTAAACCATTTTGCAAACTTATAAAGTATTTAACCTCCTTGTCCCCACCTTTCACACTCTTTTCCATCTCTCCCCACTCCTTCCCTAATATTTATACACCCACAACCTCCCTCCTCATTTTCACCCACAACTCAACAACTTCATTATCAAACGCTCCAAACCCTGCATCAATATTCCAATTCACTCTCCCTCTTCTCAAAAAAAAAAAAAAAAAGTGCAACTCCAAGATGAAATCAGGCCATCCCATTGGCCTGGACGATGTTGCCAAGATCGATGGCAGGCCGGTCCTCCAGCCAGCATGCAACCGTGTCGCGGCAGCGATAGAACCCAGCAAGCCCATGAAGAAATCTCTGCAGAGATACTTATCTTCTCCTACGGCAACCACCATTACTAAAACTAGTTCTACTAACATTTCTGATCTTGATGCTAATTCTAATAAGACTTTGCCAAGTACCAAGAAGAAGATCATTACACCACTAATCTCCCCCGAGCCGAAACCCATCAAGCGAAGCAACGAAACCTACAGCCCAAATTCAAGCAGTGAGAAGCCCGTTATGCCAAAACTTATGTCTAAGCCTGCACCAGTAGTCCGAAAGAAGTCCAAGAAGTCTACTGCAGGAGACCCAGTTGCAGTTTCCCTCGAAAAATCATCGAGCTTCAACAGTTACTCATACGAGTCATTGTTGGTGGATAGAGCTCCTGGGAGCATTGCGGCTGCTCAGAGAGAGCAGGCTTCGCTTATTCAAGCGCAACGAAAGATGAGGATTGCTCATTATGGCCGAACTCCGGAAAAGCTTGAAAAGGTGGCTCCGGTGGTGGTCGACTTGTCGAATGCTGCCAGCCAAGAGGAGAGGAGATGCAGCTTCATCACACAAAATTCAGGTGACAGTTTTACTTCATATTTTGTAAAATCTTCAGTTAATTTAAGATTATTATTGTTATTATTATTATTATTATTATTTCAAATATGCTGTTTTCCTCTGCGTTGATAGATCCTCTGTATGTTGCCTACCATGATGAGGAATGGGGAGTGCCTGTTCACGATGACAAGTGAGTGTAGAGCTCTTTCTCTCTCTAAGACTCACTTTCTATCTCTAAAACTGTGGGTGAATTTTACTGCAGAATGCTTTTTGAGTTGCTAGTGCTATCAGGGGCTCAAGTTGGTCTAGATTGGACAGCCATATTGAAGAAAAGGAATGATTTCAGGTATAACAACCAGTAGTTTTGAGTTACGTTTGGATTTTGGGGACAAATCCTACTTAAAATGGAAGTGGGTTTGATTTTGATAGATCAAGAAGACTAAATTGTTTGTTCCTCTGTTGTTGTTTCAGGTCAGCTTTTGCTGGGTTTGACGCAGAGATTGTTGCAAAGTTCACAGAGAAGCAAATTACATCAATCAGCTCAGAGTATGGGCTGGATTTTGGGAGGGTTAGAGGAGTTGTAGACAATTCCAACAGAATCCTAGAGGTATACAATCTCAACCTAACTAACTCCTTGTCATTTTTGGTTCCTCAATTTCTAATCAATAATCATACATTAAAATTGATTTGTAAATTATTGCCATTTTGTGATTTGATAGTTCCTTGGCCTTATGTTCTTAGTTGTCAAACAAACCTACATTTTAGAATAAGTTGTTAACTAATTCTTTATTTTTTGAAACCACATGTTTAAGCCTCATTGTTACACTAAAAAAATGTCATAAAATCACTTTCCAGTAGGCAACCCTTGAACTAAGAAAGGAATCGATCTAAAAACAATAAGGAATAAGAATACTTTGTGCACATGCAGTGTATATCCAAATTGTAATCTACCGAGATTTTACAAAAGAATAATCAAACTGTTCCGTCTTATCAATATGAATGCATTATCTTTTCTTTTGGTTTTTAGATTTCCTTGATGTTATCTTTAAGCATATTTCATGTTCCATGCTTCAATGAGACTCAAGACTTTGTTTAACTTGTGTTCAGGTAGTTAAGGATTTTGGTTCCTTGGACAAGTACCTATGGGGATTTGTTAACCACAAGCCTATCACAACAAACTACAAGTCCTGCAGGAAGATCCCAGCGAAGACATCCAAGTCTGAGACCATCAGCAAGGACATGGTCCGGCGAGGCTTCCGCTTCGTCGGCCCCACGGTCATCCATTCGTTCATGCAGGCCGCCGGACTCACCAACGACCACCTCGTCTCCTGCCCCCGCCATCTCCATTGCTCCTCCCCCAACAACTGATTCAGTGATGACCCCCTTCTAATGTTCTAACCAAGCGAACCAAACGACCTTCACAAGTTTAAAGCCAGGGCTAAGGCTTTTAGTTAGTTAGTTCGATTGAGTTTACTAATACTTGGGTTGGTTGTATGGTGTTTCTTTTTCTTTTTTCTTTTTTCTTCTCTCTCCCTCTCCCTCTCTCTCTCTCTCTCTTTCTTTCTTTTTTTTTTTTTTTTTTTTGTGTGAGAGTTTTTGGTGATGTACATAGATGAGAGAGGGGACATGGAGAACATGGGCTAGCAGGCAAGTGCATGTGCAAGTGTCAGGGCTTGGGGTTCAATTCTGTAATCTTTTCTTGCTCATTGGCCAATTTGGCCATGTGATATGAGCATGCTATGCTTGCTTCTTCATAATTCTTGGGCCTCAGCCTCTCAATCTCACCCCTTTAACTATGCTAGCTTGTGGTGCTGGTGGTGGGACCCAACTAGAGAAGAAAGCCTGGACCCCACCAATTTGCCATCCTACTGTATTCTTGCCAGGGTGGTACTCAGTATTATTTTTTTTTTTATATAAATTTTCAACTAGGGAGATGGAAGTCCACACTCCTCACAACTGGGGGGAGATGGGTTCTGGAGTGTGGGTGTGGATTTGATACAATGTGTCACATGGGTGTGCAGTTTGCTTAACAGAGAGTGTTTTATACCACTTTATTTTAGAGTTTGATGATTGTTGGTGAGGCTCTCTCTCTCTCTCACACATATATACATACATAAATACATACATACAAACATACATGTGTGTGCGCGCACGCATGCACATGCATGTGTGCGTGTGTGCGCATGTGCGTGCGTGTGGGTGTGTGCAAGTATCTATCCACTCCTCCATTGCGCTTCTTTCCTTCTTCCTTTCAAGTTTGCTTTCCACCTTTCATAGGTGTAATAATTCTTAATTTTTTTATTAATATAGACTTCAAGTTCAGTATTAATACAACATATGCCCAACTGAGCCCACCTTACACCTCCTACAAGCCTCTCTTGCCAAACAAATAAGATTGTGATTCGATGAGAATTAACCAATTCAAATTTTTACAAAATATGTAACTAACAGCTTATTATGACAACATTAGAAGTTACTTTTCTACACTAATATTATTTAACTTTAAAATCAATACTAAGTGTTTTATGAAAATTAGAAACTCCCTAAAAATCACCTAAATTTATAATAAATAATTTTTAACAAATATATTATAATTTTATGTATAAATTGCTTCGTGTGATTGCTAATTGGTAGATAATACCTTCACGAATCGAAGTGAGTTCTTTTTGAACTCACTAAAAATGCTAGTTTTTCTTATAAAAATATTCCTTGAATTATATCGTCTAAATTTATTATTACAAGTATTATTTCTTTATATTGTTAGAAATTAATTTGTAGAAATTAAATTTGTTATTACAAGTGCAATCATTGACATTCATGTTATTTCTCTATGCTGTTAGAAATTAAATAAATACTTATTAAATTACAAAATACAGTTAGGTTTTTAATAAATCATGAAAAAGTTATAATCGTGGAAAAATATTGTTTGTGATATAATTTTATATCGGTGTCTAGAAAAGTTGTCTTGTATGCTGGTTCTCTAATTAAGGAACGTGTAATGCACGGAAAATTTCTCAGCATCCATACACTGGCCTGGCCGATATTTGTATGATATCTCAAATCAGTAAATTCTTGATGTAATAACCCTTAATTTTTATTAGACATAAATAAATAAATAAACACAAATAAATATGACATTTCATCTTTTATAACCTCCAAAACTTTTCATTTTCTAACCTCCAAACTCTTCATTTTCTCCATTATTTCAATAATGAAACTCCCATCTTTAATTCTCAAAATTAAACTCCCTAATTAAACTAAAACCTTTCATATTCTAAACTCTCCAAATTAATCTCAAACTTTTCAAATTCCATAACTCCTCAAACTCTTAAAATTCCATAACACCTCAAACCCTTTAAATTTTATAACTCCCAAAACCCTTCACATTGTATAACTCTTAAATCCAATACTATATAAATCTAACCTCTTTTCTAAATTCAATCTACACTCATTCTCTAAAATTTCTCTCTTCCTCTCATCACGCCGAAGCCACCTTCGAAGCTGCCGAACCACCATAGGAGCCACCACCGGAACCGCCACTACTTTGCTCGAGATGAACACATTTCTCCTCATCTTTCCGCATCTTGAATTCCCACCATTTTGTCAAAAGGTTAGTAACAAACTCTCTTTTTTCTTATTGGGTCAAACTATTGGGTTTTAGGACTCGTTGACTCATTATCTAATAATCCTAATGACTTAAGAATAATATCCATCATTTTATATACCTAATAAAATAAAGATAAACCTATTTCCCAATTTCATATCCGCTTAACTTTAAAATCAATTTTGAGTACGTTATAAAAATACTGAAAAATCTCTAAAAATCATCTAAATTTATATTAATCTATTTTTGATATTCTAAAAATATTTTTAATGTGTAGATTGCTTCGTTGAACTACATTGGAAAACAAAAATCCAGGTGAGTTCATTTTTGGACTCACTAATCATGCTATTTTATATACCTGTTGTTTCAATCATGTTATTTATTTTGTGTAAATTGATTTGTTATTTTGTAGGAATTTATCAATTTCTTATTATGTTTCTTGTCATCAAAAATCTATTGTCAATTTACATAGTATAGTTAGATTTTAGAATAATCATATATACAAATTTGATAAATCATATAAAAGTTATATTCACGGAAAAATACTGTTTGTGATATCATTTTGTATCGGTGTCTAGAAAAGTTATCTTGTATGCTGGTTCTCTAATTAAGAAACGTGCAATGCACGGAAAAGCTCCCAACAATCTCTATGATGTCTCAAATCAGTGATTCTTAAATATAACTAATTGTGAGTTATTGAATAAAGTATAAACTGAACGGACTTTATTAATCATATTGTTAACAAAACAAATCCAATTGAAATATTGTACCTGATATAATCAATATATTGTACTATACCTAAATGACACTGGGTTGGGGAAGAAACTGAATGATGGAAATATACTCTGTTTCGGCTGTAAACTTGTTAAGTTGTACAACTGAATATTTCGCACACCATAGGTGCGTGATGATTTGCTGGATCATACTTGACTATAATTCCTGTTTGCCTGACGGCAAGTCCGACTCAGCACCGGACAATTCGGTGACCATTTTCTGGGTCTGTACAGGAAACAATCGAAACAGTTGTATCCTATCAGTTAGCTTTTCCAATTACATGACATCTTAGATAAAAATACTCCTGTTAAAGAGTTGACTTTACTAAAATGAAATTAAGATAACCTAAGTCAATTGACATCATTATTACAGACATTTTATTACATATTTTCTAAAATTTGTATTATTATTATGTTTGGACATAACTGCTATATTTCATATTCTTTCTGCGTATTTTATTTTCGTCACAATCTGACGACCTGGGTGTGCATGCCCAGATTTATCGATGGACACGCCAAAACTGACGCAGGATCTGGTATATATTAAACATCATATTGAAACTCCATAACGAATTAGAGATTCTCTGCTTCATTTTGTTTAATTTTATCATATTTTGTTTCAATTGTATCTAAACTTCATTCCAATAAATGAAAAGTCAAACTTTTATTGAATTTTTCTATTGTAATTACTGAGTATTATTGTGGCAAATTTATTGAGGCTTTAGCATATTCAAATTGAATATGTTGCCGGTACCTACTGCACGTGCTCGTATACCGTATATCGGGAGTGGGGCGTGACACTTGATATAACCAATTGTGATTTATTGAATAAAATATAAACTGAACGGACTTTATAAATCATGTTGTTAACAAATTAACAAAATCCAATTAAAATATTATACCCGATATTCAATATACAAGTTATGAAAACCAAAATTTAGACCTACATGTACTACACATAAGTGACACCGGATTGAAGGAGAAACTGAATGATGAAAATATACTATGTTTTGACTGTAAACTTGTTAAGTTGTACAACTGAATATTTCGCACACCACGGGTGCATGATGATTTGCTGGATCATACCTGACTATAATTCATATTGCCTAACGGCAGGTCCGACTCAGCACCGGACAATCTATATAACCATTTCCTGGGTTTGTACATGAAACAATCGAAATAGTAGTATTCCATTAGTTAGCTTTTTCAATTATATGACATCCTAAATAAACTTGCTATAATTGTAACTATATTAAAAAATATTTGTTTTAACCTATATCACTTAATATCATCGTTACTTATGAATTTAATATTTTCTAAAACTTACATTATTACAATATTTAGACATAATTGTTACATCACATACTTTTTTTTCTGTATTTATTGTGTTAGTCGTTATCTAACGATCTAGATATGCATATCTAGAAACTGGTTTAAATCCTGTTGATTCTACTGCGGAAGACATGGAGTATTTTGCTGAAGTGACCGAAGATAAGTAGTTATCATGTACTTAGTTTGTATTAAATGTAGTGTTTTCAGGTGTTTGAATATATCATTCCTCAATGGATGTTATCTTAAGTTATGCAGTATCATCTTTCTGTTTTTCTTTATGTAATAAACTTCATAGCTTAATGAATGTCAGTTTATTTATCTACGTGTATTTATTTTTTTTGGCTGTGATATTATAATTGAGGCTTTAACATATTCAAGTCGAATATGTTGTCGGTACCTGCTACACACGCTTGTATACCGTATATTGGGAGCAGGGCTTGACAATGGGATTGTTTCTTGGTGTGTTTTTGTATTGTGTCTCTGATAAGTTGGCTAATAATCAATTTGTGAGGCTGGACAAGCACATACTTTGTTAGTGTAGTCAGCTACTAGTCAGAGTAAACTGATAAAAGTGAGATTTGCCACATGGAAAATGATTTGGAAACAGTTTATATACATCAGGATAAAACTTGGAAGAGAAGAAAATTTGATACTTGCCAGGTTTAGAATGGGCTGTTTAAGTTTGCTTGTGGAAGAATTATAGATCCAGAACCAGCTTTCTCCAATGGCAATATTGAATTTTTGGGTGAAGTGAAAAATGAGAATGTTTAGTTGGTTTCATAGAATAAAGAACAAATAAATATGTATATATAAACTTCTAGTTATATAAAGAGTAGGTATTTAACCTTAAATAGAACAGTTGCAGAATCTATCAGATGACTCAGTAATGGAAATGCTGGAAGTGCAAACTATGGAAATAGAACTATATCTAGTATAAAAGAAGACAGTAAGATTAGTACAAAAAGAGACTGAACCACAAGCATTGCATAAATCTAGGGTGGAAATTATAGCAAATATGGTAAAAAAAAGAGACATACCTGATCAATATGCTGATGATTTCAGAAGATTCAGAACTGTGACATCCTTTTTAAAGCATAGCAAATACGCCAATGTAGGAGCTTGCTTCCCATATCTCTGTGTAGTAAATATTTAAGGCTCCAGTCAGCTTCATACCATTACTTTCCTAGTTGATGAAAAATCAGAAAAACGAGAAACTTCAATGAATGATAGAATCTGCAAGAAACACGAACAATATTTCTCCTGTTTCTGAAATATAAGAATAACCTCGACAGCTTAAGGAGGTCGGCATCTTCTTGCTAAGCATGCTTTTCTCTACCATCCATATCCGCATCACTGCTTGCTCAGATCCTGAGACAGAAAGAATTTGAACAAGGCATCCAGGCATCAACTGTGTAGGATTTTCTAACTACCACCAAAGCATAATACTCAAACCAAGTGAAATAAACATAATGAAGATGACATCCCAAAATTTATACCACAGACAAGTCTCACTTGACTGATGTTCTTTAATATAAAACTTAAGGGTTATACAGACATCTCAATAGGAAGAGACACCACCAGGGATCATTCATTATGGGAAAGGTATAATTGACTCATATGCCAATACTCAACAGAAATCCAAGAGCAAGTCCTCTTATCAATTTTATTTGTAAAACAAACCATGCTGAAGATAATAACTATCCGATTCTTCACACACCAACACTAGCATAATATTATTATTTTGAAAAACATCAGACAAGTAATATTCCTCCATCAGCAGACAAAGGGGGCATCAACATGATTGTCGCTGCAGTAGAGACCAGGACGTTGTTTGAATCCTTGCCTGGCCAGCATCTTCCGAGCTTTCAGCACAAGTTCCTGGTTACTAATTTTACCATCAGACTCTGCAAGGATAGTCTGGATAGCATTGCTAAGAGCCCCATAAGCTCCACCACCTGGAGGATTGGCATCAGCTGAAGTTTGGTCGGTCTGACAACCACTAATCAGTATTCCATTATCTGGAAGAGACCTCTTGTTTGCTCCTGCATAAACATCTTGTTTTCTGTGGACGTTGGTTTCTAATGCCGGTTTCACATAATCTTCATCATTTGCCTCCAGCTTCTGCTGGAGAAATTCTTGTGCCAGACTCCCAACCATACTCATGAATCCCCCGCCACTGCCTTCACCATTGCCACTGTGTTGGAGCTTGTTCAGGATGACTTTCATGAACTTCTTAACCTTGGGACTGGCATCATCACCAAACATGTCAAACAACGTGGGCCTTATCTTCCCCACATCAATATCTTCTTTACCAGTCTTCTGCTTCAAGATTTCTATCAGCGTGGATAGAGGGAGAGACCGGTTCTTCATGTGATCATTCTCAGAGTCATATTCATCCTCAGCTTCAGGGCGGTGGTGATGATGATGGTGTCTTTCAAGGGGAAGGTGGATGCCTCGTGACTCAAATGCATTCTCAACTTGCTGTTTCAAGAAGGATTTGAACCCAAACCTGAAGCCAGATGACTCTTCATCATCATTCTCATGCTTGGTGCTTTCTCCAATTTGTTCCTTGGATTTATCAATCAGGCCACCACTATGGCAGGAATCTGAGACAATAGTAATTCGACATCCTCTAGGGACTTCATCCACAAAGTCTCTAAAATCATCATCTGCACCCATGTAAACAATGTTAAACTGACACGAACAAGAAGAGAGGTGAGAGCAAACCTTCTTGCAAGAAAATGAGGTGGCCAATTGAGTGTGCATCCCTAGGATCCATGGTTCATAATCAGATCCACGATTATGAACCATGGATCTGACTGAACAAAAACTATGCTCTGAACACTGAGTCCCATGGATCTGATTGAATAGCAAGAATCCATTTTCACATGAAGACTAAAACAGATGTGAAGAAACAGCTTCTAAAAAAATTGAGATAGTAGTTTTACTTTTGGTTATCAAAGTTGCACAAATGAAAGCTTTAAGCTAACACAGGCACTCCTGTCATGAAACCATGTCTTCTCAGGCACAGCTTGAGACTGAGGAGTATATACACTCCATAATGAAGCCATGTCACTCTCAAACACAACCAACATAGTGAGAGTATATACTCTCACACTATCACATTCTTGTTGTTTTTTTGACACTGCTTTCAACTGATGCATATATTTACATGTTTAACCTTTTATTTTTATGTTGATGACTATAACATTATTCTGCAATGAGCATATATCTAGATAATAGTTTATGTAACATATCATAAAATGGGATTTGTTTTTAATATAGGATTTGAGATGTTAAGATTGTACAGGAAGATGAAGATGAAAAGCCAACATCTGTAGCCTCTAGAAGGCATGAACTCTTATGTTCATAACAACAACAATAACAAAAACTAAGCATTTTATCCCAAGTATTTGGGGTAGGCTACATAAACCAAAAAAGAATCACTTTGGATCGATCACTTTGATAGTCCTCCATTCATTTCTATCAAGTAGTATCTCCTCATTTAAATCTCTTGAATCCATATCTTTTCGTATCACCTCCATCCATATTTTCTTAGATCTTTCCTTCATTTTTTTAACTTATCATATATTGATAAACTCTCCTCGTCGAACTGGTGCATTGTAAGCTTACGTTGCACATGACCAAACCATCGTAAGCGATTTTCTCGCATCTTCTCATCGATGGGAGTTACACCTATTTTAGCACGAATATCTTCATTTCTCACTTTATCTCTTCTAATATTGCTGCATATCCAGTGGAGCTTGCGCATCTCTGCTACACTTATTTTCTGTGAATGACGTCTCTTTATAGCCCAACATTCCATGCCATATAATAAAACTGGCCTAATAGCAGTACTAAAAAATTTTCACTTCAGTCTTAACGGAATGTTACAGTTGCATAAAAGTCCCATTGCACTCTTCCATTTCAACCAGCCAGCTTGTATCCTATGGTTAACATCATTATCGATCTCTCTATCATTCTGAATAATAAAAACCAAATAGCTAAACTGAGTGCTCATTTGTATCTCTTACCCATCCAGTTGTACAATATTATAGTTTATGGTTCATCGTTTACTAAATTTATACTCCATATACTATGTTTTAGACCTACTCAATCTAAAACCTCTATATTCTAATGTGTGCCTTTATAATTCTAACTTGGCATTCACCCCTACTCTTGTCTTATTAACTAAGACAATATCATCAGCAAATAGTATACACCAAGCTATCTCATACTAAATAGCTCTAGTAAACTCATCCATCACTATAGCAAATAAGAACCGGCTCAATGCAAATTCTTGATGCAATCCAATTGTGATAGAAAAATTACTTGTTAAACCACCACATATTCTGACATTGACCACTACTCCATCATACATATCCTTAATTATATCAATATACTTGATGAGAACTCTTTTCTTCATCAATGTCCACCAAAGTACCTCTCATGGTACCTTATGTTTATAACATGAACAATATTTAAATTCACTCAAAAGATGAACAATATTTTAATAAAACTATCATAATAAATCAATGGCTGACAAATTAATGTGAAAAAAAGCTTTTTGTTGGTTCAATGTTAAGAAGCACGGAGATTGGAATAAACAGAAACACAACATGGACGAACACGAGCATCAAAACATGCCAATTAATTTGAACATGTTATTCAAGGATATAACGTTATAAGTGTTGACACAAAATGCCACACTACAAAAGACGTGGCGAAAGCTGCTTCTTGACATGTGAGGTTATAAAATCCATGGGGGTCATCTCTAGAATTCCACCCACATCATCTCTTAAAGTCTCAGTATGGACATATCCTAAACGGAATATCCTAAGGTATGAATAATCCCATACAAGAAGTGCAAAAGTTACTGTAGAATCAAAGAATTAATTGTAGCTAGCAAGTTTTAGGAATAAATCATGGAAAAAGCTCATTAGTTGAGTATGCTCATGCCAGAAAACTTTTAGGATGAGTGACCTATTAGAAAGTTTTATCTAAAAGATTTAGGATGGGATACCTCTTGGGCAGTTATTCCTTGGGTTTACAACCTGTATACCCACTGACATTTTGCAAAATGTGGGTTCTAAAAGTAGTCACATGTTAGTATGTGAATTAGGGAGGTACATTCAGTAAAAGGGTAGCAAACCCAATTTTGACTTGACAATTTATACTGGGTTACATCTTCGGAACTTTTTTCTTGGGTTTACAACCTGTACACCTACAGGCATACATGCAGGAAAAATGTGGGATCTAAAGGGAATTATCATGTCAAGTCAGTAAATTAGGGAGGCAAGTCGACTAAATATTGGTTCAACTTGAATGGGGTGGAAATTTGATTTGCATGGCCTATCATTGATTTGTGCAGAAAGGATTTGTTCCTAAATCTCTCAAGAAGGAGCCAAGTCTCCCCCTGGCCCCTTCTTCACGTTTATGTGCTTTGTGAACCGTTCATGTACGAAAAGAAAGGAATTTTTGGAATAAAGTTACTACATATCAACTAATTCAAACATTTTCATTTCTATAGTGCAAAAAACAGGAGAAGTTTAAGAAGAATGAAATCAGCCGCATGGAAGTGGTATAAACATGAAGACAAAGGAAATAACAAGAAGAATCAAATAGCAGTAACACAACAATATAAAGAAATCAGTAACAAGAATAACATGAAAAAGGAGAGGAGGGGAAATGAGAAGAAAAGCAGAGGGGGAAATAGAGGGATGAGACAAAGAAAGAATAGAATTTTGACTTAAAATAAACTACATGACATTGTTAGTCGATCTTATTCACCATCATCATTATGAATTTTCCACTTCTCTCCCTCAGCCTAACCATCCACCATTTTGAAAGATGAAGGAATCTGAACACCAGCAGATCATAAAATGTAAAGCATAGCGCTATACCAAATAAAAGCCTTTTCCCAGTAAGGTATCCACACCAATCCGGACAAGTGCTAGCCTTTGGCAGGCCAACATAAATGGCTAGAATTGAGCTTTTGTATGTTGTCCACAGTTTTAAGAGTACACTTTATTGATTGGCATACAATCTCTTCCATCAAGTGTGCTACCCCCTCCAACACCACAACCTAAACCCTGAGCTCTTCAATCATCAACCTCCTAGTCCCAGTCGAAATTAATGTCATCATTTTGTGTCATAAAAGTACATGAATATAAAAAAAACTAGCACGTACAGTTGTCTACGTGAGCACATCCCTGCACTGAGGTGATTACTCAGATATTAAACCATCAAATGTGAAAATGGTGCTTATGGGACTGATGCTTCCTACATGCTACATTGACACAAATAAACCTCTAAATAACAACTCATTGAAAATTCCTATAAATATAAGAATTTGTCTATTGTCTATGCTTGATAACTTATGCCATCAACAATATTACTTGGATACTCATTTTTTACGAAATTTTGTTCTGACAGGCACAAGGACATACATGACACTTGGACACCCATGTCAAACAACTAGAACAGTACTCAAGCAAAAAAAGGATGACTATATAGAGGAGTGTTCAGAAAGAAATTCCGGAAAGGATCCATAGGGGAAATCGAATCAAGTAATGTTAGAATTTTAGTTCTTTTGATATGAGCTAGTGTTATGCTTTGCAATCAATTAGCAACAATAAAGAGAACCTATTATCACTAGATATGAGGTTGATTTTATGCAAACACATGCATTTTCCTCGTATCCTACTTTTTTACATTCATTTGCCAAATACTTCAGGATGCTGAATGCTTATGTCAATGGGAGAACCAATTAAGATGCATCAATAAGGATAACATCAAAATATTACAAAGATTAACAAGGTATACCAATGATGTCATAAGATTAAAATTAGAGTAACTAACATGCCTTCTTATCTCTATAAAATGAAGCAAAGAGCCCGAGGTATAATGTCAAACCACTTGATCAGTTAGATGTCTACATTATTAAAGAACAGTGTCACCTAATTCATTATACCTCCTCTCGAACTCCGACCCACTTTACACCATAAATATCAATATCATACGATATGTAATTCACATCCTATAATACAACACGATACACAAAGAAATCAATATGTAGCTTGTGTACGTAGCAATTAGGGAATTTATATTACGATACAATAAGGGCATCTTAGGATATACGGTATATTCCGATATGTTGACTTAACTTATAAATAGAGTTTATTCTCATTCAAGTAACATCTTAGTTTAATTCCGGGTTTAACAAAAGGGGATACTAAAGTTGAAGATACCTATTTTTAGTTGATAAATATAGTTCAAACCAATCATTTAGAGATGTATATCTATTAATTTCTCATTATTATTAACTATTTAATTGTTAATTTTCATGCAAATATCTAACAAACTTATTTATGTTATGTAAATGCTAAAATTTCAATATACTGATGACATTTGCTCAAAAGGAAGAGTTCGTACAAAATGGAGAAGGTAAAGGATGATAGTGATGTATTAAAAGGGAATGACTAATTGAGATTATAATAACTTCTTTTCATATTTTTCAAATGAGTAACGAACTTATGCTCAACGTTTTTTTTAAAATAGTATATGATTGAACTAAGACAATAAAAGAGAGAAGATATTGGAGAAATATATGCTTTTGTTTGCTTATAGGATTTGAAATTTGATTATAAATGGATTGATAAGAAATGAACTATATTGGAAGGAGACACTTGGATTGATCTCCAAGAGTGTCTTTATAGTTGAAAGAGAAACATGTGAATCCAACAAAAAAGAAAAGAAAGAAAAGAAGTGATAATGAAATTTTAATGAACTAGTTGTTTATTCTAGATATTTAGTATTTAATATATCTTATTATTAATTATTAGTAGGATCTCATAGCTTAAACACAATGGTAAACAACAAATAATGAAAAAAAATAAAAACATAGTAAAGGAGGAATTAGATGGAGCAAAGGAGATGACGACGAGAAAAATGAATATATCATTCTCTAACTTAAGTTGAATATAGTGATGTGTCATATTTTTTGATGTAGTGTCATTTTGATTAATGACCTCATGATCATGAATGTTAGTTACCTAGTTACATATATCTATTGACTTGTACTTCATATATTACCCATTATAGCATTTATGAGTGGTAGTTTATTTACTTATGCTTTAAAATTTGTTTATGTGTTTCAATATATATTGTTATGTGGTTGATTACTTATTTATTATACATTGACTAGCAAACCTAAACGATATGTGATACAGTAAATAGAGATAACAATCCACAATACGTATCCCTATTTGACAACTTTAAACATACTAATTCATGATACATTCATGATCCAAATTAACAAACTGGCAACCCCAAATTAAAACAAAAGTAATGAGTAATTGATTCAGTAAGCCTTTTTATGTGTTTAGTGATAGTATTTGGCCTTTTTTTAATTGTTTTTCAAAAAATTCCATTCATAAAGAAACATGTCACTTCTTTGTCCACATGAACTTCGTTGAAATGACACTAAAGATGCTTCGAAGGGTACCATGATCACAAATATTAATCCAGTCAAGCCTTTCCACTGCTCAACAATCAAAGTAGCATTCAGTGAACCCCTACCATTCTAATGCCAAGGAGTTGTCTTTAACTGTTTATACCTTGTTTTTAAGCCATAAAGGTAAAGAGTAAATAGATTAAATTGTAACCAAGTAATCAAGAATTAAATATGGAAACAAAGTTTGAGTTAGATTCGGATTGTGAGATCATCCTATATTTAAATATCTTTGGTGCCAAATCAAGTGTCATGATTGAGTGACAATCCAGGAATAGTAAGAGTTATGAGAGACAATAAATTTAGTGAAGTTCCTTGGACACATAAATACGAACTCCATGACTAGAGAAAGGAACCGCGAGAGAGAAAGAGCCTATTATCGCCCCTTAGAAAACTAAGTTGAGAAAAAAGCAACAAGGCTAAGTATTTCTCGTCAAGGAAGGAGTTTAGTTGTATAGATGGTGATATGAGTGCAAAATGTTATGCTTATATTCGAAAAGAATGGCTAGGTGGTTGCTCTCGCCTCTAGATCTCCTCTTGAATGCATGTTTAGGCAAACCATGTGTATGGTTGGTCTCCCTCTTTGCCATTGTCATAGACTTTCTGGTGTTTAATCTTGAAGTGTACAATTCAAGGTCATGAAGTATTACAATTCAAGGTCATGAAGTATTTCTCGTCGGGGAAGGAGTTTAGTTGTATAGATGGTGATATGAGTGCAAAATGTTATGCTTATATTCGAAAAGAATGGCTAGGTGGTTGCTCTCGCCTCTAGATCTCCTCTTGAATGCATGTTTAGGCAAACCATGTGTATGGTTGGTCTCCCTCTTTGCCATTGTCATAGACTTTCTGGTGTTTAATCTTGAAGTGTACAATTCAAGGTCATGATTCCACACTAGCAAACACCCTGATATCGGTTAAAAAAAGTAATGACCAATCATTTCATCCGCATTCCACTAGTGATCTATCCTCTCCCCTTAGCCTCACGTCCAAACCCAACAGATGTGTGTCTGTATAGAACTTTTTCAATAATTTTTTAAAAAAAAAATTCCAAAGCCTAGACCTAAACTCATGAACAATTCTCAAAGTATTACTTTTGATGTGATGTTTGTATTACTTTTCTTATGTATGGTATCTGTCTAGAGTATATTACTTTTTATAAATCTTATAAATTCTTAAACTTCAAATATCCTGCACAGACATGACAACGCCGACATGAGCATGATCGCCAACAAGCTGTAATTTCAAAAAAAAAAAAAAAAAAAAGATACGTGTAATTTAGACAAGTGAAGGGCACAACTTAATTATAGAATAATCCATGCTACACCATTGATATTGCATTATGGTGTTATTCTCTTGACCGACATGAAATTGAAGCAACCATCTGCCTTAAAATGTTAATGTATAAGCTTCCACATACAAATTTATCATTCTCACTAATTTATCTTTATAATATTCTTAACAATACAAAATTAATTTCTCTCCGTTATTTAATTTAATTGTCAAATTCTAACTAACAACACAACTCTACTTCTGCATTTTGTATCTAAAACCACATCAAATAAGTCATAGGTCTCCCACAAACTTGAAGAATTCAGTGTGGGTTGGATTCTTGACCCTACGTTGTATCCAGAATTTTACTAGAACCGACAAATCACAAAGAAATCAAACCTCACAACAATAACTACAATCAACATTACTAGAATTCAAAATTTTAAATTAAAAAAGAAATCAGATCAAGATCAAAATCAAAATCAATAACCTGTGATCAAATTCATATCGCAGGGGACGATACACTCATCGTATCCAGTGTCGTCGTCCTCCCCGGTCTCCGCCGGCAACCTGGTCCCGTGGCCGCTGTAGTGGATGAAGAGGTAATCCCCGGGCTTCGCCGACTGGATCAGCCTCTTGATCGCCCGTCGCACGTTAGCACCGGTGGGCTGGGTGTAGGACCGGTCGGTGTCGATCATGACGGTGATGTCGGACTCGTCGAATCCGAACCGGTCGATGAGGCAGCGGTGCACGCGCTTGACGTCGTTGATGCAGCCCTTGAGCTCGGCTTTGGTGCCGGGGTAGTTGCAGCCAATCAGCAGCGCTTTCTTCCCCATTTCGGTTGATCTCCTTCAAGATCTGAATCTGACCCGATGACGAATTCTAGGCGTTTGTTGTTTTGCTGTCTCCGATTTTTGGGGGTCTGCAGATCCAGGGATTGGAGACGGAATTCTGAGGAAATGATTTTGACTTTTGCAGGTAGCAGGTTATGGTGGGGGCCACCACTCCTACTGCATTGATGATTTTACTTAATTTGCTCTCAGTGGATTAATTCTTTAATCCCGTCCAAATCAATCTTTAATTGAGTATATATATTCCAATTAAAAGGATAAATCTTTAATTCCACTATAAACTATTTATTACAGTTGCTATGGAAAAAAATCTATTCAAACTAAGCTGTGTTTGGTTTGAAAGAAAATGGAAGAAAGAAAAAATTTAGAAAATAAAAGAGAAGAAGATGAAAAAAATATTTTTTTAATGTTTGTTCAGTAAGAAAATATTTTCTTTATTTTTAAATTTTCTCTCAAACTAAATAATAGAAAATATTTTTTTATTTTTCTTCATTTTCCCTCAAACTAAAGCGAGTTTCTTCCGATCGAGTCGTAAATAAAAAAAAAAAAAAAAATCTCTTTCCTTTGATGCGACCCTCCTTTAGAAAGGAGCTTCATTTGCTTCCCGCCTCTTTTGAAAGGAGTTTTGTTTGCTTCTAAAATCAGGTCCACTATCACTATCCTAAATTTCATTTCATAAAGTATTAGCAAGAGCTAATAGTAAGAGCTAAGAAAATACTTTCAATGTATGTATTTTCTCAGTGCAATGTATATATCTTCTCCGTAAAAAAAATAATGACAATTAGGGATGCAATAAAGAATTCAGTAGGATCCGCTCATGAACAATTGAAAAAATAATAAATTAAAAGGGGAGCAGAATATTTCTTGTTAAGGAAAAGTTATTACATATCCATGCCTGTATTAGTGAAAGAATAATGTCTGCAATAAATGAATATTCAGAGACTTCTGCTTTATATCCACATTTGTCAAAAAGACATGCATGTAATAAACCAACAATAATCATGTACGAGTCGATGACCAATGCAGCTTACTTTTGCAGGCAGCATTACATGCCATGACCGTAGTATATAGTTGCACGAGCAATATATATGAACATCACGACGTTCTCATGAGAATTGGCAATATTTAGTCAGAGATGCAAATTAATCCTGAGCTATAGCCAAAGTGAGTCATGTGTTGGTACAAATATGAACCTCAAACATGTGATCCATCTTTACCAAAATCAAGGATTCATCGGATACTTGAAACTCGTCGACAAATCCCCTACAGTAGGAATAGCCTTAACTTCAAGGCATTAAAACAAAGATCTCAGTTCTAGTGAAATTTTCAACGGATGCATTCCATTTGAAGCATTGCTTACTAACGAAGTAAGTTCTTCATGAAACCAGGTGGCTGTATAAGTTGGAATTCTCCCAACACAAGCCACGGCAGCGATAAAGCTCGTAGATACTCACCAAATGCCAGGCTCCATCTCCATGCAATGTAGTCAGTCAACGTATGTAATTTTTATCACTCTGAAACATTTGATGCCCCATCAAGTCCGTCCCGTGGATGTCAAAAGGGTGGCCAAAGATTGAACAAAGAATGATGTTGACTAACACAAACAAATGAAGAGAACTGTTGTATCCAGTTAATCTACATGTTCTCCCAATGTGCTACCAGCAAATCATTCCAAGTATCCGTCAGTCCTGGCAAACACCAGTGCATGCAATCCTCATGTTTCCTCCCACCTGTAGTCGAAGGATGGGCTTCTGCTCTGAACTCGCTCATATGTGTGATGTACAGTATCTGGAAACTTGATCCCTTGACGGCCTTGTATAGGTGTTGATTCACCAAACGTGTCTCAACATTTCCCATTATTCTCCAAAGAGAAGCTCTTCAATTGACCTCAATTAAAGGAGGAATGCAGAAGGTTAAGGTAGCATACTGAATCGAGATGCAGTTTAAATGTTGCCAGCTAATAGGTTCTATCAAGGAACACTATGAACCGGACAAAACATCTCTTTAACACTCTCAAAGATAAAGAAAGTATGTTCTTTTTGTTGGCAATATAAATATTTGATATCAAATCTCAAAAACTGATTTTTTTCTTTTTTTAAAAGATATAAGCTTATTATTGAAATAATCAAGAAAACTTATTCTTTCTCAACTGCAAAACCAGTCCCTCCCTCCCTCCCTCCCTCTAATGTTCCATTCCCATCAAATTTCCTTTCAAAAGTATCGGTTCTCATTCAAAATCAAACAAGACCTTATCATCATGACCTTATACATTATTTAAAAAAAAAAAAAAAATTCAAACCTTATACTCTCACACAAGCTAGAACTAGAAGGGGTCTTGGCAAAGATTAAATTATGAAACACTTATAAACTAAAGAGATTATCATCTGACCCAATTCTGTTCAATATTACGAATTTTTCATCTGAAGAGATCAAAACACCCTAAATTCCTAGAAGCCCATTCATTACATTATTTCGAGAAGTGATTATTAAAAAAACTTTACCATGCAATAAGGCAATTCCAAATAACTACCTTCAAGTGATGTTGCAAGAGAAGAAGGCAACAGGAATGGTAACTACAACACATTCCCATGTATGTATTAATCTTATTCTATGAATCGTTTTAGATCTACAATATCATCAGCTAGATGAGGTTGGGGAAAAGAAAAGAATAATAACCTCTTCAGATAACAGTGGATGTACACGCCTACGAAAACCACCCTGGTTCCAGTTACCTCCTTCAAAATGCCTTGGAGATTGTGTAGGAAGAATTTGATTGCACCAGCCCTCGTATTTTTGTCAATATATGAAATCTCGTCCAAAATATATGTTGACAAAACAGGGAAACATTAACAACAACAACTAAGCCTTTTATCCCGAGTACTTGGGGTAGGCTACATGAACCAAAAGAGAATCACGCCGGATTGATCACACTGATAATCCTTCTCCATTCATTCCTATCGAGTAATATGTCTTCATTTATACCTCTAGAATCCATATTTTTTTTGTATCATCTCCATCCATATTTTATTCGGTCTTCCCCTTCCTCTTAAAACAGGGAAACAATCATTGAAAAAATTAGTTGATTTGGATCCATTCACAGTTCATGTTCAAATAGTAAATTGTATACACACTCAAAATAAAGAATGAAAGCAATTAAAAAGACATGGGTGGTTAATTTAACCATGAAGACGGTTCTTAACCAAGATGAATAGAAGAAAAGAACTTATGCAGCCAACCCCAAAATCTTGGGACAAAGGCATATGTTGATGTTGATGATGTACAAACTAAGAATAAAGTATGTAGAAAGGCAATAAGTTCGGATTGGGTTCAGCTTTGCTATACCCATAAATGTTTGATCCTAACCTGGCCGCTTACAATTAGGTCACCCAAGCTCAACCTCTCTAACCTGGTTATCAACTAGGCCACATTAAAGTCAGCTACAGATTACTAAAGTGAAAACTAATTCAGAAGAGGAATCAGACCCATGATCAAGTTACCAAAAATGAGCCTGGTAACTACTAGCATTTGTGTATAGCTAAAAGCATCACCCTTACTTATCTATCTACTTACGAGTTTATGTTTAAAAAATGAACATGAAGAACAGAAAATTTTGAAGACAGTGCCAAGGCTTGGGGTCCTGAGGAGCAAAACAAACTAACCAGACTACCAGTACACCACTTGAGCACGCATACAAAAAAGTAATACATTAAATATATGAGCTAACGGGACCACATTGGGTCATGTCAGGTGCTGAACATAAAAGGGATTGATTCAAACCCAAGCAGTTTATTAAACAGGCTAGTTGGGTTACATATTTATGACTCCAAACCGATTATGATCGACATAGGCCCACTAACTTCAGGTCAGGTTTAGTTACGGTTAACTGTTAGCAGGTCAGTAAAAATTGCCACCTGCAGAAGCATGCATAGATTAGGGTACTAATAAGCACAACAATTTTGAGGTGAAAATGAAAGGGTAAGTTCAACTATAAAGATCATTAAAGGCTTCCAGACTAAGCTATGAATTTATAGGCATGGAACTTGATTTGCCACTATCAACATGTGTCGAATTAGTAGTCAAGGTATGAAGAAAATTCTCACCATACCATATGCTTTAGTGTCACATCAAGACCAAGTCCAGTACCGCACAGAAGTCCCACTCTCAAAAAAGAGCATGGGTGATTCAACAGGATTGAACTTTGAAGGAGCCCACCACCTGGAGTTTAGAAAACAAATGAATGGTGGGTAATGACAATGGATATAATGTAACACAAGTTGTTATTTTATCTTGATATAACAAAACAAAGTAGAGAGATAAATAGCAAAATAATTACAATGAATTGGAAGATGCTAACAAGAGTAGAATATGAAGTTATAGAAATAGTTGCAACAATTTCATCTTAAAGCAACTTCACTTCCCGGTTCGTCAATTCCCTGTCAACTAATCCAGTTATAGTGCAAAAACATGGACAACCCAACATGAAAACGACATTCCTGAATCCAAAAAAAAAAAAAAAAAAAAAAAAAAAAAAAAAAAAAAAAAACTTAGTTATTTAGATAACAAGTCTAAACCTCCACCAAAAACATCAGAAAACCATTTGGTTTCAAGAAAGCATAAAAGGGTCATAAAATATATCAACTACGACTATAGATACAAATAGATCAGATACGGATCGCATATAGGACTTACCGTATTCGTATCCATTTATAATCATGAATACAGATTTCATATGTTAGGTAAAGAAATCCCATATCTGTATCTGTTCAAATCGGAAACTTATACAGATAAGATATAGGAAAAATATCGGATGAGTACAAAAGGAACACTAGAAAAATAACATAAATGGGCATTGAAATATATCATCGAGTATGATACAACAAAATGATATGCTAATTTTATGGTTTTATCATAAAAATTTCCTTAGATTAGATTACTTAAGTAAAGAGTCATAATAAGGATGAGGGAATAGAACAGGTAATGCCAAGCACCTAATGTTTCCCCTCAAGGGAACCGGATAAGTGTGCTAAAGAATGCAGTATGGCATCACCTATTATTTTCCCCATTCTTACTATGATTCTTGATTTTCACATGTTCTATGGCTTCCTTTGAGAAGAACAGAACCAGATTTGAGAATGAAATTCAGAAGCAAATGAATAACCTTCCTTCGTAACAAATAGCTAAGGAAGAGCAAACAAGAGCAGATCTGCCAGATCATAATGACTTTGGTATCCAGATTGATGAAAACCTCCCCAGCAATTATTTGGGCAATATTCTAACCCAGTCGAATGTCATTGCCCACATTGATGAGGCTCCCAATCCTACAGGCACCATGTCCTCCTCAACCCAAGGATTAATTTGTGGAGTCCTAATAAAAAATGGCACAAAAAGTAATACTAAGAGGCGATGCCACACCAATTCTTCAACTGAAGTTCTTCTGTTATATTCAAGGAAGGTTAGTACCTAGGCTGGGGGGAATAAGTTAGCAAATGAGTATCTACAAACACCTGGACACTTTGGCTTGTCTAGGTGGCCTGCACATCCCATATGTACCATAAAGAATTATGCAATATCTGTCCCTTAAAAGAATATGATGCCTATGTGAAGCAAGAATTCATACAGGTAAATTTCAGGAGGATCATGCATATGTTCTGTAAACGCGAGAAATTTTGTTGCATTGATGGCAAAAGAAACATTTGTTTTGAAAATAAGTTGGGTTTCCAACCCTTTTATCAATATCTACATCTCCTTAGGATTTTCAGGACCAAAATTCAAGGTTCTAGGGTTCACCCTTCCCTCCATCAAGTAAGCATAAGATGTTCTATTCATAAAATATTATACCCACTTTATGAAAGGGAAAATAAAACCTATGACCTATGATTTTGTCCAAAAGAAGCTAATGGATTGTAAATGAAGATATTAGGATTGGATTATGATTTTGTTTTTAAAAAAGTGCGTTTTTTTGCTGCTAGAAAATTTTCATGCACTGACAGCATACATCCAGCAATCACAAATTTCAGAAGAATAATATATGGGCATAGAACAATTCTAATCTCTTAGTAGCTAGCTCAAGGGTAATATTCTGAAAAGTAGCTCAAACTCAAAGGTAGATACAAAATCAACTGAAAAAACTTACAGTTGATCATCAACAAGCATTATTATTTTATCAATAAAATAACAACACGGAGGCTTCAAAATAGTTTGAACAAATAGTTAATCTATAGTTTGTGACTTGGGTAATAATAAAGGGTCTTAGATAAGTTATACAATGAGTAGCTTGATAAATTTGTGATCTCAAAGTTAGCAAGAGACTTCAACAAAAGAATTAAGTCCTCCCTCACGGACAGTTTGGTTCCATAGAGTCATAGACTTTGTTTAGGGACATTTACAAACAACCTAGGTTGTAAAGTGGCATGCTGCTTGTCAATAAAATGATCCTCCTACTTTCTCCATCAGATATTTATGACAATAAGATGCAAGTTACATGCAAGTATGTCACTTAAAAAGGAACTGTGTCTCCTGGGCAAAGTTTATTCCCAGGATCCTTATGTTATTGTCAACCAAAACATAGATAAGAATATAATGAGTTAAATCCAAGTTGATTGAAAGACCTAATGTTCCTTGCAGCTTTCATATGCCTCACAAATTGCTGAGGTCATAAATGCCTCACAAAAAAAAAAAATGGAAAATATTGAGTCTGTAAAGAGCATAGATCCTTAGCATATCAACCACAACTATCAATGGCTGTCATGTTGTTTCATCTTAAAATCACTTCAAATACAATTTATAGACAATGTAACCATGAAGCTACTAAAGCTTGCAAGCGTTCTGTCAGATAACCACCATACAAAAAGCACATGCTAACACAAGCTACATGTGAGCAGGCCTCAAGAATAACCATGACTCACTTTGAAAGGGAATAAATGAGAGTAATAAACATGTTGAAATTGCAAAAATTAAGGTTTCATGAATACTTGAAACTTGCCATTTTCATACCATGTCAGAAACATCATACCCAAAAGCTTAAAAGAGTGCGTTGTGTGCTAAGATTGAATATGTAGCAGACTTAACACAATCTCCAAGATGGAAGAAACTACAGTGGAGAATTTAAGACGTCAAAATTACAAATGTAAATAAGATTTTCATTTATAAAATCCATGTGTACCAGTGTCCACTATTAAATATAAGGATATCATGGAAGCTTGGTGCCTCTGCCCACGTGTGTTCTGGAACATCAACATCCACTCTATAGCCTTTTTATATCCGAGGGATTCTAAACCTCCCCCACCTACGCTGGCTGACCAACTGCATCAAACGAAACTAAAGTTTTCAAATATAATCCAGGCTACCAAAACTAATAATATAAGTATATCAAACTACTAACTAAAATGATAATACCAGATGACATATTCTTTTATACACAAAACTAAACAGAATATAACCAAACTTCATAAATAAATTACATCAAGCTACAAACTAAACAGAATATAACAGAGGACAGATTCTTTTTTACGCAAAAACCATGGCAATGTGATTTTAATTAACTAAAACCAAGACCATCTGCTTCATTTAGTTTTAATGTTTATCATCATATATCTTTTGAGCTCAAGTAAATATGTCACAATCAAAGTGGAAAAGAAACTACTGTACCACTTGTATCAGCATGAGCAGTACATTTTGTGTAATGTGCAGACAAAGGAAGCATCAACTTCCATCTGGCTGCGCTCATACTTTCACAACCAACAATGATTTCCCCAAGACAAAGAACCCAAAGAACTTCACACACAGTTATTGTGGCAAGATCACCATCTTCTAATTTACTTTATCTTTTCTTTTTTGCTAAGATGGAAGCCCATAGGCTTTAGTAACACACCACTCCACAGGAGTCAGTACCTGCCAAAAGCACAAGTTCTGGCGGGAAATAAAGAACATAACAAACTCCTCATCTCGATCCTGGCCTCATTTTGCTGCCAGTCTGCTCAAGAGTTCGCCCCATGGAAACAAGTTTCAGGTGCTTATTAACAAGCAAGTCATGTAGGTAATTGATACTTAATAGAAGAGGATCGACAGATAATGTAACATTTTCTAATACTTAATAGAAGAGGATCGACAGATAATGTAACATTTTCTAATACTAAATAGAAGAGGATCGACAGATAATATAACATTTTCTAAATTTAAACAGTACCACTGGTATGGAATTGTGCTCATCGGACTTTTGCAAGCACATAAAATTATATCAATTTCCAATTTCAGTGTTTTGCAATCCTCAGTTTCTCTCCATTTCTCCACAATTCAGCAAGAACATATAACTTTCCCAATATGCAACCAAATTAAATGAAAATTGCACACCTACCATAACGAGCCAACAAATTGGTCCGATGATAGGCCACCGTCAAATTATACCCCAAGAACGTAAACCCCCGGTCGGCCCTGCCGGCCGCCACTTCTTCTCTCCGCCATTTGCCACGTGTCTCAACATGCAGACCAACGACGCAAACACGTTCCTATTCAACGAGTCCCCAACAAACGCTACACCGTCCCCAAAACTTTTCTAAATTTACACAAGAACACGTCCAAACATTTCTCAAAATTGCAGAATCAGCACTTACCTATGTTAGTGTTCCTGAATCGAGCGAGGAAGCGAAGGGGGTCGTGCTGAAGGAGCGGATGGGGGCAGCCGGAGGGCTTCCAGATCCAGCGGCGGAGGTCACCGCGATTGCACGTGCCGGCGCAGCTCCACCGCTTGTAGATCTCCTTGCAGGAGTGATCGTATCTGGCGGTGACGGGATCTCGGGATCGGATCCAGGCACCGGGAGTGGCGGATGAGGAGTAGTTGCAGCGGTCGGTGGAAGCGGCCGTAAGTTGCGCGGCGGGAGCAGCGGGAGAGCGGAGAAGGAGGAGGAGGAGGAGGGAGAAGACGAGGGCGGCGGCGAAACGGGGGAGGGTGGTGGATGGATGGTCGGTTGCGCCTTACGGTGTCCCGCGAGGCCAGGGACCGCCGTCGGCAAGAGAGGAGGATCAGGGATCACGTGCTTAGAGCATGAGGGGACGAGGGATCGTTAAGGCCGTTCAGTGTCAAGGTATCGGACAAATTTTAGAATGATGAAGTGGAAAAAGAAGAGTATAAACTTTTTATTTTTATTTTTCCTTTTTTTTTCTTTTTTAATTTTAGAATTGGGGCTTTTATTATATAGCTCGAAATTTGATTGATATTCAATATTATAAAAAGAAAAATGAAATCATGTCTTGATGAATTTGAAATAAATAATTTATTTATTTTCAACTGACATTCTAGGAATTGGGTATGCCATTTATAATTATAAAGGGTTTTTACATATCTGTACCTTAATATTTAAAAATTAGAATTTAGTCCCTCAATCTTCATATTTATAATTTAATCTCTCAATCCTTTAAGTTATCACAATTTAGTCTCCAGTCATATATTTTGTCCGAATTTCGCGTTATACTTTTGAATTACTTCACTTTAATCCTCCCTTCTCTCTTCCTCCTGTATTCCTCTTCTTATTAGGTTCCCTTTTCAATTCTTCTCCTTTCTCTCTCTTCTTATTCGTTTCCTGAATTACTTCACTTTAAAAATTAATTGGGAGGGAAGAAAGAGAGGAAAAGAATAGAGAGGGGAAACTAATAAGAAGAGGAAATGAAGGACTAAAGTGAAATAACTCAGGGGTATAACGGAAAATTCGGGCTTAAAATATGGCTGGATACTAAATTATGGTAATTTAAAGGATTTTGGGACTAAATTATAAATATAAAGATTTGTGAGACTAAATTCTAATTTTTAAAGATTTAAGATACAGATATGTAAAAACCCCTGATTATAAATGAAACCAAATCTCAATCAATTACCTAAGTTAAATTAGAAATCGAATTTGGAGCCATTTATTTTAAGAGTATGGGATGTTACTTATCAGTAAAAACGATCTTCATGGATGTAAGAATTAGAGTTTTATAAAGAGCTAGAATAGGTAAAAACAGTCTTCACGTGTGTAAGAGTTAGAGTTTTAGCAGATTAGAATAGACAAATACAATTTTCACGAGTCTAAAAGATAGAGTTTTAGAAGGGGTTAGAAAGAAGGTGGATCGTCATATCGAAGTAAAGATAGAATATCCTAACTCTTCCATACCAAATCCTTATTAGAAGGATTTATTACTCATCTCAACTCCCTAAGTCAAGATATACACATAATAATTTGACTCTATTCCTAACGATATTATATATATATATATATATATATATATATATGAGATTACTGTAGATGAGCCGCCACCTCAGGAAAAGTGTAATACCCCAAATTTTGAGCTACTTGTATTGCTAGTGGTGCCGAATAAATTAATCGAAATCAATTTTGGACACCGAAATAACTTTCGGTTAACATAACTTTAAATCTACAAACCCAAATGATATTCGGTCTTCGCGATTATTAATTTTGTAATATAAACAATTTTAGGAGTATTTTTCGGCCTGTAACGCCCCCGTTCTTCAGCTGCTTCCCAAAACGGAGGACGCTACTTATAATTTGTACTAGACAACCCAACAGTCACAGAATCTTGGAATAACCATAATTACTGTCACAATCAGATGAATAAATAACATGTCTGAAACTTGAAATGATTTCATTTATACAAAGAGTTCATTACATAATATAGCACACTGCTTTAAATATGAACACAAAAGAGTCAAAAGAGCAAGCAGTGCCCAGACAAAAGGAAATATAAACAAAATATACAAAGATCTCTAGAAAGTATTTCACTTGCCTACTGTCGCTCGGTCTGGTCAATGAAATACGGCTTTTTAACTGGGGCTAGTTCTCCTTCTCGCTTTCTAAACCTGGGTTCGAAACCCAGGGGATTAAACCCAGCAAGTAACACAAGGAAAATATATGTGTATTATTACAGTACTAAAGATAAATGTATGTAAATGAATAAAATGCTTTCATTGGGAATATCTCTTAATAAACAGAAAAAATGCAATTAAATCGTGATAATGTTGAACAGTCACGTGAATAATGAAAAATATAACAGCAAGATTATATATGTCATTTGCAAATGACATGTAAATATCATGTAAAGATCATATCTTGTAAATATGTCAAGTCTAAGTCAAATTTTTATTAGCATTTGAAACTAAATAATGGATATGATAGCGCGCAGTTTCCGTATTATACAAGTGCCCGTGCATACCCGGGACCCGGCCTCAAACTCATGGCGCTGAACCATGACACACCGCTAGGTGTTCAAGTCAAACCCCGTACTGTGAAACAGTAACGGACATCACTCTTATAGTGACTCATGTATCAGACGGTGGCTCAGTACCACCCAGTGCTGCTGCAGTAAAAGTCCTCAGCACCTCAATCAAGAAGTTGGCCAACAAAATCTTTGTACAATACAGTTCTTATCCATCATATAGTTTCTCCCATTCCCGTGTTCATAATGAATTATGCAAATGAAAATTTTATAATCTTTCTTTAATTGTTTTTCAATTCATGATAACATTCTTGCATTTCCATGACTGTACATGACATGTAGTATCATAACATATGATCTGTAATATTAAAACTCATGACTTGTAATATCAAATCACATGACATGTAAAACACATGACTTGTAATATCAAAACTTATGACATGTAAAACACATAACTTGTAGCATGATAAATTAACGCATGATATATTAGTACACATGATTTGTAATATCAAGGCACATGACTTGTAGCATGATAGATGTTAGTGCACAATTGTACCACAATACATATCATCAAAAATATTACAATAATCTGGTCTCATTCTCAGTGTCAATTAATAACCCAATTTGGGAATCAAGTGAATCATATAATAATACTGCATTATTTTTAAACTCAACGTATGCATTTATTACATTTCTAGGCTCAATTATATATATTAATATGTATTTCTCTTTTAATTAAAATCTAATTTATTAATATTATTAATTTATCAATTATGTCCAATTAATTCAAGCCAAGTCCAATTCAATTCCCTCAATCATTTAATCAATCAAACCCAAGCCTACTAAATTCCCACTTTTTCATATTTTTTATTTTAATTTTATTTTTCCTTTTCTTTTCTGTCCAGTCCAAGCCCACTAAATTCTCACTTAATTTTAGTTATTTTATTTTTCTTTTCTTTTCTGTCAAGCCCAGACCTACTGTTATTATTGTTTTTATGTTTTTTTTTCTTTCCTGGCCCAAGCCCATCAAGCCTAGTTTTATTTCTTTTATTTTCTTTTATTTTTTTTTCTGCAGCTCAAGCCCATGGTCTCTCTTTTTCTTTTCTTTTTCTTTTTCATTATTTTCTTTGGCCCGGACAGGACCAATTCACTATTTTCTTTTCTTTACTTTTTCTTTTTTTTTTTCCTTCTGGGCTGGGCCAGGCCCATGAACTCTTTCTCTCTATTTTTTTTCTTTTCCTATCTCTTCAGCCCAACTGCTTTCCATGCAAAAGTTTTATTATTATTAATTTTTGTTTTTGCATGTAACTTTTATTTTTGCATGCTTAATTTCAACGTGTGTATTTTTTTTTTCTTTGTTTTTTTTAAACCAAAAATAAATAAACGTAATAATATTTATATATATCAAAATTGACCTAATAATTTATTTTAGTTCTCAATATCAATTAATAATCCAAAATATGAATCAAACATTTTTAAAAAAATAATTTACGTATACAAATGTAAATTAAATAACGAAACGAATGGAAATAGAATAAAATAACGAAATGAACGAAAATAGCAGTATTACTTGTCTCGACTTGATCTCGAATATTCGGTTCGAATCCTCAGTTCGGTTTGCTTTTTCCTTTTCTTTCTCTTTTATTTATTTTTTTTATTTTTCTGCTGTTAATTTTGGCTGAGAGGAGAAGAGGGGGTGAGAGTGCTGGGTTGGGTTTGGCCGAGAGGATTGAAATGGAGAGAGAGAGAGTTTTTATTTCCTCCCTCTCCCCTTAACACCTTACCACCTAAATTTTCCCCATGTGACACCTCAAAATTTTTTTCGCCACCCTCCTCTTGCTCACAAAGGCACAACACTCATTCATTATTTTATTTTAATTAATTAATTTATTTATTTAATAATTTTGGTTTCGTGTAATATTCTACAAATACTACCAAACTTATGTAGAACGTAGTGCTCGACGAGAGGAACACTACAAAATTATCCGTTTATTATTTCGATGTCCGGAATAAATGAACTGAAATTCCGAAGTAATTAGAAGAATAATTTTAATATTAAATTAACAATTTTGGGAGTATTTTTCGGCCTCGTAAGAAAAATCTCCAAAAATCCTAAATATTACAAAACTAATAATCGCGAAGACCGAATATCATTTGGGTTGTAGATTTAAAGTTATGTTAACCGAAAGTTATTTCGGTGTCCAAAATTGATTTCGATTAATTTATTTGGCACCACTAGCAATACAAGTAGCTCAAAATTTGGGGTATTACATTCTACCCACCTAATAAAAAAATTTCGTCCTCGAAATTTAATTGATATTTTTTATCATAAGAAAGGGTATATGTATTATATCCTGATATCCTTTTCAAGCTCCCAAACTGAATCTCTTGGTGATTGTATATCCCATAAAATAAGAACTAATAATATTATTTTATCTTTTAAGATTTCTCTCATTAGTTAATAATTCTTACATATCGCTTTTCATATTTTTGTTTCATTTCTTCTGGAACAATTACAAAAACTTTAAGCATTTTCTCAAGTCTATTTTTTATATATTCACTATTTTGTACTTCTAACTAAGCGCTTTCTCAATTATGATATATAGAATATATCATGAACGACTTCCATTTTTGATAGGAATAATAATGGATAGTCAGCATTCCCAATTTATTTTTGAAGTTTTATTTGGGAGAAAGAATACAAAAGTAAGACAGAGTTTAATCAGGAATAACTGCTACTAATTTGGTGTGCCACGCTATCCTGATTAAGTAATGGAAAAGATACAAGTGACAATATTTTTATAGAGTCAATTCCTAGTGTCCTATTACATATTGTAATGAATTTTATAAGAGAGAATAAATCAGAACTATTACAATACTGAAATAACAAGACTATAAAGGGTAGGGATATAAGCTCAAAATTTGGGGTATTACAAAAAGTTACGTGAGCTACCAGCAAAACTACAATGATCCAATGACTTTTTTTCAATTTTTTTTAACAATTACTATCTACACCTGCTTAACTTCTTTCAGATTAAATTTCATAAATTTTGGAGTTCATTTACCCTTTCATCAAGTGCATACAAAATATTTTATTCATTGAAAACCGTTAATTTTGTATTAACTTGATGGAGTACCAAATCAAAACTAAAACCCAAGAAATTAAGTATGAGTGAACCATAGGGGATCGAGATCATAATCCAAAAGAAATTTTTAAAAAAAGGGAAATGAACTGCAGCTCAGGTAACTTGCGTGAGCTGTCAGCTCATTTCCATTTCTCTCTCTCTCTCTCTCTATATATATATATATATTTCCATTTCTCTCTCTCTCTCTCTATAGAGAGAGAGAGAGAAATGGAAATGAGCTGACAGCTCACGCAAATTACCTGAACTGCAGTTTATTCCCACTATCTCCAATAATTTTTTTAAAAAAAATTCTTTTGGATTATGATTTCGACCCCCTAGGGTTTACTCATATCAAATTTCTTGAATTGTAGTTTTGATTTGAACCTCTATCAAATTAAAATAAAATTAACAGTTTTTAATGAATAAAACATTTTGTATGCACTTGATGAAAGGGTAAATGAACTTTAAAACTTATGAAATTTAATCCGAAAGAAATTAAGAAGATAGAGATTGTAATTGTAAAAAAAATTTGAAGAAAAATCATTGAATCATTATAATTTTGCAGCTAGCTCACGTAACTTTTCCTGAGCTGGCGGCTCACCTACAGTAATCCCATATATATATATATATATATATATATATATATATATATATATATATATATATATATATATATATATATGGGATTACTGTAGGTGAGCCGCCAGCTCAGGAAAAGTTACGTGAGCTAGCGATAAAACTATAATGATCCAATTATTTTTCTTCAATTTTTTTTTACAATTACTATCTCTACATCCTTCGCTTCTTTCCGATTAAATTTCATAAATTTTGGATTTTATTTACTTTTTCATCAAGTGCATACAAAATATTTTATTCTTTGAAAACCGTTAATTTTGTGTTACCTTGATAGATGACCAAATCAAAACTAAAACTCAAGATATTGGGTATGAGTGAACCCTAAGGGGTCGAAATTATAATCCAAAAGAATTCTTTTAAAAAAGATTATTGGAGATAGTAGAAACGAACTGCAGCTCAGGTAACTTGCGTGAGTTGTCAGCTCATTTCCATTTCTCTCTCTCTCTCTCTCTCTCTATATATATATATATATATATATATATATATATATATATATATATATATATATATATATAGGATTACTGTAGGTGAGCTGCCAGCTCAGGAAAAGTTATGTGAGCTAGCGGCAAAATTATAATAACTCAATGATTTTTCTACAATTTTTCTTTATAATTACTATCTCTACCTGCTTAACTTCTTTCGGATTAAATTTTATAAATTTTAGAGTTTATTTACCATTTCATCAAGTGCATACAAAATATTGTATTCATTGAAAACCGTTAATTTTGTGTTAACTTGATGGAGGACCAAATCGAAACTAAAACCTAAGAAATTGGGTATGAGTGAACCCTAGAGGGTCGAGATCATAATCCAAAAGAAAATTTTTAAATTTTTTTTTTAAAAAGATTATTAGAGATAGTGAAAATGAACTGCAGCTCAGGTAACTTGCGTGAGCTGTCAGCTCATTTCCATTTCTCTATATATATATATATATCAAATAAGCAATATCACATACTTTTTTTAGTAAATTTTGATCTCTGGAAGAGCTATTATCTAGAGAAAGGTTTACCATTAAGTTTGGAGTGGTATTATCAAGACGATGTTTGGTTGTATGATTATCGTGTATGTGTGTGCACGTGCTTGTGTGCATTTAAGACCATCTTTCATAATTGCCATAGAGGAACCATTGGCAAATTGGAATCATACTTGCTTCATCATGCAGACAATAATGCAAAAATAAAAAAGGAAAATGAAAGACTTTGGATCATTGTTGATAAATTTATGATCTGAAAGAGAAAACGGAAAATAACTTTGTATTCTGATGTATTTATAAAACGTTATAATTGCTATTTTTTTATAGATGAAGGAGACGAATATACAATATAAAATATAAAGACAAGAGAATGTATAAGTTAATCCTAATTGCATATAATCCTAAATCAGCATAATCAACATAATTAGAGATATTTAACAAATATACTAATTTAGGAAGATATCTTGAGATATGATAATAAATTAGAGGATTTGTTAAATATACTAATTTAGGAAGATATCCTAAATTATTACATATTTTAATGTATCAAAGCCAAAAAAAAAAAAAAAAAAAAAAACATATATTACATGGGAAGATTCGTAATATAGTATTACTATATGGCACATGAGCCAAAATTGATTGATATATAAATGCTTTGAAAGCAAGAATAATATAAAGCATAAGGATTAATAAAATTGAAATATCAGTCAAAACAAAAAATTAATATGAAATTACTCTGATAAAAATATATATTCATATAACACATGCTAGCAGGGTATTCGGCCGCAGAGGATTCGGCGGCGGCGGCGGATTTGGAAGGAGGCTAAGGCGGGGTGTGGCTCGGCGGCGGAGCCTTGGGCAATGACGGCGGCGGGTTTAGAAGGAGAAGAGATGAGAGATTGGGTTTTGGGGTTGGAGATGAAGTGAGAAGAGAAGAGTGAGATGAGGGAATAAAGCTGAAGGGTATTTTGGGAATTAAATTGTACTCACTAAGCAATTCTCTTCTTTTCTGAAATGAAACTGGGCTCACTGGAAAATCTGGGCTCACTAGGAAAAAACTTGTGCCCCTTTAGAAGTTCCCAAAATTAGTGGGTGCAACCGGAAAGCGGGTCTTTATACGATCTGACCCGAAATGGACGATTGGCACCCGACACCCGACTCCAACGTTTCGTATAAGGGAGTTTCTAAAGGGGCACACAATTTTTCTTAGTGAGCCCACTTAATAAAACCAAAAATACCCTGAAAAGTGGGTTCAGTCGGAAAAATAGTGTGCCCCTTTAGACAGTCCCTTCCTCTAACAAGAAAACGGGTGAAAATAAAAAATCACGAAAAAAGGACAGGGGTAAAAGAGAGAGCTCTCTCTCTCTCCCCTCCTCCCCCTGCAAAATCCCTCCTCTTTATATATGCTTTCAATTAAATGATCCGTTGATTATTATCTCCTTCGATCTCTCTCGCTACCCTTTTCGACCGTTTCCATTTTTTTATTTCAAAAGTTGGGCGAGCCCTCCATTGAAATTGGAGAGTTAGGGGAAGTTGGGCAGGATTTGGGCAATCAATTCGTATGGCGTCGGCGCAGGTCCTGCCCAATTCAAGGAAGCTAGGGCATCTCGAGGCTGGGAAGAAAAAGGTACGCGTTGTTTTCGTTCTTTTTTTTTTTTTTCGCAACCTTTTCTGATAAGATACGTTATTGGTTTTCCTCTTAACTAAATTTTCATTGTCTATTTAGATTCAATTTTGGCACTTATGAAACTAAGAACCGACAAAGACAACGAAGGATAACTTTGTATTCTGAGTTGTATATAAATCACTATAATAACCATCATTTTATATGACAAGTAGACGTATATAAAAGATAAAAACAAGAGAATATATAATTTGATCCTAATTATATATAATTCTCAATCAGCATAATCAGCCTAATTAGGGATATTTGACAAATATAGTAATTTAGGAAGATATTCTGAAATATACTAATAAATTAGATGATTTGTTAAATATCCTAATTTAGAAAGATATTCTAAATTATTGAGATATTCTAATATCCTCCACAAACTCAAGATTGCTTGAAAGGCGCCAGCTTGAGTTTAGAAACGAGATCATGATGAGAACCAGGTAGATGAGTCTTGGTAAAAAAAGAAAACCAGTGAGTAATTAGGAGGATCAGATGTAATAGATGACATGAGGAGAATCTAAAAATGCTAAGGATTGAGCAGTGAGAGAACAGGGAGAGCGGTGTCGCCAGCAGCGGAGTCAACATCCCAGGCACCGTCAGGTGACACAGCCGGCTCTGTCGAGAGCGGCAACATAGAAGATGGAAGCTGTGAAGTTGGCGACGATGTATCAGATTTTGGTGGCAGAGCAGTAGACAGGATATCTGGCACAAGAGACGGCAACGGAGCAATAGACGAAGTTACCAAAAGTCCGAAGGAGGAAACAAAGATGGCAAAAGCTGCATCTTTAAAGATGACAGTGACAACGGAGCAGGAGCCGAAAATGACACTAGATTTTGGCGATAAAGCAGCAGGTGGATCTCTGGCACAGAAGGTGGTGACGAAGCAACAAACAGAGTCACTGGATGAGAAGACAGAGATGACAAAGACTGCATCTTTGAAGATAGCAGTGACGACGGAGTAAGAGCCGAATATGTCACACCAGATTTTGGGGACGGAGCAGCAGGTGGAGCCACTTGCGCATGAGACAGAGACTTCAAAGGCGACCCTTTGAAAATGACGGCGACGGAGCAGGAGCCACCACAGGCCTAGGAGTTGCAGCCCGCAATGGCGAGGCGGCAGATGGCTCGCGGAGGGTAGAGCAAGGGTTGTGCTCGTGGCGGAGGCAACGTCGACGCCAACGAGCAATGCAAGTGCCATCACGTCTCAGTCTTGCTCTGATATCATGATGAAAGTAAGGACTGAGAGAGAAAACGAAGAATAAATTTGTATTCTGAGGTGAATATAAAACGTTATAATGACCATCTTTTTATATGTGAAGTAGACGTATATAAAAGGTAAAGACAAAAAAATATATAATTTGATCATAATTACATATAATTCTCAATCAGTATAATCAGCCTAATTGGGGATATTTGACAAATATAGTAATTTAGGAAGATATCCTGAGATATATTAATAAATTAGAGGATTTGTCAAATATCCTAATTTAGGAAGATATTCTAAATTATTGAGATATTCTAATAGGTACTTTCAGCTTATGACGTAGAGTCACGTTGATCATGTTTTATTTAATTTTTTATTTTTTTTTATTTTTTGTGTGTTACTTTATTCAAGTAGCTAAAAACCAAAGCTGAGATCTTTGATAAATTTGGATCATTTTTATATGCTGCACTGTACTAAATCCCTTGGTTAGAGATTTTAGCAACTATGGTTGGAGCTTTTGCAGTAACTTGGGTCAGTTAGCGGCGTTATAGATGGTTGATTAAATGTGGGTACAGATACTACTTAGCAACGTTAGCAATGTGGCCTTCATGCAACTGCTAGCTTCATTTTTGTATGGGATTTAGATCAGGCTTTTATGGTTGGAAAAAGCAAGTGCAATTATGTCATGCTTACTGTCAATAGCTCATCTTTTGTAGGCACATGACCATAACAGCGTCCATTCCAACTTCTCTTGCACAATTTATTAATTTTTTTTAGTAGCATAACTCATCGCTAAAGTACTGAGAATGGAGTGAGAGAGTTAGTGATGGTTTAGTTGGGATTCTTGGGAATATCTCCACACTTCATTTCAACTCATTTAGGTTAACCTTTTATAAAAGAAAATCCCTGAATTGATTGTTTGCAAGGAAGTTTGACAATTACAGAGTTCCAATTTTACTATTTTACACTCGTCAACATATTTAGGCTAGCCTTTGATAACTCAAATTCTCAAATGGCTCAACCCTTTATTTTCTTGTGAAAAGCACTCCAAATACATTTGTTTGCTGATGGCTCGAAAATAATAAAGTATAAAAATGTGTTATCTTCATAGACGGTTAGATACTGTACTTATCCAAGCTATGTTTATCTTCTTATTTATATTTCACAATTGGTTTCATTCTTCAAACTTAAATGTGGAATTTCACATCTCCGCCAGTGCATAGCACTGCCTGTCCCAAACCAGGATAAAAGAGGACTGTTGTGGTAGGTCAGTGACAGCCAACGTAAAATATTGTCAAATATTATAACATGAGCCAAAATATGAATTTCGTTGGGGCGTTCCCTACTGAGTGACGTGCTACATCGGAGCCCGAGTGTAGTGAAAAATGTGTGAGGGTTGTTAGGTCGTCGCTCAGAAGCGACGCGCCACGTCGGCGCCCGGATGTGGTGTCAAATATAAGAGGGTTCTCATATCTTAATGAGCGGGTGGGGGTAAGAAGTTAGCTCATAAATATAAATTTCGATTGACATCATAGAATATAGGTTCCCTTACAGGTAGATTAGCAGAGTTAGTTGATACTATGATTAGAAAGAGAGTTAATATTTTGTGCGTGCAAGAGACTAAGTGGGTATGTGAGAAAGCTAAAGTTATAGAGTTTTGGAGTTATAAGTTTTGGTATACGGGGAGAGATATAAATCATAATGGGGTAGGTGTGATCATAGATAAGTAATTACTTGGTGATGTAGTGGAGGTTAGGAAGAAGGGTGATAGAATTTTATTAGTTAAACTTATTTTAGATGGAGAGATTTTTAATATCATTAGTACCTATGCACCACAAGTAGGACTTGATGAATCCAGTAAATATTAATTTTGGGAGGATCTAGATGAGAAAATACATGAATACCCGTTAGAGAAAAACTATTTATTGGTGGTGATCTCAATGGGCATGTAGGAACTAGTCGTAATGGATTTGATAGTGTACATGGAGGATTTGGTTTTGGAGAAAGAAATGAAGCAGGTAACTCAATTCTAGATTTTGCTTTGTTTTATGATTTAATTTTAGTGAATACTTGGTTTAAAAAGAGGGTTTCTTACTTAGTTACTTTTAAAATTGAATCGAATGCAACCCAAATAGATTTTTTTTTTAATTAGGAGGGTAGATAGGGCTAGTTGTATCGATTATAAGGTAGTATCAGGTGAGAGTGTAGTTACCCAATATATACTCTTAGTTTTAGATATTCAGATTAGACAGAAACTTAGAAAGATTAAGTGTAACTTAGATTCTAAGATTAAGTGGTGGTGATTAAAAGGCAATCAAAAAGTTTTTGTAGATAGAGTAGTACAAGAAGTAGATTGGAGGGACCATGATGATCCTAATATAATATTGAACAAAATGGCTAGTTGTATTAAAATGATAGCTAAAAATATATTCGATGAGTTGAGCGGCGGTGCTCCACCATGTAAGGATACATCATGGTAGAATGAAGAGGTAAAAATGCTATTAAAATCAAGAAAGATGTTTATAGAGATTTGAATAATAATAATAATGATAATGGAATAAGTTTTGAGAAGTATAAATTAGCAAAGAAAGATGCTAAGAAAACTGTTTGGGATGCAAAAACTAAATTATCTAAACAAGTGTCCGAGAAGTTGGATAATAAAGAGGCAGAAAATGATATATAGAATTGCTCGAATAAGAGAGAGAAAGTCTAAAGACTTATGTATTGTAAAGTGTATTAAAATGAGGATCAGACGGTTCTAGTTTGAGACGAAGTGATTAAAGAAAAATGGAAAAATTATTTTGATAGATTATATAATGGTAGTTTTACTTAAGATGTGGGAGATCTTACTATTCAATGTGAGGATATGAATCGTAGTTTTATGCGCATAATTAAAGAGTCTGAAGTAAAAGAGGTTTTGAAGAGGATAAAATCAAGAAAAACTGTTGGTCCAAATGAGATTCCTGTAGAGGTATGGAGATATTTAGCAGGGATTGGTGTGAGGTGACTAACAGATCTTTTTAATAAGATTTGGCAAATTAAGAAAATACCAAATGAATGGAGGAAGAATACTCTAATACTTTTGTATAAGAATAAGAGCGACATTCAGAGTTGTTCTAACTATCGGAGAATAAAACTCACGTGTCACACTATGAAACTTTGGGAAAGGGTAATTGAATATAGATTGCGACAAACTGTTAAAATATCATAGAACCAGTTTGGATTTATGTCGGGACGATCGACGACAGAATCTATTCATTTATTTCGTCAACTTATAAAGCGATTCCGAGAGAGAAATAGAGATTTGCATATGGTATTTATTGACTTAGAGAAAACCTATGATAAGATTTCACGAGATATATTTTGGTGGATACCGATAAATAAAAGAGTTCCCATCAAGTATATCAATATAATTAAGGACATGTATGATGGAGTAGTGGCTAATGTCAGAACATGTGTTTTAATAAGTGATTTTTCTACCACAATTGGATTGTATCAAGGATCTGCATTGAGCCCATTCTTATTTGCTATAGTGATGGATGGGCTTACTAAAACCATTCAGGATGAGATATTTTTGTATATACTATTTGCTAATGATATTGTCTTAGTTGATGAGACAAGAGCAGGGGTAAATGCCAAGTTAGAGTTACGGAGGCATATATTAGAATTTAGAGGTTTTAGATTGAGTAGGTTTAAAACAGAGTATATGGAGTGTAAATTTAGTAAACGACGGACCATAGACTATAATGCTGTAAAACTGGATAGGCAAGAGATACAAATGAGCAGTCAGTTTAGATATTTGGGTTCTATTAGTCAGAATGATGGAGAGATTGATAATAATGTCAACCATATGATACAAGCTGGCTGGTTGAAATGAAAGTGGGCAACGGGAGTTTTATGCGACCGTAACATTCCGTTAAGATTGAAAGGAAAATTTTATAGGACTACTATTAGGCCAGTTTTGTTATATGGCACGGAATGTTGGGCTATAAAAAACGTCATTCACAGAAAATAAGTGTAGCAGAGATGCGCATGCTCCGTTGGATGTGCGGCAAAACTAAGAGAGATAAAGTGAGAAATGAAGATATTCGTGCTAAGATAGGTGTAGCTCTCATCGATGAGAAGATGCGAGAAAATCACTTACAATGGTTTGGTCATGTGCAACGTAGGCCTACAAGTACACCAGTTCGAAGAGGAGAGTTTATCAATATAGGATAAGTTAAAAGAACGAAGGGAAGACCGAATAAAATATGGATGGAGGTGATACGCAAAAATATGGAGTTTAGAGGTTTAAATAAGGAGATATTACTTGATAGAAATGAATGAAGAAGGAATATCAAAGTGATCGATCCGGCATGCTTCTTTTTTTGGTTCATGTAGCCTACCCCAAATACTTGGGATAAAAGGCTTAGTTGTTATTGTTGTTGTAGTTGTGGTCGTTGCTGTTGTAAATTTACTCTATGGTGGTGCAGAAGATCTTTTAGTTAATCGCTCACTCCTTATTGCCTATGTATGCTCATACAATGCCAAAAAAGGCTTGAATTTGAGTTTATCTGCTCAACAACCAAGGTTTGTAATATGCATTAAAGTGATATGACAAGTAGTAATATGCACCAACTAAACGGCAATGTAATGATTTCTCCATGCAACTGATGAGGGGGCCTTATGGTTCTCCCATTTATAATTTGTCTCAAATTTTATTATGTTGTGGTGAGAATGTTGTGAGTTACTGCAGTCAAAACTCAATCATAATTGGCTACTTGTTTTGCTTCTCAGAAAAGTTTCTGTAGCTTGGTTAATGATGCCTCCACATCCTATTGCTAGGTTATTTGTGTAAGTTTGGTTTATAGAAGACCGTTTGTACATTTATAAAACTTCTTATGCTTGGAAGCTTTTGATGTGGGTCTGAAGAAAATAACAATGAAGAGATTAGTATCCATAGTTATCATTAACATCTAACATGTATTCAAGGGAGGATGTACCTTGACTGCTGTAATTATCCTTTCCTAAGCTCATTATGACATTGGCTGAAGTAGAGTGCAGGGTGTTACGGACAGAAGGGAGGACAGTGACCCAAACTGCAGTTCTTTGCATTAGCCATACTACTTAAGTCTTGCAACTTAGATTAATTATTTCTTGCTCAAGGGGCACATGACCGGTAACTTATCTGCAAAAGCGTAGGAAAGTGTATCTCAACACTTGATATAGATTATAGATGATCAAGAGTTTAGGCTATTATCACATTTTGCAGATGGGAAAGTTTCTTACTGTATTTCTGTGATATGCATTCCTCTGAAGGTTTGACCATTTAAAGCACTATTATCCTAATTGATACATCCTAGTATCTTAATCCTCTAGGATTTCGATTTTTTTTACATTGATCCTCCAGATATTTGACAAATTTATTTTGCTTCTACAATATTATTGAGAAGTTTATTTGGAAGCTTTCCATGGTATTGCATATTACCTTGATATTGGAATTACCAATGATCATTAGTTTTCATATTACTATGAAATTGGAATTAGTGATGATTACGGTGTGTTCTTGAAAATGGGAGGAACTTCTTATATATTAAATGTTGCACACTTACTCTCAATCACGATCAATTTAGGTAGCTATGGTACTGCCTTTATGTACTACAGCTTTGTTGGCTTCACTTTGAAAAAAAACTTTACTATCAATACCCAAAAGAGAAACTAAATCAGGAAGGTAAGGCGTCGAAGACGAATTCATGTGTTAACCTAACAATTTGATGCTCATGTATGTGTTGCAAGCTAGGTTCTCCTGTGAGAAAAGAGGCAAGTATGACAGAACAGCCATATGAATGTGAAAGCATAGGATTTTAGGTATAGGAATTGAGAGATCATCCTCATGAATGAAGTTGGGAGAGTGTTAATTAATCAGTGTGTAATCCCTAGCACCACAATACGTGATTAGTGAAGTTCTTTTGGGTCCTTTTCATTGCTCCTCTTCTCAGCTCTTGGGATGCATGGTAATGTTCTAATTGAATGTTTAATTTTCTTATTCCTTGGCAACACTTCTGAACATTCTAAGTGCCATTTATTGAAAAAGGTGAAGTCCACCCTGGAGGTGCTGCTTTGTTTTGTTAATTGAACTGCTGCTGTACATTATAATTGCTATTGTGATGCTACTTTTGAATTCACTTAAATGAGTATTCTTGTAGAAATTGTGTTTGATATCACTCTATTTCATAGCTTTTATTTCTAGCAATGCGGTAGGTTTTTTTTTTTTTTTTGAGTTGTGAGGTGTTTGATTTCCTTTTCTCAGTTGGAGGAATTCCGTAAGAAAAAGGCTGGAGGAAGAGCTAAAAGGGCTGCATCTACAGGCCAATTGATAGTAGCTGATGAAGACCAATATGAAAAAGTCTCTCAAAAGTATGACCATGCAAAGGATGGAGGAAAAACTGCTACTGATATCGATTCATATGGATTGAGTATAGCCGATGAAAATAAAGCAGTTAATTCTTCCCAGAACACTGAGATTGTCTCATCAAACAGGACACATGGTAACTCTCCTGTCTTGGTTGACAGTAATCATGATTCCTATGGTGAATCAGTACAGTTTGCTGCAAATGGAGTACCTAAATTATATGGAAGCTCACACTATACTGAACTAGCTAATAGTTATTACGATCAGTGGAAAGAAAACAGTGATCTTAGTCATAAAAAGGACACCAAGATCGAAATATCCGGTGATAATGGAACAAATGAGTTTGACACTTTTAATCCAGTTAAGGCAAGTTCTAACCTTGATACAAGCACTAGTGATACAAGTCATTATCCATTCTTCATATCTTCACCTGTTGATGACAAAAATTTACCACAAGTTCACACGAGCCATCCTGAGACATCTTTTGGTAGTTCTTTGAGCATTTCTGAGAACTCTGAGATAGTTTCTGGGCAAAATAGATTGGGGTTTCCCAGCACCTCAGCTAGCATATCTGGGTTATATAAAGGTAAAGTGTATCTGGAATCCTACAAAATGACTACCCATGGTTTTGTTTCCTTATTTTAACTTTTGTAAGGCCTCTTACTTTATTTGCAACCGTGATAAACAGATACATATTCTGGAATGGAACTCTCGTATCCTGGCAGCTTGTACAAAAGCAATGCTTCAAATTTTGGTACAGGAGGGAACGTCGCTGACTCCACTGGTCACAAACTTAATGTTGACAGTGCACATTGGCATTTGTGGGAACCTTCATATAAAGATTCTAGTTTTGATTATAAAACCACACAATACGAGTATCCCTTTGCTTCCACTGGTTTCGGAACTAGTTCTGTTCGGTCTCGACCATCTTTTCTTGATTCTCTAGGTGTTTCTAGAGGTTCTTCAATGGCTTATGTTCCATATGAAGAGCCTGAGAAAGCTAAAACAACTGGATCTTTTGCTATCTCCAACACTCAAGGTACAAAAGTTCCATTATCATCTTCTTTTGCGGAGCAATTTCTGGAGTTTAACACTGCAGATCATTATTTGAATTCAGTCATTCCAGATTTTAGAAGTGATGAAGAGTTAACTATGAACTCTCTGGTTTCTTCAAATGATGGGAAACTGCTGGAGCCTAGTGGGGATCATCATGCACAGCGGGACCATGAGTTGTTCACTTCAAAGAAGGATGAAGATTTTGTAGCTTTGGAGCAGGTGCCTATTTTTTATGATTTGCATTTCTCTTCTTTGCATGCTTACAATGATTATCTATTTTTAAAGTTAATGCATGGAATTTTGGATAACTGTTTCCATTCATTTTATGCATTGGACAAAAAACTCTTTGCGCTTGAACAACTGTTTAATTTTTAGTTTGGCCTTCATATTGGAACACAATAAGTTACTCTGTAAACATGGATGTCTCATGTACGAGTACCACATGAGTAGATATTAAAAGTAGAAATTCAAGTAGAACGCAGATTGCATTGCACATGAAGTTTCTTTCACAAACTATGACATCAGCAAACTGAAATCAGTTATATAAACTATTGAAGAATTTGACACAAGAAACGTTTGGGTTATGTGTTTGTTTTCTTGATATTGTAGTGCACCCTGCAGTATAAGGAATGTTGATTTTTTTCCTAACTTCTTTATTTTTCTTCAATTGTTTTATGTGTAGTCATCCCTCATTTAGAAAAAAGAAACTTGAGATATTGATGTCTGTTTGTGTTCATTGGTGTTCCTTGCCCCACTGTAGCAAAGATGAAGTGAAGACGATTGGCATTGTTTTCTGAAAAATCAAGGCCTTCAACAATCAGGCTTTTGTTTAATGCATTAGTTGGTCATTTTGGAATTTGAGAATGGCATCTTCATACTTTAAATTTTAGTTTTGATATTTTGTCCATATATGGCAAATAATGTGGTTTTGCAATTGGTATTTGGTAATTATCTTTTTTTTTCCCCAATATGGTGCGTCATCAGGACCCATTAAATTAGCTCATGGTCTTCTTTTCCTGCAGCACATTGAAGATTTAACACAAGAAAAGTTCTCACTGCAAAGAGCTTTGGACACATCAAGAACATTAGCAGAGTCCCTAGCTGCTGAGAATTCATCTCTTACTGAGAGCTACAACCAGCAGGTTTGTTCTTTAATCACCTAGAAGACATGAAGCTGATCCAAAAGTATATATATATTTTTACGCATTTCAAAGAATCCATTACATTTCAAACTTGTGCTTTCAGTCTCTTTTGCTGTTAACACTTCTATGTGGAATCAATGATCTTTTCATTTTACATGAGATATGCAAGTTTCTGGTTGAAGATGTATATTTATGATTACACCTGGAAGTGATTCCTTTTGCCTCTTAGTCCCTTAGGTGAATTGGAGGCTTTCCTTGTGTTTGCATGATCTTAAACTGCATGAGCAAAAATTGGAGTGGTTCTACCAGCTTCTTGGCTCTTGCTTGCTTGTTGTTACCTTGGTGAGGAATTTAAGTATCAATTAGTAGAGGGTTGACATAGGTTGATAGCTTCTTGTAAAACCTTGACCTGCCATTTAGGCTTGAATCCTGAACTCTAAGTCTTTCTTTGTATGTTCCTATTTTGATGGGAAGACTCACAAGATAATGGTCTTAGGGTTGTATGTGTCCTTTTTAAATTTCTGTAAGATCTTTGAGTCTGCTCCAATATGTAGTAGCTGTTCTAAAAAATGGAACTCCTTTAATTTTAGTGAGGTATTTGAATTTAACAAGTGGATGGTATTACCGGGGATGTATACATGCTAATAATGTTCATAATTGACAGAAAACAATCCACAACAGCTGTTCCTTGTTGATCTTGTCTGGAGCTAGTATGAGAACTTCAAAACGGCCTAAACAGCTGTTCTATGAAGCATGGTTCCTGTACGACACATGCCCGATACGTGTCTGATAGATTTTGTGTCCGACCTACGGTCAATGTGAAGCATCCATGTCTGACTCGTGCTCAATGCAACAAATGCGTGTCCAACTTGCGGTAACAGCCAAATGCGAGGGACAAAGTTAATTTGCTTCATATTTTTTCATAGTTCGTACTATTTTATACAAAATCTTTTGGGTATAATTTACTTAAGGTGACATTTAGATATAATTGTCATTATTTTCAAGTACTTTTTGAACAAAATACAGAATTTTAATAATATATATGAATGGGTCTAAGTTTTGCTAGTTTTGTTTATTAGTGAGATATTTGTTTATTATCTGGATTTAGCCATGGCCTATAGTGATTAGATGATCAGTTATTTCTACAATTTTAGTGTTTACAATTCCTCTTGTAACAATAAATTGTATTGAACTCTTCCGATATGGTTATAAAAAACCTAAGAGTAGAAGAAACTTAAGTCTACTTAAATAGTCTTTATTGTTTGAATTGGAAAAGTTCTACCGTTTGAAATATTTTGGCATTTACTTGATTAAGCAACCTGACCATGCTCTATGTTTAATGAACATGTTTGCATTTATTATAAATAAATATCTTAACATAAATAATAGTTTATTAGTTGATATTTTATATTTTATTTATAAATTTATCTTGATATATAAAATAAATATGTGCCTATATCCTACTTTTAGGATTTTGCCATTCCAATGTCCATATCTACATCGTATTCATATCTCGTGTCTTATCTGTACTTCCTACTGGCTAGTTTTAGTTGAGACTGAGTCCCAACTTACCCCAATTATGAAAATTGACAATGAGCGATTGGAGGGGAGAACAAGGGAAGGAGCTATCGACCCTTGGTGGTTGCTTAAGAACTCGAGCTGAGGGATGGTTGGCTTAAAGTTGTCTTTGTGCTTAGCACCACCCAAAAATCTAAAGCTACTTGATTGTTGTGTAGACCAAAATGTTATCAAACAATCTTAAGACTCCCTGTTTGGGTCTTTGGGACATGTTTAAGGCTTCAGCCTAAATATGCCTTTCTTGAAGAGGTAAACTACATGGGCGAAAGAAACTTTTGATTGTTAAAGTGCGGTTTAACTTTGGGCCTCCTGAAGTTATAATACCATATAAATCCAATCTCCACATAAAGAAGCAAAAAAGAAGAAGAAAAGAAAAGAAAGAACTCCAGAAGGGAAAGCAAATGGAAGTTTATAATTTGTTGAATATGTTTGACATTAAATCTCTTAATAAATTAATGTTTGCAATTTTTATTATAAATACTTTTACCTGGCATGGTTGAAATGTATCCAATTACATTTACAATGTTTTTGGATATTTACCGCTGAAAGTTATTGCCAAGGTCGGAATTGGTATCTGTAATTAGCATATCATTTATGATATTTGAATCAACAATATTGGGTGTATCGTATCGGAGATATTGGACATATCGGCATTATCGAACTGATATTTTATGGTATATAGTGTATTGGATACCTCAAATTCTGATACGATATCATGCAGTGCATATTAGTATTGACGCATATTAGTATTGACGGATATTTACAACTTTGATTATTACTAACATTGTTTTATTATCATAACTTGATGATTGCTGATAATTCCATGGCTGATACATTCCAAAAATTTAATTACTGATTGCTTTAGCATTATATTCTGATGTTGTGTGCATCAATAAAGTCTGTATTAAATTATAATATATTATTATATAAAGCATATGTTTTAACATATAATATAAAATAAAGCCATGAGGCCTACTGCTATACTATCAAGCTGTTGTTAATTTTTGTACAATTCTACCATTGCGCAAATTGATGAAATGGTCTTCTTTTCGTGAGGCTTATTTTTTCCATTCTGAATTTTGTGTAGCTGTTTTGTCATTTTATTCAAGTATGATTTTTTGTCTCAGGGAAAAATTGTCAGCCAACTAAAATCTGATATGGAAAGGTTACAAGATGAAATCAAGGCTCAGCTGGTCAGTTCCTTTCCCCCTTTTAAGTCAGTTTCGCTACTGTTGCCTATTAGATTTGAGAGACAAGCTTATGGAAGTTTGTACCTGAAGCCTCTTGTCGTATATCACGAGTAGAATGCTTTCTAACCTAAACATGTTCTGATGCAAGACTTCCTTACTCTATGAGGGTTGCTCCTGAAATTATTTAATTCCCTGGTGGAGGGGTGGGCAAGTGTGCTTTCCTGTAAACACTTGGATAGCTTAGCATGTGTTCAGTGAATTGGAGGGTACTATTTGTTTGTCGTCTGAAGATGAAACAATTTTATTGACTACTATTTGATCTCATATAATTCATAGTGGCGGAGGCAGGATTCCATTATGGGTTGCTCCTGAAGTTAGTTAATTCTTTTGGTGGAGAGTTGGGCAAGTGTGCTTTCCTGTAAACACTTGGATGGCTTAGTGTGTGCTTTAGTGAATTGGAGCTTAGTGTTTGTTTGCTGTCTGAAGATAAAATAGTTCCACTGACTACTGTTTGTTCTCAAACAATTCTCAGTGGCATAGGCAGGATTCCATTGTTGGGGGTTGGGGGTGCAAACTTTCAATACTTTCAGGTAGAAATATTTAAATAGAAGAAAAATTATACTAGGAATCACAAGTTAAAATTAAACATTGATGTTGAAACATAATAATTATACACATTTCCCCCCTTAAAGAAATATCTGATTTTTTTTTTTCCTTTACAACAAAAAAAGTGTATACTTTAAGTTTTTGTTGCTATTTCGAGAGTAAAACTTATAAATTGTCACGCCCCGCTCCTGATATACGGTATACGAGCACGTGTAGCACGTACTGACAACATATTCAGTTTGAATATGGTAAAGCCTTCAGTAGAATTTGCCACAATAATACTCAATATTTACAATGGAAAAATTCAACAAAAGTTTGACTTTTCACTTATTGGAACGAAATTTAGATACAACTGAAATAAAATATAATAAAACTAAACAAAAAGAAGCAGGGAATCTCTAATCCATTATTGGGTTTCAACTTGATCTTCAAAGTATACCAAATCCTGCATCAGTTTTGGTATGTCCATCGGGAAGTCTGGACATGCACACCCAGGTCGTCAGATTGCGACCAAAACAAAATATGCAGAAAGAATGTGAAATATAATGGTTATGTCCAAATATAATAATAACACAAGTTTTAAAAAATATGTAATGAGATGTTTGTATTAATGATGTCAATTGATTTATGTTATCTTAATGTCATTTTAGTGAAGTCAACTTTATAATAGAGGTATTTTTATCTAGAATGTCTTGTAATTAGAAAAACTAACTGATGGGATACCACTGTTTCGATTGTTTCCTGTATAGATCTCGAAAATGGTCACATGGATTGTCCGGTACTGAGTTGGACCTGCCGTTAAGCGAACATGAATAATAATAAGGTGTGATCCAACAAATCATCACACACCCATGGTGTGCGAAATATTCAATTGAACAACTTAACAAGTTTACAGTCGAAACAGAATATATTTTCATCATTCAGTTTCTCCCCAACCCAGTGTTATTTAAGTATAGTCCATGTAGGTCTAAATTTTAGTTTTCATAACTTGTATATGGATCATATCAGGTACAATATTTCAATTGGACTTTATTAATTTGTTAACAACATGATTTATAGAGTTTCTTCAGTTAATACTTTATTCAATAAATCACAATTAGTTATATTAAAAATTTACTGTTTTGAGATATCATAAAAATATCAGCCAGACAAGTGTATGGATGCTACGAGATTTTCTATGCGATGCACGTTCTTTAATTAGAGGACCAACATACAAAATAACTTTTCTAGATACCGACTCAAAATGATATCACAAACAATATTTTTCCACAATTATAGTTTTTATTTGATTTATCAAATATTGTATATTTCAGTTGTTCTAAAATCGAACTATGTGCTTTATCATATTTAATGACAGAATCATAAGTGATTAATGAATTTCAAAACAATTAATACAAAATAAACAATGTAATTGAACAACAAATATATAAAATAGTATAATTAGTGAGTCCAAAAATGAACTGACCTGGATTTTGTTTTCCGATATCTATCAACGGAACAATCTACATATTAAAAATATTCTAAGAATATTAAAAATAAATTTATATGAATACAAATGATTTTTAGAAATTTTTTCTAATATTTATAACGCACTAAAAATTAATTTCAAAGTTAATTAATCTTAACGAGTCTGAAATTAGGAAATATGTTTGGCTCTATTTTATTAGGTTTATAAAATGATGGATATTATTGTTAAGTTATTAGGTTTATTGAATAATGGGTAAACTAGTCCTAAAATCCAATAGTTTAACCCAATAAAAAAAGAGAGAGTTTATTACTAACCTTTTGATAAAACGATGGGAATTCAAGATGTGGAAAGATGAGACGGAACACGTTCATTTCGGGCAAAGTGGTGGCTCCGATGGCGGCGACTTCGGTGGTGGCTTCGATGGCGGTTTCAATGGTGGCTCCGACGAGATGAAAGGAAGAGAGAATTTTAGAGGAAAAATTTTAAAAAATGATATTTAGGATTAGAATGAGTAAAGTGTGTTTTGATTTAGAGGTTTATATAGGATTAGAATTGGGAGTTTAGAATATAAAAAGTTTTAATTTAATTTAGGGAGTTTAATTTTAGAATTAAAAAGGAAAGTTAAATTGAGGGGTTAATAATTGAATGTGAAGAGTTGGGAGTTTAAACAATGTGAAGGGATTGGGGGATAAAGAAATGAATGAGTTAGGAATTGAGAATATAAAAAGTTTGAGAGTTATAAAAGACGTAAGGTTTGGGAGGTTAAAAAGGTGAAAGGTCATATTTATTTTTTTGTGGAATTATTTATGTCTATAAAAAAATGAAGGGTCATTACATAAATATTTCTTAAGAATTGTAAAAATGAACATATATAATACAATCCAAGAAAAAATTAAGTTAATTCTTCACATCCTAGTGCTTATAGTGTACGAGAAGTAAAATTAGACAGAATTTATAAAAAAACAATCATTTATCTCACTCACAGCATTAACCTTAACATATGAACTATGTTAAATAAAGTACACATTTAATAGATGCTTTCTAATTTCTATAATCTACAAAGAGTTATTACCATGGCCTGCATTAACCTTAACATATGAAAATCATGCTAAATAAACTATATATTTAATAGATGCTTTCTAATTTCTATAATCTATGGATAGTAATTACCATGGCCTGTTATAGCTAACAATTCTCCCAACTATATTGAATAATTATATAATTATCAACAAGTAAAAAAAAAAAGGAGGAAAGGAATGTAAACCATAAAGCTGAGCCAGAATCTGAGTGTAACTTCATTCTTGTATTTTTAGAGAAAAAATATATAATTCGCCCAAAAATTCATGACATAATTGAATATTAGGAGAAAGAAAAAACATGCATCTACTGCAATTGATGTGCTCTGTCAAGTGTCAATTATAGAAGACCACAATACAGGCAAGATAACTTACTTCTATATTTTATTACCTCATATTCCTTTTAATAATGAGTCATTTTCCCCTATGTTTGTTGTTTAGAATTAAATTTATTTCTCTTGGTCAATCTATTCCTGCTTTGGTGGCGACTTGTTGTCTTGAATAAGTCGGTGGGATTTTGGTGAAAACAAAAAATGCATTTAGATTTTGCCTTTTTAATGGGCTGTCAATGTAATTGGGGAGGGGCAAAGTGCGAGCCAACTCACTTATGTAGGCATATCAATACAGGCCATATAACAAAGTTTCCGAAGATAGGGACTAGTTGTCCCTGCTTGCTTCCTCTTGTCTCCGCCACTAGTTCTGGAGATTTTGATCTCAAGTCAAACAAGGTTTGAAGTTATTTCTTTGGGCTGGGAGAAGGAGTTGTTTATAGGTTTTCACAGCACTAACTAGTAGGAATAGTTAAAATTATGGTCCCTAGTTAATTGACAGTCAAAATGTAGAATGATGGTTTAACTTCTCTTTCTGCTCTCAAAAAATGCCCTTCAAATCAGATGATTCTTTCCTAATATTGTAAGTACAAAATTCCTTAACCTGTTTCTAAGAGTTTCTCCATGTCTGGGAGGTTTGTTTTGCATGGAATTCATGTTGTGCCACTACAGTAACTTAAATTTGAAAAATTGTTATTCTATCACCAACTGGACAATGCTTTTGCCAACGTGTTGCTTCTAAGTTTCACGCTCATTATAATATTGCCTATAAGCAGGATTTCTACATGTCTTTTCAAGAAAAGGTTGCCTTACTTCTCTGTACATTAAGGATTTTCCACAAGTTATTAACATAAATTTGCTTCTCTAATAGCGAGTATCTTCCTCCTTCATGGAAATATCTAAATTCACCTTTATTAGCATAGTGATCTCTTTATTTAAGCTTAATCAAATTACATTTGGAATCACTAGTGGCCTTTAGTGTTTACTAGTGGCCTTTAGTGTTTGTCTTTACAATTTTCTGAATATCCAACTTGTTAAATTGAAATAGAGCTCATATGGGGCTAGTTATTTACTCGTTAGAAGGAATATCTCCTGTTAGTTAATATGCTGTTACAGTATGGAGCACACAGAGTTTGGGAACAAGACATGACTATCTCCTCATATACAATTAGAGATACTAGAATCATAAAATACTAAATCAGATCAAGGCTTGACTTTTAGAGTTTCTCATTAATAGAAAACTCAATTAGTTGAAGGGTTGACTTCTAGTGCGATTTAATCCTGTGAAAGCAAATGTATGGGGTGCACTGGAGTGAGTCTATATTGTTTTGAAAGGAAAATGATGCGAACTTATTGTGCTTAGATGATCAAAGTTTGTTGGCCCATTAAGATAAGCAATAAAGTATAAATTTTGAGAAGCCTAAAAAATAATAGCAGTACAGTTACTTTTAAGAATTCTATTTGTTTCTGCACCTATTCATTCATATTCAAGAATATTGTCCATATATCCATGTCATTATAGCTGTGTCATACATCAATATACAGGTATTTTTCTGTGTTACAATATCTAGCGCCTAAGATGCCATTCTTATTTACATCACTTTTAAAATGTTGTCATGTATCACAGTTAGCAATTGAATCTGTAAGATCGGAGTATATGAATGCACAACTAGAATGCAACGCTGCAGATGAAAGAGCAAAAATACTTGCATCTGAAATCATTGGCTTGGAAGAGAAGGTAGTTTTGCTTTTTTGTTTATTAGTTCTGTATATAATATTCAGATGAGGAAGCTAATTCTACTAATCCATGACTTATAACAAGAAGGTCAGAGAGGGTAGCTTATCTTTTCTGAAAATTGCTATTGTTCATTCTTTGCATAGCATCTACTTAATCAATTCACTTCAGGTATCCTGAAGACTTCCATCTAATCTTCAGGTAGTCTATAGAACACTATCTGAAACTGAAAAGCTTGGATATATTCTAACTAAATTGCTCTTATAATTTTTATGGAATTATCTCCATTCCATTTTGATTCAGTTTCTTTTGGAGAATTGATTGCTTTCATTCTCTTTTCTTGGCATTTCGATTTTGCTTAATTGCATATGCAAGCCATATGTAAAAGGACCTTACCTTGATTTATGCAAGGCTATTAATTAAGGTATGTGAATCAATTAGTCATTCTAAGGTATACTGCCAGTATACTATTGAAAATCGAGTTAACGGTTGCTGTCTGTTGTATATTTCCTCACCATGTTATGTGTACTAACTGAAAGTCTATTGCATGGCTGTTCATGTTAGTTTGGCCAGTTCTGTTCTAGTCATCATGTGTATGTATGATCAAGAGCCTTGTAGCCCCAGTAAAGAAATAAGCTCTAATAGAAGTTAAAAGCATTCTGCCTTTTTTGCATTAGCATTTATCTTGCATTGTATCTGTGTGAGTTTGGCCAGGCTGGTTCTTATCTATATTGTGCATGTCTGATATCAGATCTAGAGGCTTGTTATCCCCAGCAAAAACGAGAGCCAAAGTAGAAGTTAAAAGCATGTTCTTTTTTATTAATTGGCTTTACTGGAGACCTCAAACAGTGGATCAATTTGTAAACTAGTTGTGTTTTTAGTACCTTTGCTTGTATTTGTCAACATGTGATTCTTTTCTTCAGGAGTGGTTGCTGATCTAATTCATTTATGGATTTTGTATAGGCACTTAGATTAAGGTCAAATGAGCTAAAGCTGGAAAAGCAATTGGAGAACCTGAGTTCTGAGATTACATCATACAAGTATGTCTTATATTCTCTCTTTCTGCTATATTTACCTTTTTTTTCCCATATAGTGAAATAGAAAGAGAGAAAATTAATTCTAGTTCAATACCCACATGTCTATAACTTTGGAATAGCTTGAAATTTTAGAAAATACAACACTAACATATTTGATTATTTCATTGCTTTGTCTTCTGTAGGTCTGTAGGCTCTACATTGAGTTTCAACTATGTAGTAGTCTGGATTAAGACAAGGGCTGCAATTCTGAGATTGGTGTTTATCCACAGCTCGTCTCCATTAGATAATAACTCGTTCATGCATGTTTAGTTAACTTGTCAACGTAGCAATTAGTGTTAAACTTGAGTACTAAGCAACCTGAGCACAAGCTATCCTATATTCAACTTGTTTAAGCTTGTTAAGCTCAGCTGATTAAGTAGAAGTCCTTTAAGCTTTTTTATTAAGAATTTATGTTTCGTTGTTGCACATCCCATTTTTGAAATAGGCGGATCATGGATGTCATTGTTAGAATCTCCATGGAGCGTGCTCTACCTTTTGGATGTTAGGTATTATTTGTTTAGGCGGATATTGTGGTCAACTTCTGATCAAAGATTTAAGTTTAACTATCATTGAATTATACTTTGCTGTCATGTCTTACTTCCATAAAGCTTGGTAACTAAGTTGATTAATTTGCATTTTGCACTTCTTACATCTATAGAAAGGTTTAGACAGCTAGTATAATAATATAATTTCCAATATCTGGTGAATAATTAATAATGTCAAGGTTTGAAATCTGAATTTCCATATATGTTAAAAAAATCATAGGTATTACGATATGATGCAGTGCGAGTTCAATTGAAGGCAAATATATTATGATGAAAAAGAGAGTTTGTTGGAAATTAAAGGCAAAAGATTGTGGTAGGTATTCTAGAATATTTGGTTACCGTTAATCTTTATATTAGAAAATTCTGATACGTTTTTCTTATTTGAAATCTTTTTGTTATGCCTAAATGATACAGATTTTTTTTTTTAGATTTATTTATCCAGGATCTAGTTATTCTTGGCAACTAATTTTTTTTTTTTTAAATATTTGTCTAGATCTAATATCTTAGGATTCCAACAAGGATTTTGTTATAAATTAAGGCTTAACCTTCCTTATGCTATCAATTAGATGAAGATAATTGATTGTAAAAAAACGAGAGCTGCTCAGATTTCTTTTGTGGAGATTTTTGACTTGTCCATGGTGTGAAGCCAGTTCAAGGTAGCTGTGAAGTTTTAATCCTAATCTTTTCTTAACCCATGCACTTCTGATCTCCAGTACAATGATTTCAGAATTCAAATTGCTATGAAGGTAGAAACACCTGCTTTAAGCTGGAGTGAAGTTTGTTAAATATATTCCAGTTGCAATTAGGTCAAGTTCAAGCGTTAGTATTACTTTTGACGTAGCTTGAACGCATTTAGTTTGTCTAGGAGATTGGAATCATGTATTTGACTATGCTACCCAGGCATAAGTAAAACACGCTTGAACAGGGAAAGCTTGACTCATCATGGTTCCTTGCTCCCCTAAAACCTGGTGGTTCATTATACTGGACTCTCTCTGTATGGCCTAGTTAAGCTGACTAAGCTAGTAAACATAGTGAAGCATTTACATAATTTCTTCTTCTTAAAATTATAGGGAATGCACTTATATCCTGAAGTTTGTGGTGTCAGTTGGTCTAATACAGTCATGTTGTCTAATTTGCTGAAGTTTAACATGGTTTCATGGATATTTGGGTAAACATTATTCCTTATCTTCCTGAGTGATATAATCTTTATGCTGAAGGATTCTTCTCAGAACTGTATTATGTCTTTTTGATTCTTCAGTACGGAAAAGATGTAATGCATTTGTATTGTATGACTAGATACAATTAATAACATTTGCAATGTGGTTTTTTCAGAAAGAGTTTTTATTATTTCTTATTGTCAAACATTTTGCTGGATACTGAAAATTTCTTAATTTTTACTTTCACCCTGGAAATAAATAAAAGGGAACGTCCTTCACCTCCCTTCGACTTGTTTTCCATGTCCTTCTTCATAATTTTCCTTGAATTTCTTGTGTCCTTCTCAGCATTCTCATTCTGCTACGTTTTCTTTGATTATATTCACTAAAGTTGGATACTTTCTTTTGGTCCTAGTTTCATCTTCCTGCATTCTCTGTCCTTTTTTCCTTGCATTGGTTACAGCTTGTCCTTCACAAAGCATGTACAACACAGTAATCCTTCTGGGCTACGAGCCTGAGGTCTTTCTTTTGTTCATGTCACATTCTTTTAGCTCGCCCTTCGAGTTGACTGACTTTGAATTGCTGTCTCATTTTTTTATTGTCATGCACTCCCTATTGACAATCTCCTCTGGTCACTGTTCATTCACTGAAAGATTGTTGATGCACCCATTTTACTCCAATTGCTCACAATGAATCTCCTTCCTGCTGCCTAGATTTTTTTTTTTTAATGTATAGTGCTATATACTTTTGTCATGTACTCCGGTTATTGTTGGGATGAATAATTACTTGGTTATTTATATATATTTTTAAAAGTTTAGGATAAATTTGGATGGTTTCTCAGTGCTTGAACTGCGCATACAATATTTTGGGTTTTAAGCTGTCAATTATCCTTCTAGATTCTTTGGCAAACCATCTTTATTCGTATTATCGTTCTTCATATTTCCTTGGCGAGGAATTCAGCACCAGCTTTGATATTAGGTTGACAATTGGTTGTAAAAGTTCACATCTTTTTTTTATCCTTTCTTGGAGTGGTGCTACACTGCTAGCCTCATCTTGACAGGAAGAGGTTTCTATGATGATGATAATGATGCGATGATTGGCCAAGATATTATAGATGATTTCTTACATATTACTCGATCACGATAATTTGTGAGATAACTATGATATTATCTTCTCGCCTTTGGTACCTGTCTCTGAGGTTTGGTATGCTGTTTAGAAAACTATGATATGATCTTCTTGCCCTTAGTACTTGTCTTTGAGATTTGGTCTGCTGGTCTGACATTTGTTTTTGCTTACTCCAAACATGATATTACTAAAGTTCGTGGAATGTGTAATACATTGCACTTTATTATACATTCCAAGAAGCTATTTTTTTCCTTCCTGAATTGCAATAACTCAATACCCATTTTATGATATTGCTAGCAGTTGTGTCTGACAATGTAGCTATGCTTTTGAACGAGGGTCATAGTAAGGTTTCTGAAATTGGTATCTGCCATCTGGATTATACCAAATTAGCCATGGTCATGATTTCTGTAAACTGAGGTTTTTAGACTTTTAAGTTAACATTTTTTTTTTTTACATTCATGCAGACGTAAAGTATCTATTATGGAAAAAGAGTGCCAGGATTTTCAATTCACAATTGATGCCTTGCAAGAAGGTATTCATCTCCTTGCACTTAGTCTCTGAACTCTCATAGTAGTTATAGTTTTAGGTCATAGCAATTACCTTTTTGATACTGCAGATGTGGAAAACCAATATATTGTAGTTTTAGCTCTTACACGTTGCCTTTTTGATACTACATATCTTTAGAAAAACCTTTGGTCCTCGACTGCAGATTTATCAAATCCTTTCCTTTCTTGAACAATAGAAGCTCTAATCTCATAACCAGTTTTCTTTTTATAATCCTTCACATTCTGTCGTTACTGGTCATCGTATTGAAGCATCTCCTGTTATCAGAAATTAAATGCGACATTTACAGATATTTCCTGCTTCCATGTGTTTGATGTTGTAGAAAAATGCTGTTAATTTTGAAGGTTACCTTTCCTCTCAGTTTATTGTTGTTATTATATTTTTTTTATCATGCAGAAAAGAAGCTCTTGCAGTCGAAACTGTGGAAAGTCTCTATGAATGGAAAAGATGATTCTAAGAAGACCTCTACTGGGAAAGATGTTTCTACCTCAACAGAGGATTTAGGTACAAATTGAGTCTTTCTCCTGTAATGCATTTTCACGTGATTAGAGATCTTAAGCTATTTTTATTTACCAGTTGTGGGTTTATATAATGGGCTTTGTGAATCTAGTCATGACGAGAAGAAAGAAGTATTAGCTATTGGAGTATACATGATATACTCTTGAATCTGAATGTGTAAGTTTCCAGATAATTGCATAATATAAAAACACTGATGTATACAGCTCATATGTCACCCTACAGAAAGAAAGCATTGATGGGTTTTCCTTTTTTTATTTTTTTGCTTCATCCTTCTTAGTATTAACACAAGGTCGTTCCTTAACTTATTATTTCCCTGCTACAAAGCTGGTAGGGCCAAGTTATAGAGGAGAAGGTAGACTTGTTATTTTTGATATTTAGTAGAGATTCATACTTCCAGATATAAGGGAAACAACTTAACTATCATATGATTGTAGTGTACTGCTGTAATGTTTTCTAATTTTTAATTTATTACCGCATTTTTCATATTTGACACCTTTTTGGTTGCTTTTTTAGCTTGTTATTGCTTTTCCAGATAACCACTTGAACCAAAAGCTTTATGCTTGTTTATGGGATTACCAAGCTTTTAAATATTGGCTATGTAGATATTCATTGCAAATATGTACTTGGTATGTTATATAGTAAAATCAGTTTGTTATTGCTAATATTTTCAATATTGTTAATTTGAATATATGATAAATCTGATATTACTGATTTCGATACCTTGAACCATTGGCTGATAATATTACCTGTTTGAGATTTTAAGCCCTGAGGATGATAATGAATATCAAGCAAATCTAACAACTTAATGTTAGAATAGTGTATTTTGAACTGTATTTGATGAGTGTTGAACCCAGGACTTGGTGCTCTGGTACTATGTCACTCACCTTTATCAAGAGCTTATGTTAATGGGTTTGGGCCGAACAATGCATATTAGCTAACTTAACAATTGATAGGCTTCAACTGAGAGCACAACCCTATATGCATGCCAGTCCTTTTTAACGACTAGAATTCTGACTGGATCACGCAATGTTTCAACAACTGAACTGATGCAAATACTTGTTCTGACTGGATTGCTAAGTTCTGTCCAGCAACTATATTAATTCTTATAGCTGGTTCTAACTGAGCGGTCCGTGAGTATGTATATGTGTTTTTTCTTGTCCAGCAACTATATTAATTCTTATAGCTTGTTATCTTCTTGTGTTTTTTCACAACTTCTAAGAAACTTCCATAATGTGCCATCTATGTTTCTCCTTCAGGTGTTGAACCTTTCAGTTTGGTTGATGGAGAGACAAGTTCTGTAGACAGGATGTTGAACAATACCATAAATCCAGTGCATAATAGTGCAAGACTAATGGTTCCGTCAACTGATGCTTCTACTTCCTCTCTGGTGCCTGATGGTGGAATACTTAATCTTCGAGATGCTTCTTCTGAGATTCCACATGATCAGCTTAGAATGATTGAAAATATTAATTCTTTGATATCTGAGGTAGTGATTGTAATGTTTTCATATTATCATTATCCCAACTTAGATATATGTCATGCCTTTCATTATACTTTTCGCTTTCCTGTGATCTTGTAAAAATTGAACCAATAATATTAATTTGGAAACTGGCAGTTGGCATTGGAGAAAGAGGAGCTAGTTGGAGCTCTGAGAATCGAGTCATCTAATTGTGCCAAGCTGAAGGTAATATACATTATCAGTTGCAATGCAGGATATTCTACATATTACATAGGTCATTTCATATGTTTTTGATATTTTTTTTTTGTATTTATATATGAAGAATTCATTTTTTGCGATTCCATAGTTTGCTGGCCTTAAAACTTCAAAATACAATATATATTCTATGTTACCTAGGAATTCGTTGCTGCCATGATATTGCTTCCATTTAAAGTGCTTATTTTTTATTTATTGTCATGCAATTAGATTAACCTTTTCCTCAGACTTGTTGCCTATTGTTGTATCTGGGTCCAAAAATTATATGTGATCGTCAAGATATTTCCTTGTCATTTTCCTCTTTTGTAGCCCATATTTTCTTACTGTTCTCTCTCTCTCTCTCTCTCTCTCTCTCTCTCTTTTTCAAGGACTTGAACAAGGACCTCTCACAGAAACTAGAGGTACAGACCCAGAGACTAGAGCTTTTGACTGCACAACGTATCGCTAATGAAAGCGCCTTGGCAAGACCAACAGACACACACAGTATACATGATACCACAGAGTATACAGATGAGGGAGATGAGGTATGGTCTTGAAGTGCTGTTGCCTCTAGTTTCTAAATGGAAATTTTATCTCTGATACATGCATGTGACAGTCTGATCCTAGTTTTTGTCAGTTATTGCTTTTTTAAATCCAAGATTCCTTTTCTAACTACTGATTAAAAATTCAGCATCTCTGGGAAATTAACAAATTCTATAATTGCTGATTATATTCCGTGGTCCAGTTATATTGTTACATTTTTTTATGTTAATGGTGAACTTCTCAGTCAATAAACTCACTTAACTTCAGAGATATAGAATTCTAAACCTTTTTTTTACCTTAGCCCTCCTCTGAAGGGATAGCATGTTTACCAATATTCTCATAGAACTCTAAACCTTTTTTTACCCTAGCCCTCCTCTGAAGGGATAGCATGTTTACCAATATTCTCAAATCTACTCCCAATCTATTATAGCTTTTTTAAGTCGGCACTAATACCAGGCTACATATTTCACCTCCTCTAAGCATTAATCTGCTGTTACTTCTCACAGGTGGTCGAGAGGGTGTTGGGATGGATAATGAAGCTCTTTCCAGGAGGTCCATCGAAGCGTCGCACCAGCAAACTTCTGTGACAATTAGGGAAAAAGCAATATTTTGTTTGGCTTTGTAATTTTTTGTTCGTTTATTCTAGGGGTGGTAGGATAGAGTTCTACACCCTTGTACATTGTATCAATTTTTTTTTTTTTAATTATAGAAGCCAACACGAAACATGGGTGTTTCTTCCATGTATTGTGTGTGGAAGCACACCCTTTCAAGTGAAAATAAATAAACCATGTAATTCTAATTGTTGTTATTGTTTTCATTTTCTTCTCCATCTCCATGGGTATCAATAGGGGTGAAAAATATAAAATGTAAGCGCGATGATTTCCATGTTTTTTTTTTCCTTTTCATTTGTGTTCTCTCATTTTTCCCGTTACCATTTTTGTTCAGCTGCATCCTGCAGCATTTATTGACCTGAGGTGTGATAAAATTATGATGATAATTGTTGCTTTCTATTTGTATTCTCGCATTTTTTTTCCTCACCATTTTTTGTTTAGTTGCATGTTGCAACATTTATTGATCACAGGTAAGCTATATAATGGTACTTGTTGCTTTTGGTTTGTGTTCTCTTATTCTCTCCCCATACCGTGCAGCAGTTGTTGGCCATAATCAAGCACAAAGCTTTTGGTTATGGTTATCATTGTTATTATTATAATTATTATTCACTTGTAGAATTAATTAGCTGAATGTGATCATATTATTCTATAATAAGAAATCTACCAGTTCTAGTTAACAAATAAGCAGCATCAATCAATTGGAAAACAACAAACTCCATTATGCAATAGTAGAACTTAGCTGAATGTGATAATCTTCTATACTAAGAAACCTCCTAATGAAATATTTGACAAAAATCTTTCAAAAAAATATTATCAATAAATTAAATTCGTTATCAGGCAATGCATTTGATTCACCAAATACATCAAGAAGACTAAACAGAGAAGAGCTATATATGAGGTTAGTATGTTACAGAAATATCAGCTTTGGCCTGATCAATATTCAAGTACCAATAAGAGTTGATATTAGTCATCCTGTTTGTTTGTTTGAGATTGAAGAAGCAGTTGCATGCAATTGCATGTGTTCAGATAATTTCAAAATAATCGCATACACGCTCACAAGGTGTCCAGCTTTAATACCAAATACGTACGTTTGTTTGTCCCCAACTATGATGCTTCCTTAGCTGTAGGAAGGGGCGGAGGACCACCCACTATAAAAGCTAATTTATTGATTGCTTGATGTGAGTAAGTTTGTAGTGGGTGGATAACTCAAGGGGCTATAAAAAAAAAAAAAAAAAAAATCAGAGTTTATATGCTCACACTCGGAAAATTCTATTTACGCACAGCAATTTGCTCTTGATGTACTGATTGCGCTTTACACCAAACTCCCATTTTGAAATACCACAATTTACTTTCTGCGCCCAATTTTTTTTCCAATTTTAACCCTCCTCATTCTCCCTAACTATTATGTCGTCCGATCTCAATTTTTTTCAAAATTTTTCGAGTCTGATAGTAATTTCCAAGCTAAAAATATGTTGGTTACTCGACCAAAGAATCATTTGGTCGGGTATTAAAACCCGACCAGCAGCTGTCGTCTCCCTCACAAAAAAATTATAAGTAATAATAAATTACAAACAAATACACATAAAAAATTAAGAATAATTTTAAATTATACCTTAGACTTGTCCTCCGATACCAATTGCATGTTGGAATTTTCCATTTGAATAAAAAAAACTCAAACTCAAACTTCAAACCCTAATTTCACTTGTCATAATGAATTTGAATAATTTAAAATTCTTTCAAATCTTTTTAAGAAGGTAAATGTAAAAAATTTAAGAGGTAAGAAATCAAATCAATGAGTTTGTTTGTGGGAGATGTATTTTTTAAAAAAAAACTAAATTCCCCTAAAAAATATTTTTTAGGGTTTTAGAAAAAAAAACAGAGGAAGAAGACGATGAGTTGTAGTTCTAAATTTTAAGAAGTTTTAACTTGAGATTTAAAAGGATAACTTAATAAAAAAAATAAATGGTAAATTTATAATTATTTACAAGTTTTAAAACCGAGAGTAAATTTCCATGTGTAAATAGAATTTCCCCTCACACTCGTTGGGAGCCTATACATACAAATGTTCCACATTCAGTTGAGCATCTATCCTCACCGATACAAGTTAATATACTGAGCTTCTCCGAGGAGATGAATGCAAGAGGGGGGCATATATCAGGACCAGGAGCAAATAGGCAGTGTTGTTGCCGAATGGATCCGACGTGCTGTTACCCAATCGACCTGAACGTCTCAGGTACCCGTAGACAACCGGGTTAATCATCGCCTCTCTTTCTTTTTGTTTGTGATTGAGTTTGCGTAGTGCTTGAGAAAATGTAGTACTTAAGAACCTGCCTTACCTTTTATTCGTATTTGAGTTTACATAGTGCTTGAGAATATGTAATGAGAGGAGGCCTTCTATTACTCTCTCTCTCTCTCTCTCTCTCTCCCCCCCCCCCCCTATATATAATCTCTCAATCAGAGTTTCAACTATATAGTAGTCTTGAGCACTAGCTAAGCATGTAACCCGAGCTCAAGCCATCCTGGATTCAACTTGTTTAAGCTTGTTAAGCACGGCTAATTAAGTAGAAGTGCTTTAAGCTTTATGATTAAGAATTTAAGAATATATCATGGATGCTATCATTTAGAAGAATTTTTATTTTTATTTTTATTTTTTTCAGTGTTCTCCGTTTTGCTAGGAGAGATAAAATGAAAAATAAAGATATTCGTACTAAAATAGATGTAGCTTCTATCGATGAGAAGATGCGAAAAAATCACTTACGATGATTTGGTCATGATTTGGTCATGTGCAACGTAGGCCTACAAGTGCAGCAGTTCGAAGAGGGGAGTTTATCAATATATGACAAGTTAAAAGAACGAAGAGAAGATCGAAGAAAATATGGATGGAGATGATATGCAAAGATATGGATTCTAGAGGTTTAAATAAAGAGATATTACTTGATAGAAATGAATGGAGAAGGAATATCAAAGTGATCGATCTGGCATGATTCTTTTTTTGGCTCATGTAGCCTACCCCAAATACTTGGGATAAAAAGCTTAGTTGTTGTTTGATTATTTGTTCAGTGTTCTCCGTTTTGCACCGAAAAAAGCATCCTAAATTAGGGAGACCTGGTATTTTATTTATTTATTTATTTATTTTGAAAAGTGGGTATATACCAGCAATGAGTAAAGTCTGAATTGGTATCAACTCAGTGCTGCCAGAGGCCCGCCAACTGCTTGATGAAATGCCAGTACTGAAGATTTGGGTGGAGAACCAAGTTATCATGTGTGGAATAAACGGAAGGCCAACGGACTCTGATCAATGTAAATGTCGTCGACTGGTCATGAACTATGATCAGTGTAGATTGGCCATGACTCTTCTCGTGCTGCCAGCAGCCATGAAGAATCAGTGCAAACCTATTCAAGCGAAGGCTCAAGTGCAGGCTTTGATATGTGGAGTACGCAGAGCCATTTCTAGATGAATCATATTTTTCTCTGGCTGGTGAGAATAAGGATGCATGCAATCCATATTTTTCTCTTGCTCAGATTTTACAATCATATGAATGTAATTACTAAAGCTGGATATTGTGACCTTCTACAATGAGAAACCAACATAAACTAACTTGAGAATTAGGATGAATATGTATGATTATCATTGTTATTATTATTATTATTATTATTATTATTATTATTATTATTATTATTATTATTCACTTGTAGAATTAATTAGCTGAATATGATCATATTCTATAATGAGAAATCTCCCAATTCTGATTAAAAAACAAGCAGCATCAATCAATTGGTAAACAACAAACTCCATTATTCACTAGTAGAATTTAGCTGAATATAATCATTTTCTATAATAAGAAACCTTAACAAACAAGCAACATCAATTAGTTAGAAAACAACAAACTCCATTATGACATTTTGAATACAAGCAACATTTCTATTGAAAAACAACAAACTAGCTCAAGTGCTCAACAAATAGATACATGACAGGCTAAATTCACATTCTCCTCCATTATTGTGCAATTTCATAGAACATAAATGCCCACAATATAAATTCACACACACTATGTTGAGCAGAAGGGCTACAATTGCCACAACAACTAGTATTGCCAAGGACAGTCTCACAACTATTAAATGCTCAACAGAGTATCAGATATGGGAAAGAGTGCAAAACTTTATTATGGTAAGCTATCATGATTCATCTTCAAAATTATTACTTACTACTACTTGTCACAATGCACATGAAACACTCTCATTTGGGAGGTTATCTAAAATTTTATATATATGAAGGCATAGCATTTATAGTAGAAATAAAAATCAAATAAATGATTAATGGCACATGAAACATGATGTTTTCTATTACAACAATAGCACTGGCATCAAGGGCAGTGGAGCAGAAGGGCCACAGTTGCCACAACAAGTAGTATTGTCAAGGCTCAATATAGTATCAGACACCAAATATGTGAAAGGGTGTAAAACTTTATTATGACAAGCTGCCATGATTCATCTTCAAAATTATTACTTACTGCTACTTGTCACAATGCACATGAAACACTCTCATTTGGGAGGTTATCTAAAATTTTATATATATGAAGCCATAGCATTTATAGTAGAAATAAAAATCAAATAAATGATTAATGGCACATGAAACATGATGTTTTCTATTACAACAATAGCACTGGCATCAAGGGCAGTGGAGCAGAAGGGCCACAGTTGCCACAACAAGTAGTATTGTCAAGGCTCAATATAGTATCAGACACCAAATATGTGAAAGGGTGTAAAACTTTATTATGGTAAGCTATCATGATTCATCTTCAAAATTATTACTTACTACTACTTGTCACAATGCACAAGAAACACTCTCATTTGGGAGGTTATCTAAAATTTTATATATGAAGGCATAGCATTTATAGTAGAAATAAAAATCAAATTAAATAATTAATGGCACATGAAACATGATGTTTTCTATTACAACAATAGCACTGACATCAAGGGCAGTGGAGCAGAAGGGCCACAGTTGCCACAACAAGTAGTATTGTCAAGGCTCAATATAGTATCAGACACCAAATATGTGAAAGGGTGTAAAACTTTATTATGACAAGCTGTCATGATTCATCTTCAAAATTATTACTTACTGCTACTTGTCACAATGCACATGAAACACTCTCATTTGGGAGGTTATCTAATTTATATACCAAGGCATATCATTTACAGTAGAAATAAAAATCAAATTACATGATTAATGGCTCTATTACTAGCTACACTTTCATTCATTGAGCATCAGTATCCTTTCCTCATGTGGCAGGGTTTCTTTTGATGGATTTGTGTAGTTTTTTTTTTCTTTTTTCTTTTTCCTTTTTTAAATTTAAATTAAACTCATTTCATGTAACTTTTGTGGTGCATAGGGTTGGATAACAAGCATATCTATAATTAAAATTTAATGATAATTTCATTTGTTTCAGAAACTAACACTGCAAATTACGTTCATGAGAACACAGAAAATCAGGCCATCGGGTTTAATTTGAAGTTTGCTATAAAAATTATTATTTTTGCTCTAACTACTCTCATTGTAAAGCCACCAATTAAATATTAAGATTATACCATATTTGTTATTTGATTATTTTTATGTAAAAAAAAAAACTGTTATTTTACTCAGTGACAACTATAACTCTAGGTCGACAACTATCTAAAAGTTAATTGCAAAAATTTAAAAAAAAACTACTATCCAAAAATAAAATAACCCGATAGATGTTCTTTCTAAATGAAGACCTCAATCATTCATTGGTTCTTACCATAGTTTCTAACATGAGTCTACTCGTATTAGGAATGAGAATGGATGCGTCTATGGGCCAATTTTGGCCCTTCCTATTCAAAATTCTGAATTAAAAATGAATTTTTTATTTTTCTAATTCAAAATTTTGAATAAAATGGGCCAAAAACCGTGAACTCATCCATTCTCATCCCTAACTCGTATAGATTGATTTAGTAAATTCATTTTAGTTAAGCACAATGCAGATTAAAGGTTATCAACAATAACATCAAAAAAAGATAATAACATCAAAAACATTATCGAATGCATGAACTGAGCTAAAATTGATCATAGTTGTTTCTTTGCCAAGAATTGCATGTAATGCATTAATTCACAAGTTCTCCAAATATAAATTTGTGGTGGTTGGATATCAATTCTTTGGTCCTTACTATAGTTTCTGACGTGAGTGATGGTTGGATATCAATTCATTGCCAAGAATTTCTAAATGAAGTGCTCAATCATTCATTGGTCCTCACTATAGTTTCTAGCATGAGTCTACTCATATACACTGATTTAGTAAATTCATTCTGGTTAAGCACAATGCAAATTAAAGATTATCTACAATAACATAGGAACAAAGAAAATAACATAAAAAAACATTACCAAATGCATGAACTGAGCTGAAATTGATCATCGTTTGTCTCCTTGCCAAGAATTGCATGTAATGCATTAATTCACAAGTTCACCAAATATTAAATTCGTGGTGGGTGGATATCAAAAATTTAACAATTTTCACATAGAGAGGAATATTGTTCAGGAAAAAAAAAAATCCCTCACATTCACACGTGTTGCGTGGCCTATAAATATGGCCCTCCTCCTCCTGCTCCTCACATTGACCCTCTCCGTTCTAGAGATGGTTGCAGCGGGGACCATAGATTGTCCAAGAGGAGGGATCTTTTGAGCTGCCCTTCTACCACCCCGAATGCCTCCAGTACCAGACCCCAAATAAACCAGTAAAGCATGGCCTCTCTCTCTCCCCCTTTATCTGTGATTGACTTTGTGTAGTGCTTAAGAATATGCAATGCTTCAGAAATTAATAAAGGAGAGAATCAGAGTTTCAACTATATAGTAGTCCCCGATGTGCATCAAACTCAAACTTGCGTTCCGAGAATTATATAGTATTTGTTTAATCCGATTCCTAATGGCTAATCGAATTAATTAGCACCCCCAATTTGATTTCATTCTCAACTCCCGTGCATGCATTGGCAAGGACAATGTGTTATTGTATTCTTGTCTTCAACCTGAGAGTTATGGCAGCATCATATTACATGTGCAGCATGATGATAAGGTGGTTGAGAGATGGAGCAGTGGTTGATGATCACGTGAAGTCATTTGCTAACATTAATGACATCCATGATATATTCTGAAATTCTTAATCATAAAGTTTAAAGCACTTCTACTTAATTATATATCAGCCGTGCTTAACAAGCTTAAACAAGTTGAATACTGTATAGTCTGAGCTCAGATTGCATGCTTAGCTAGTACTCAAGACAAGTTGATTAAACATGCATGAACAAGATAATCTAGACTATTACATAGTTGAAACTCTGATTGAAACTCTGATTGAGAGTGATTATATATTATCATCTTTAATAATTTCTTAAGCATTACATACTCTTAAGCACTATGTAAATTCAATCACAGATAAAAGGTGAGAGAGGCCATGCTTAGCCTGGCTGTCTATGGGTACCGGAGCCATTCTGGTTGTCTATCGATGCGACAACAGCGTTGTCGTTGTCCTCCTGGTCCTGGACATTATATGTCCCCTCTTGCGTCCATCTCCAAGACGAAGAGGCTAAGTATGAGAAGGGGGGAGGAGACCCATGAAAAAGTTTGCCTTATTTTTTAACTCTCTTTTTGTGAATGAATGCTTACTCTTAAACTAGATAGTTAGCAATTGCACCAACCATATTTATAGGCTATGCTCCATGTGAAAATTTTCATCATTCATATCCATATTCACATGCACAAAAAGAAGATGGAACTCATCCTAACTCAGCCTTCTTCCTCTCCTCCTGATCCACCCCTTTCTTTATTTCTTTGAATGTCTTGTTTCTCTCAGTGTCTTGTCTTCGTTCCCTTACTATTGTTAAGGAACAAGGTTGATACTAGAAACTAAACAAGGTAGGGAGCAGAGCTTTGCCATAACTCTGTATAAAACTTTTTATTTCTTTGTTTGCAGAAAATGATGAAGATTAATTAGCATTCTTGCAAGTCAGTGTTTTTTGCTGCAGTTTCAGTGGAGCCACATAATGTCATTGAAAGCATCTCTTTCTTTCAATGGAACCTCCTGATCAGGAGGTCATGTCAAACTGTGTGCTTCTATTACACTCTCGAAATTTAAATTGTTGTTCTGCAATATGCTTGGCTTGTTGACAATGACGATTCTCTTTGCTTTCTAAATACTAAGCTTTTATTAGATGCACGAGTTTTGTTTTGCTTGACGAATTGATGTTAATTTTGCTTCTTTCCAACGACATGAAGCTGTCTAGATCATGATATAAGGTTAATGATTCGCTGCCTCTGTCCAATCAGGGAGGATCATCCCAGGCAAAACCCTGGGATGTTAATTTTGCCATTTTTTTGGATTTCATTTATGACTCCAAGCTCTGAATTCCTTTTGATATGTCATATGATTCAAATATTAATCTGAAGTATGTGTTCTTGCAGTAAATCCAAAGAGACAAGTTTATTGAGGAGAAAAGTGATTTAATTCTTTCTTCACATTTTATAGATGAAGATGACTCAAAACAAGTTGTTGAGATAGAAAAACCACCCAGGAGAAGGCAACACTAGCAAAGAGAAATTAACTCAAAATTTTGAATAGGATGAACAAAAAATTAACTCTCGGACCCATCCACTAAAAATAACAGCTTATATCAAATCAAATATTAATGTTCCATCTTCCAAATTTTCCTATAAAAAGAAATTTCAACCCCACCAATATTCATTTTATTCAAGTGCAATATACATGCAAATGCCATGCTTTACCTAACTGGCTTTGGCATAACAAATGTCTTTCTTCTTTTGTAGAGGCATAATGAATATATCTGCAAGCAGGCGCCAAATGCTTTCGTGGTTGGTTGAGTGCATTCTGAAAGTGTGTGCATGCATGCATCAAACACTCTGTGGTTGTTTCAGTGAATTCAGCAAGTCTGCACATGCCCTTGGCCATGCCGTGCAAACAAAACTGCTATAAATACAATCTTTTCCTAGTTCACAGATACAGTCTTCTCTAATTCGCCAAGCCAGCTCTTTTCAGTCATGGCAGCATTGTTCAAGAAGGCTCTTACCATGGTGGCAGCATTGTCCAAGAAGGCTCTTATCATGCTTGTCACCATGGCGTTACTCTGGATTTCTGCTACCAGCCGGATCGACCCCATCGGTCGTGCATTCGTTTGTTGTCACATGTACAACTGCTGTGGCAGCAACGAAACATGTTGCCACAACATAGCAAGCCCAAGCACCCTGAAGGTGCTTGGTACCATCAAGCCTTGAGGAAGATGGTAGGGACAACTACTATGGGTACGTAGGCCTTTCCTGCCAGCTAGTCTCTCTCTTGGGCCTTTACATATATGCTCAAATAATATTAAAGTCTATGTGATGGTGTCTTCTGCTATGTTTGCTCGAGAAAATAAAATGGAATAGCTAGCTAGACCGTTTACAGTGCATATCTTCCACTACTTTCACTTCTTCTAAAAAATAATGAAAAAAGAAAGGTCAGGTTGTTTATCTGCAGTGAGCAGGCTTTTCTTTGTTTGCGAGCTGAAACAGTGAGGCAGTGCCCTTCGTGTTTCATCAATCCAAGGTAACAGAATAAACTACTGGAGTTCAACAAACTAAAAATATCCAAACAAACACAAAATACGAAATACAGAGCACGACACGAAGTACAGGCGCTCCCCATCCAAGAGTAAACATATCCATAATATATAATATCAACATAAATAAGAAGTGAGCAAAATACCTGAGGAGCGAGAAGCATCTCTGAAAATTCTACTATTTCTCTCCCGCCGCCAGATATGCCAGCATTAGGCGGCCATGATGGTCGTCCTAATGACATCACTTGTTCATTTGCCTACTGTGCATCCAAATTATTCTTGCAAGAGCACGAAGTCAGTTCAAAAAATGTCAGCAATAACCATGTAGAAAATGTATGTGGTTTAAGAATGAAAAATATAAACATCTTGAAATATATCATACCTTTACCAGACTGCACCAAAAGTAACAGAAACACAAACTCTTGGGAACTCAGCAACTATACTCAAGTGTTCACAAGAGTAGCCATCTGCTCAGGGTTTTCTGATATTTCTTTGTGAATGTGCCGATGCACTACGCAATCAATAATCCAGCACTAGCTCTTTGTTCAGCCATCTCAATTCGACTAGCCCCCCTGTTCTTGCGCACATTCCGTGTGTCAATCAACTTCCTCACCCTCTCCACATCATTCCACTTCCCTCCCATCGCGTACAAATCTGCTATAAGAGTATAAACCCCGCCATTATCATCCGGAACCGCCATCTCCAAGATCACACCGATGACTTTCTCTGCAATCTCGAAATTTTTGTATGTCTTGCACCCCACCAATAGCGAAGACAACACAATAATGTTTGGCTCGACCTTCATGTTTTCAATAACAGCGTGTGCATCCGCCAACTTCCCTGCCTTTGCAAAGAGATCAACAATGCATCCGTAATGGTGAATACTGGGTTCAATTCCATATTCCTCCACCATGCTACAGAAGTACTCCTGACCTTTCACGAGCAAGCCCGCGTGGCAACAAGCATTCAGCACCCCAGTAAACGTGATGTCGTTCGGCCTCACTCCAGCTCTCTTCATCTCATCAAAATACGCTACGGCTTCCTCTCCATGCCCGTGATTGGCCAGTCCACAGATCATCGCGGACCAGTGCACCAGGTTCCTCCTCGGCATTCCCTCAAACACCCGAGCCGCACTCCTCAAACACCCACATCTCGCATACATGTCGATCAACTTAGTCCCCAGCTGCATATTGACCGCCATCCCATTCCTTATCGCACACGCATGGATCGATTTGCCCGCAAGCCTCAGAGACCCGGTATCGGCACAACCCCCGAGCAGGGTCACAAGCATCAACTCGTCCACCTGCACCCCTCCCACCTTCATCATTTCCTGAAACAGCGAGAACCCATTGACCGCATACCCTCTGCTCATGTACCCGCCAATCATGGCGGACCAAGACGCAATGTCGCGTTCGTCCATCGAATTGAACAGCGACCGAGCGGCAGTAAGGTCGCCGCGGCCGCAGTAGCAGCTTATCATGGTGTTCGACGTGATGACGTTTCTGTTGGGAATTTCGTCGAACAGGTGGCGGGCACTGTCGAGAGAGGACAGAGAGTAGAGACGCAGGAGGGACGTGGACACGTGGATGTGGAGCAGGATGTTGGTTTTGAGGAGGTGGGCGTGGAGGTGGGGGGTCAGAGTGCGGAGTTGGGCGGAGGAGCAAGATTGCAGGGATTTTATGGCGAAGACGGCGGCGTGAGAGTCGAAGGGATCGGCGAAGGGGGGCCTTTGACGGAGGCGCGCTCTGAAGAGATGGAGGGCTTCTTGAGGGGAGGAGGCGCTTCTGATGGCGAGAGCTGATGCTGAGTGGAGATGGGGCGGGAAAAGAAATGGACGCATCGGAACAAATTCCACTCTGGCTCTGATTTTTCTTTTTTTTTTTTTTTTTTTTTTTAAACAAGTTTGTTTTCTTGGTGGGGAAGTGGGCTTGCCAACCGAAATGAGCTTTGCGATGTATTGGCCCAATTCTTATCTTCTAACTCATCAAATTTATTTTTATCATTTCTGAAATAGAACTGATTTAACAAATACTTAAAAATGATTTGAATAACTAATGGTACGAATTTTTTTAAGAAAATGGATAAAAAGCGGATCATTTTTGTCTTCTAACTAGATTGCCTGGATGAATCTCGACACGAGCATAACAATAGTGAAGAAAACCGACAGAAAATACGAATAAATAATGACAGTTGGGCCGAGAGAAAAACGATCAACCATTCTGCGAGTATTATACTGATGCTAAAGAGATCACAATTACAATAGCAAATACTAAATATCTTTTCTTCCATGTATGTGGGGGAGGAGAGATCCTATTATGGTTGGAGATTTATTAAGTATTTGACTCTAATCGAGATTCAGTTGTCTTCCAGATATATATTTGCACTTGTAACTTGATGCGTCCCTATAAATTTAATTTGAAAATCTTATTTCACATTGTTGATGGAAACAATGCCAATGTTCATGCGGCAAGGATATACACAATAAGTTTAAGTGTTTGCACATGTTAACAAGATGCACACGTTAACAATCTCGCTATTTATTATCCTATCCAGATGCATTGTGCATTAACCTTGGAAAAAAATGTTCTCCATTTTTGGTGATTCACGTATGAGCAAGTGTAAAATAGAAGAGTATGAAGATTTAATTAAAGCAAGTAGAACAAAAGAGACCTTGTGATAAGTATAAAAATAACACACCGCAGCAATTGGGATTGATCAGCCTAATCAAGTAAAAAATGCACGCATGATCGAGTTATAAAGTTGCTTAATATTTCCTCAATTAGCTTCAAACATCAATCAATGTTCTATATATATAGATAATCGTTACTAATTGATCCAGCTCTTGTCATGTATCAGATATCTTGACATATATAGAATCAACAATAAGTAAAAAATTAATCATGCTGAGAGAATGTTGAAAGAATGAAAGGAAGAAAAATGTTTGCTTGATGAAAGTTACCGATGATAGTAAATATAAAACTAATTTGTACTCTACAATAGCATTGCATTGTGTTAAACTACATAATAGGAAAAAGAAAATTTGAAAAGGATATGGTTCAACCTTGGCCGAAGAAAATACAAGAGATAAAAGATGGTAAAGAATGATGGAATAAAGTAAGGATTTTTTTCCCCCCTAAGATTTGGAAAGGAAAAATTAATTATATTCTTGTTTTAAGATGTATATATATGAAAAATTCAGTATGCAATTTCAATGAGAATCAAATAGTATTATTTTAACGATCAAGGACACACCCAAGATAAAGTTCGAATTAGAGAGGATATATATGGTTCAACCTTAATTGATAAGTCCATAATTTTATTATTTCTAATGATCATGATCATATACAATAATCAATGAGACATCATGACAAAGCCGCATATCTTATTCAATGAATCCCTCATTCTAGTGCAATGCTTTTGCAACCAAAAAAAAAAAAAAAATGTAGAATGATGAAAATAGTTTACAATCAAAAGATTGGAGACCTAGCAATCCCATTGCAACTGCTCCAATGAGCTCCCACTGCTGAACATCCCACAAGGCATCAATGCAGAGTCCATCAATTCAAGATCAAACGTGGAGCTATTATACAGCATCTCCTCGTTCATCTCGGGGCCTTGTTGCGCTTGTGCGAGTCCTTGCACAGGCCCATTTCCCTTGGGGGGTTCCAAGCCATCAACAGCACCATTGCTCCCCCACATGCAAGCCTCATCCATGAACTCTGGCGATATGTTTGTTTGTTCCAATGGAGAAGGAGAGCAATTGGTGTAGTCCATCAAGTTGTGCTGCGGATCCTGATCCTTGAAGCTCATCAAGGCAATGGGGTCTTGATATTGGAAGGTGGAGTTGGCAATGGGTTGCGGCAACGTTACAAATGGTGGGCTAATAATGGGATCCATGGAGCTCGTCTTCGGTGCATCAAAGCTCTTGGTGTTGGATGTGCTAATGGTGAAGGGGATGGCGGTAGGAGACTGAGACTGATGAAGTTGAGAAATATTCGTAGCGTTACCGTTGCTGGCAGCGGCGCGCGAGGCTGCAGGCAGCAGGTTGTGGGTTTTAGGGTCCAAACCCTGAGCTATGAGCTTCTTCTTGATGCATGAGTTCCAAAAGTTCTTCACCTCATTGTCTGTTCTCCCTGGTAGATGCTTGGCTATTTGAGCCCACCTGAACGAGCAAATAATTCCCAGTTAGGGCAAACATCTACGACTGCCGAAGATAATTAGGGTTAGGGTTTCGGTCTGTTGCATGTATACCTGTTGCCTAGTATTCTGTGGACATCTATGATGATTCTTTCTTCATGGTCCGAGAAGGAGCCTCTCTTGAGATCAGGCCTCAGATAGTTGATCCACCTCAACCTGCAGCTCTTCCCACATCTCTGCAGCCCTGAAATTAACCATAAAAGTAAATATTTGAGAGAGTGGCGGCGAGCGAGGGAGGTGCGAAACAAAACCTGCAAGCTTGGGGACAGAACTCCAGCAGCCATGGCCGTGGGCGGCGATGTACTTCATGAGCTTCTCATCCTCCTCAGGAGACCACAGGCCTCTCTTCACCTTCTGCTTGCTGCAGCAGTGATGCCCCATGGCTCATTCAATCAGTATCAATCAAAATTTGCAAGCTGAACCCCTATTCAGTAACTGATCTGATCGATCACTCTCATAATATATAACACATCTCAGTAAGTCATATACTAAGATGTGCTCAAGTTTGTGAATAGTGATTGCTGAAGGGTTTGGACTACCATTTCATGGAAATTTCTTGGTTTGTACTACTCTTAGAAGGACCTAGCCTTAATGAGTACCAACATATGATTGTTCAAGTTTCTTATATATTGATCCCATGCTATTATATTATACTAAAGAGTGGGGAGAAAATGTAGAAGACTCTTCGAGAAGGAAGAATGCTTGTAGCACAAGATGGGTAAGTGAGGCATGAATGGATGGATGTTTCCGAAACGGAACGGGATTTTGCCGGCGGTGACGTTGAAAGACGCGCAAAGTAGCTGTGTCGGTGCGAGGAGTAATTTGACTGTCTTTTCTTCTAAGATTCATAGATGACGTAAGAATTCCAATTGTCTGCATGGATAATTCAAGTATTGTAGGATTGTGGGATGACTTCAAATACGATTACAAGATAGAGCATTGTATTAGAAGGATCCATTCAAGTGACCCAGGAGTACTAACAGCTCCATCGCGCTTGTTTATTGAGTTGCTGCTTTGCACGCGCTTGTTTATTGAGATGCTACTTTGCACTCTGGAGAAAGGTTAACATGTGCACAGATTATGTGACTAATGAAAGTATTATGTTGGAGACTAAGATAGTTTGATAGGAAAATTTTCCTAATCGACTTATAAATCTCGTAATAAGTGATATATCCGGCGTCAGGTATGAGCAGTTATAAACTGTGAGGGTCTTTATTTAGTTAAAAATAATAATAATCAAGTATTATGTATGCTATCGACATCAAACAACAAAACTAACCAAAAGGGAGATACGCATCATTGCTCATTCACTATCTACATCACATACATTCATACATGATATTAGAATTTTAAATATTGATTGTATCATAACATATATCAGTTATTGGAGATAGATCGAACATATTTATCAAATGTCGAATATCAACAATGTACTATAAATATACATTTCCACATGTCTTAAATCAAATATGAATTAGATAAACATGCTTACATCTTGTAAAACTACATTGAACATCTAATATATACATATGTAGGATATATTAACCACAACAATTTACATTAATCCTATGAATTTACAATCACCAAACAATTATAGAACCTCACAAATGCCATATTGCGATATTGGACTTAATCCAAAAAATTCACCTAATAACAAGAATCCGATGAACTTTGGTTTCTTTTTTAAACCTGCAATAGCACTGGCTATATCATATCTGATCTGCTATATCCTCAATTCACGTCCAAATACATTAAATGTCATGCAATATTGTAGCAGTTAGGATCCAAAACAAATATTGCTATACCTGATATGCAATGACGTTGTTCCGAATATTATTTATTTTTATTTTTATTTTTCTTTTATTGGATTTGGAATATGTAGTAGCGATAGGAGGCTTAATCACTTCAAAATTATTCAGATTGCTAATTAAATAGAGAAGATACTCCATCAAATACTAGCATGAGTACAAGAGAGCAAGAAAGAAAAAAAAAAAGACTTGCAAATGATATGAGGAGTAACAAAGAGGGAATGATATGTTTTTTTTCTTTTTTTTTTTCTTGTGGAGAATAGAAATTGATTAGATTTCCATTTAGAGGCACACAACAGCCCTAATGATGTGCAATTTTTGATGAGAGCCCCACCACCACTAGACCATTTCTTGCACCCAAATCCACCACTGGGGTCAGATATCCCAAATACTAACCAACCCTAAAGTCTGATTTAGTTGAAAAAGTTTTGTGCAATCAAAGTGTCCTTCCAATTTGATTTGTTCGGTTAATTTTTCTCTCCATCATTAGACTATTCTCTTATGCATGTACTTGAAAGGGATCTTCAATGGGCTCTCATTTGTGGGAGGATCTCTTTCCTTCACTCAACGGTTGCTTGTCTTTGTCTCATTTCTTGGTGTCAACGTAGCAAGGGTTGATTGGGCTTCTTGTATTTTTTTTTTTTTTGCTCCTCCTTCCCTCTTGTTTGGAATTTCTAAATGCGCACCACGTTTGGCCTAGTGAGCACCATTTTCCCCTATGTTGTAAATCACTTTACGGTAGGATATGGTGCTCACGAAGTAAAATGGTGTGCGCATTTAGAATTTCCCCTCTTGTTCCCTTTGTTTCTCTTTCCCTTTTTCTATGTTTGTTTAAGAGTGGGCCAAAGAAAATCATATCAAGTAGAAAGGCACTTGAGCTGAAAGAGTGTTAGCTTCTTTTTTTTTTTTGTTTTTGCCTAAGCTTTTCTTTCTTTTTTTTTTTTTTTTTTGGAATATTGTTCTTTTTTTCTTCTTGTAGCATGCTAGAAGCTAAGTGAACAGGTGATGTCTTCCAAGGCAAAAAGATATTCTCATTCAAGCTTCATTCTTGAAAAGGATCCAAATCTCCCTTGTTTCCTCTTTATTTGTTTATATTCTTTGGGTTATCGTTGTTCCCTTTCTAATCTTCTATAATCTCATGTTAATATTAGAAAAATTAATATTTCCCAACTTTCTTAACTTTTGTTAGTTTGAAAATTAAACTCGACTCTCGTTTAGTCTTTCACATTTATTGGTGAGAGAAAGAGAGATTGAGAAATCACACCCTCGATTTTACTATAAAACATTAATATGGAAACGGCTATTTTCTCCTGAGAATGTAAACCTAAAATTCTTTCTCAGTCGAATCTCGTTATATATTTGTGTACGCATTTTTTCTATATTCTTTTCTTTTATCATCTAAAAACTTCCTTATAGATTATTCGAGAAAGTCGTATTGCAAACTTAACATAGCCCAATCTCTATTTGTTGTTCGAATTTGACTCAATGATGCCAAAATTGATGTTAGCGGGAATATATACTCATTAAAATAATCAGTCAATATTCCTAGCGATGGAGAAGGTAATATCAATATGATGTTACCCAACTTAAATGGGTTGAGGCATCAGCTTGAAAATATTAATATTTCAAGCAATCACTATGAAATTATAGAAGTTTTGAGGTCTACATGGTTAAACACTTTGAGTCACTAGCATAGTATGATTTGGATGTTGAACACACCTAACAGGAGCTGGGCTGAACCCAAATCAGGCACCAAATCTTTGCTTTGGATTGAGTTAGGTGTGCTTGATTTGTTTTTACTTTGGTGCATGTTTTGCTTTGCACCAACCTCTACTTGCATTGTTTAATAAATAATAATAATACTAACTCTTTATATGATCAATATTTGTGAGCTCACTCACTGAGTGTGATGCACCAATTAAGCCCAGCTCATTCAAACTGAATTCAATTCTCAAAAGATTAATGCACTATTAAGTTACTTTCACAAGTTTAAACTTGCTAATTGAGATAATTGCTAATCTTTGCACTCACTGTAGCAAGTTGCAATACAACTCATATTGATGACATGGGATGTGTGTGATCAAGCAATATCTTGCATAATCACTGGTGAGGTGTGGCACAGTTTGGTGCAATTTAGTAATGGCTGCTTGCATGGTTGGGTTACTTGAGATAGCTACTGATGCACAGCTTGAAGATGAAGCAGAGATGATTAAAAAAAAAAAGTGAAGTGCATGCTCATGCACAAACTATTCACGAGTGTTAATATTGTTAACTTGTGAATGATTCCATGTACCTACCAAAAAGTTTAGTTACTAACAAGCTAAGCTAAGTTGGATTTGGGTTAGTAGACTGTAGACCAAGTACTGCAGGAAACATTCAAGAAAACCTAATAAAGATTATAATTTTAATATATTTTCAGTACCACTCTAGGTTAAACTTCTTTAAGATATTGTCTCTAGAATGTCTTTAGAAAAATGACATAACTTGTAATGTGCATTAGAAATTGGTTTATGATTTGATATATGCAGAATTAAAAATTGTAATCCTGTGGGTAGAAAATGGATTTAATCTGTAAAAGGGACCCAAAAATGGATTTAATAACAAAACAAAAAAAGATAATAATGTCTGCTAGATATCTGACATCTCCATCAAATAGATAAATTGCACAAGATACAGAGTTAAAAAGGAAACTAAAGCTGAACCAATAGAAAATCAGAATTAATAATATATGGGATCAAGAAATAAATAGAAATTATTCTAACAGTGTAGCAAGTATAGATAATAAATGACAAATGGTCAGGTTTGAAAAAATTGGAACTCAAGAAAGTGTTGCAAGTATAAATATTGCCTTCCATCTACACAATGCATGTCAAGTTCATAGTAATTGGCAAGCTTTGTTTGTCGGTGTAGAGCAAGTTAGGAGATGACTAACCTAATAAGCAATCAATCTAGAAAAGGGCGAAAGTTGGAAAAAAAGAAAAAAAAATGGAAAAAGTTTCTATTATTATTAGTTCAATCTTTTACAATGAGAAAATATCTTAAATCCATGACTCTCAACAAACTCTCAATAGATTATCATTCCATGTAAATTTTTCAATACAACCATAAGAAGCCCTTTCCATCTCGCTCTCTTAATTTTTTTTTTCACGATGGCGAAGTTGTAATCCAAACACAATGAAACTAGTTCTCTTTAGTATAGAGGTCGATGCTGCCTATCTGGAATCTTGATTGTGTTGGATCTCTTACCGAGAGAAAACTGAACCTGCAGGAAAAGTGGTATCACATTTAAAAGAACATATCATAAAAATTAAAAAAAAAATGAATTCGGGATCCATATTGATGATAATTAGCTTTTTACCTGAAAGCATTAGACTTTCGCCTTGTACCAACTTCAAAAGTTTTGCGTTGGAACCGCTTCTCAAATAACTGAGAACCCTGTTTATCTAACACAACATACCAGTTGATGCCTCCATCATCACTTCCCTCCACGACCCTATCAAGCGCAACATGATTTCCGTTTGAGGTGAGTTTATTGTTACTAAAATTACAAAAACAAACAAATAATTGTTTCTTTGATCTCTACAAATAGTGGCATAACAATATTACGACTTGAATGGAAGTCACCTTTAAGATATTGTATTCAGTGCGACCGTCCAAATATATGGTTGGTTAGGCCGCAAAGGCTAAACAGTATACATGGAGCAAGAAAAGAGGGTTAATGAATATGAAGGGAAAGGAACAAAGAATCTATCCAAATCAGGAGGTTTTACGTGCATCCCTTTCTTTGATTCAGCTCTTTTAATGACATCTCCTCACTTATATGTGGCCGTAACATTTTTTTTTTTTTATGCCCTAACGTGCTATCCCTTTTGACTTACTACAATCTCAATAATCCTGATAACTAATGAGAACTCGTCGGACTCCTCTGCAGTTTGAACATGTCAAAACCATATCAATGTTTCTTTCCTTCCACTTGCCCATGATTGAAGCTAACTTGTCATCAATATGAAATATTTTCTTATTTCTTTCCCGTAATCTATGATATACTGTTTCAGCACACCCATCCTAATCCATCAGATTCTAAATCTTTCCTCCCCGTTTCTACTTTGACTAAATACTTTTCCTTGTCTCATTAAGCAATGCTCAGGACTTAGAGAAAGTTAGACGGGAGTCCCAATCTATAACATGCCTAGTGAGTTCACATACAAGTAGTGCACAAAGAGATAAGTATAAGCTAAGGTACATACAAGTCTAGTGTAATACAAACGGACTTTTCAGTTATTTCTCTACTATAAATATCCATAACTGCATCAATGTAACTACACACATTTCTTTGTGAGCACGTTTTATCACTTATATGCCTTCTACAAGTTCAAGAAAACCAGACATAGATGTATTTTTTTTTTCCTACTTAAATCACGTTACATATCAAGGTAAAAATTAGCTCACAGTAGACTTGCCCTGGACACTTACAACCTCAAAGTTATGAACCTCACCATGTAGAATAAGAAATTTGAAGTGTACAATCGAGAGAGTTTCGTTCCGAAGAACAGCAGAAAAAGAAGTTGACTACTGACTATTGACTAAAGATCGCCACGTATGTTTCTCTAACTAACTTGATTTTGGAAAATATCTGGGAACGCATTTTAAAGTGGGAACAAAGCAAGGACATATTTTCATTAAGGAAATGACTGAAAGGATTCAAGCATAGTAGGATGATGAAAGATAAATTGGCGACTCACTCCCTGAACAGTTGGATTCAACCACCAAGGGGCTCACACAACTCTCACTTACAGAAGATTCTATACTTGGTTGTCCATTATCGTCCATTTTTAACTTTTAATTGAGTCTCAAAGCCCAAGAAGGTGCTGCTTTCAACATTCAAATAGACACCGGAAGGAACTTGAAACTTCAAAGGGGTTAGTTGTCACCAAGGGTTAATAAATGAATGCACTGGCAGCACCGACAACAAAACATGAGACAGTTTGCCAAATAAATGGTGAATCCCAATTAGGTTAACCTAGAACAGTACTGCGAGAGCATATCTAAGAATTAAATAGCAGCCATGAAATGCATATCCTAGGAGCAACGGACGAGCATATATTTTTGCAAATTATGTTTACAGGCTGGAGACAGGCCATAAAAATAAATTTCCAACTGGCAGCAAGGATTTGTTTTGGCTAAATAAATATACGAATATCACCTTCCAAGCTTAATGCCTGTTTCTACTTTCCTAGTATTTACCTTATTAAGTGATGTATCCTAGAACATCAGAGAATGTCGTATACAAAGATAAGATAACAAGGGACTTTGATAAACTATCCCCTTGACAGATTATTTAAATCTTATTTCTAAACATCAGGTTACCAAGTCCTTCTTGTGGCTTGCATACATCCGAAAAGCCAATAAATTGCTAGCTTATTGTCATAATTGCAGATAACGAAGAAGAGCCAGGGAAGGGTACCAGAAGGTAAATACTAGAAAAGAGGAAAGACATAGGAAACATTCCTATTTATAACAGATATTTGTCATTCTCTTCTCGAATAGGAAAAAGAAAAGGAAGATAAGATCTTCGTCTAGTCACAAATACTGATATGCAGTATCAAGGCAATCAGTGTAGCAATCTGGCTAATCAGCCGACTAGGAACATCCATAAAAGTAGTTGGAAATTATTCAATAATGAGAAATGTAATTGGTTGAACAATAGGTTTTACAAGCCCAAGACATTTTTCGACCAATGAAGTCAGAAAAATTACTGATGTGTCCAGGTGCACATTAAATCTGCACCTAAAAAATCGCTATAAGGGGTATTAGTATAAAGCTTCTCATACCCAATAATGTTGGATCATAAATTCAAGCAACTTTCTCAGGGCACATGTAACTGGAACTTTAATGTGAACAGCAAATGAATTAATCAGGATGAGAAACTAAAACATACCAATCCATCGGATCTCTTTCTGGAGCATCATTTGCAGACACCATATGATATGCCACTAGTTCATACATCTGATCATCCAATGCTTTGTATAATAACCAACATCCTGAAGGAAATGATAAACATGGCATAGTAAGATGAATGCTAAGTTAAAATAACTTAAATAGAGAAAGATGAAAGAAATGATGCAACATCATAATGCATTGGAAACAAGTTAAAAGAAGCTTTATGGTCACTATTAACTATGCTTTTCAGGATATCATTATGATATTTTCCCACTATAGTTTTATAAATGAGACTAGGGGAGCAAACACATCAGATATGGCTCAGATGTACAACTCAACATATCTATATCTGTTATCAAATTACGAATACAGATATGAATTGGTAAAAAGGATTCAAACCAATGTGGACGGGAAATTGGAGCAACGGTACAAATAAAGCGGATAATGAATACAAAAAATGAGAGTGAAAAAAATGAATAGAATGTATATAGAAAAACATCCCCGAGTATGATAAGGCCATATGTTTAATTTTATGGCTTTATTTTGAAAAAAATTGGAGTAAATTATTTAAGTGATATATAAATAAATAAGAAATGCTAAATGTTAATCTTTGAGAACCTAAAGAAGTTCATAATTTCTTTTTGACTTTCAAATGATCAGGTCTCAGAAAAAGTTAAATTTTTTATTTTAGGGACTTGAAAAAATTAATCCATTTCTATTAAACAAGCATTTTGAACCTTGGAAATGGAATAAACTCTTACAAAATGTATTTTGTTTTATCGTTTTATGAAAGCTAGTGGGCTAAAAAGTAAATTAATTACCAATAATGAGTATAGGAATACTTTTCCATAATACAGATATTCATATTTCTATCCAAATATTTTCAATGTATATGTATCATATCCAGCCACATATGGCTATGGATATAGATATATATCTTTTCGGAGCTTGATATATTCACGGATATAACTATGGATATGGATAAAAATCTGGATCACAAACCGGATATATCCGCAGATATCCGGAGCCGTTTGCACCCCTACATCAGACTAATAATGGCTAGAGATCTAATTTGGTTGAAAATAGCCTCAGAGTAAAATATCCAACAAATCAATAAAATTTTATGTTTTTGCTGAAAGGACCATACATGCTTCATTTACTACCACGGACTTTTAAAGTTTAATAAACTTCACAAACTTGACTGTTCACAGGCAATTATCATATGGCTGTTAATTGAATTTTAAAGTTACACTTCACCTTTTTAATCATTTTATTGAATATTAAGTTCCTAGGATGCTTTCCTAACATTAAGATGCAGGGAATAAACAAATGGTACTAACTACCTGAAAATACTCTTATAGAGTAAAATAACCAAGTTCATAAAATTTCATATTTTCCCTAGAAAATGACTTACACCATTCATTTTATTACACTGGACTTAAGTTTAAGAGACTTCCACAAACTTTACTTTTTACCAATAACTACCATATTGCTGTTAACAGAATTTTAAAATTACAACTGCACCCTTTTATTTTTTTCATACTTAATATTAAATTTTTAGTATGCTTTCGTCATTCTAAGTTGCAGGGAGGAAACAAACAGTACATTGAATGAACTACCCAAGCTACTGTCAAATAAATCAATGCTTTTCTTAGATATTTTTAAAATCATTTTTTGAACATTTTATTTTTCTTTTACTAGGTTTGTCATTTAAAATAGGTTTTCAAAAGGGTGTAAAACATCAGAATCGGTATAGGTACCACCGATGATTATGGTATCAAAAGCAACAATATCAGGTAATACCATATCAGTAATTTTGGCAATATTGAACTGATATTACTATCATGTTTCAGGTACCAAGAAATTCGATATGATATTGCTATACACATCGACATCAGCTGATATTTAAACCCTGGCTTTCAAGTTAAAACTGGGTTAAAGGATTAACTGGAAGGTAATTTTGGCACGTGACATGTCTTTGGATGAAGAGACTATAAAAGGTAGTGTTTTCAAAATTTCTATGTAAGCTTGTCAGAGTTATATGAAGAAAGTAGTTACCTAAAAAACTGAGTTTATGGTAATTTCTTGAAATTTAGCCTAAATATTATAAATGATTATGTATATAGGCATCTATATCTACTTATATATTTGATAAATTTGTACATAAGAATAACAACAACAACTAAGTCTTTTATCCCAAGTATTTGGGGTAGGCTACATTAACCATAAAAAGAATCACGCCGGATCGATCACTGTGATATTCCTTCTCCATTCATTTCTGTCAAGTAATATCTCCTTATTTAAACCTTTAAACTCCATATCTTTGCGTATCACTTCCATTCATATTTTTTTTTCGTCTTCTCTTCATTCTTTTAACTTGTCCTACATTGATAAACTCTCATTTTCGAACTGGTGCACTTATAGGCCTACATTGCACATGATCAAACAATCGTAAGTGATTTTCTCGCATCTTCTCATCGATGGGAGCTACACCTAACTTAGCACGAATATCTTCATTTCTCACTTTATCTCTCCTAGTGTTGCTACACATCCAACGGAGCATGCGCATCTCTGCTACACTTATCTTCTGTGAATGACGTTTTTTTATAGCCCTACATTCCGTGTCATATAATAAAACTGGCCTAATAGCAGTCCTATAAAAATTTTCTTTCAATCTTAACGGAATGTTACGGTCGCATAAAACTCTCGTTGCCCTCCTCCATTTCAACCAGCCAGTTTGTATTCTATAGTTAACATCATTATCGATTTCTCCATCATTCTAAATAATAGAACCCAAATATCTAAACTGACTGCTCATTTGTATCTCTTGCCTATCCAGTTTTACAACATTATACTCTATGGTCCGTCGTTTACTAAATTTACACTCCATATACTCTATTTTAAACCTACTCAATATAAAACCTCTAGATTCTAATATATACCTCCATAACTCTAACTTGATATTTACCCCTACTCTTGTCTCATCAACTAAGACAATATCATTAGCAAATAGCATACACTAAGGTATCTCATCCTGAATGGTTTTAGTAAGCTCATCCATCACTATAGCAAATAAGAATGGGCTCAATGCCGATTCTTGATGCAATCCAATTGTGATAAAAAAATCACTTATTAAACCACTACATGTTTTGAAATTGGCCACTACTCCATCATACATGTCCTTAATTATATCGATATACTTGATGGGAACTCTTTTCTTCATCAGTGTCCACCAAAGTATCTCTAGTGGAACCTTATCATAGGCATTCTCTAAGTCAATAAATATCATATGCAAATCTCTATTTCTCTCTCGGAATCGCTCTATAAGTTGACGAAGTAAATGAATAGTTTCTGTCGTCGATCGTCCCGGCATAAATCCAAACTTATTCTCTGATATTTTAACAGTTTGTCGCAATTTATGTTCAATTACCCTTTTTCAAAGCTTCATAGTGTGACACATGAGTTTTATTTTCCGATAATTAGAATAATTCTAAATGTCGCCCTTATTCTTATACAGAGATAGTAGGGTACTCTTTCTTCATTCATTTGGTATTTTCTTAATTTACCAAATCTTGTTAAAAAGATCTGTTAGCCACTTCACACCAATCCCTCCTAAATATCTTCATAACTCTATAGGAATTTCATCTGAACTAACAGTTTTTCTTAATTTCATTCTCTTCAAAACCTCTTTTACTTCAGACTCTTTAATTCTGAGCATAAAACTACGATTCATATCCTCACATTAAATAATAAGATCTCCCAAATCTTGAGTAAAACTATCATTATATAATCTATCAAAATAATTTTTCCATCTTTCTTTAATCACTTCATCTCAAACTAAAACTGTCTGATCCTCATTTTTAATACACTTTACAGTACATAAGTTTTTAAACTTTCTCTCTCTTATTTGAGCAATTCTATATATATCATTTTCTCTTTATTATCCAACTTTCCGTACACTTGTTTATATAACTTAGTTTTTGCATCCTGAACAGCTTTCTTAGGCTCCTTCTTTAATAGTTTATACTTCTCAAAACTTATTCCATTATTATTATTATTATTCAAATCTCTATAAAGATCTCACTTGATTTTAATAGTATTTTTTACCTCTTCATTCCGCCATGATATATTCTTACATGGTGGAGCACCGCCCCTCGACTCACCGAATATATTTTTATCTATTCTTTTAATGCAGCTATTCATTTTGTTCTATATTACATTAGAATCATCATGATCCCTCCAATCTGCTTCTTATATTACTCTATCTAGAAAATTTTTTTGATTACCTTCTAATCACCACCACTTAATCTTAAGATCTAACTTACACTTAATCTTTCTAAGTTTATGTCTAATCTGAATATCTAAAACTAAGAGTTTAGATAGGGTAACTACACTTTTACCTGACACTACCTTACAATCGATACAACTAGCTCTATCTACTCTTCTAATTAAAAAGAAATCTATTTGCCTTGCAATCGATCCACTTTTAAAATCAACTAAGTGAGAAACTCTCTTTTTAAACCAAGTATTCGCTAAAATTAAATCATAAGACAAAGTAAAATTTAGAATTGAGTTACCTGCTTTATTTCTTTCTCTAAAACAAAATTCTTCATGTACACTATCAAACCTATTACGACTAGTTCCTACATGTCCATTGAGATCACCACCAATAAATAGTTTTTCTCTAGCGGGTATTCCTTATACCATTTCATCTAGATCCTCCCAAAATTGATGTTTACTGGATTCATTATGTCCTACTTGTGGTGCATAGGCGCTAATGATATTAAAAATCTCTCCATCTAAAATAAATTTAACTAATAAAATTCTATCACCCTTCCTCCTAACCTCTACTATATCCCCAAGTAATTACTTATCTATGATCATACCTACACCATTACCATTTCTATCTCTACCCGTATACCAAAATTTATAACTCCAAAACTCAATAACTTTAACTTTCTCACCTACCCACTTAGTCTTCTGCACGCACAAAATATTAACCCTCCTTCTAATCATAACATCAACTAACTCTGCTAATCTACCTGTAAGGAAAGGTATATTCAATGATGCCAACCGAAATTTATATTTATGAGCTAACTTTTTTACCCTCACTCGCTCATTAAGATCTGATAACCCTCTTATATTTGACACCACATCCGGGGGCCGATATGGCGCGTCATTTCTGGACGACGACCTAACAATCCTCACACATTTTTCACTACACTCGGGCTCCGATGTAGCACGTCGCTCAATAGATAACGCCCCAACGAAATTCATATTTTGGCTCATGCCATAATGTGTGATAATATTTTACGTTGGCTGTTACTGACCTACCACAACCCTCCTCCTTTATCCTACCTTGTGACAGGCAGTGCATAGCACTGGCAGAGTTGTACATAAGAATAAGTCGAAATCATTTAAAAACCTGGCCAAGCTTACACGACATGTTCCAAACATGTAACCGACCCAAATCTTACCAGAAACAAGATGGACAAGTTTCGAAATTCTCAGAAACCAACTAGAAAACTTTGGTCCAGATTAGAGACGTATAAAAGAACTGCCTGACCATATCCGTAAAGACCCATAATGCAGAGAACATAGAACTTGCTGCTTCAAAGGCTTATAAAAGAGACCAGTGGTTCAGGTGTAACTAGTTTATCTTATTGCAGAATTTTAAGGAAAAAAAAAACTGTAACAAGAAATAAAGAAGACCCACTAGCAACTTGAAAAATTTGTAAATGATAAAAATATTTTGGCGGCATAAACGGCATAAACATAAGAAAAGTCCGGCCTATGTAAGCTAGCACGATAAGACAAAATATAACCACCCTAATTGTGTTGAAAAGATTGGGCATCCAAAAAGTTATCTCGTAAAGTATTGAGAAAAGATAGCACACTATTAGTTTATTTAGGAATCACATAGGAAAATCCAATTAAAAGCATTCAAAGACATACTGGAAAGGGTCCTAGAATGAAATTAATTTACATAAAAATTATGGTGCAATGAGAAGGTGCTCCAACTATAAGTGATGTACCTTTAGCTCCATTTGGTTCCTCCCACTTGGATGAACATATACCGTCAAATGCTGATGTTGCCTGTAACGATACAAACCATACATCATTTGCAACAAGTTAACATTAACCAAATTACTAAAGATGGAAGACAACTACTTTGATGTTACTTACAATTCCTGTAGGGAGTTCTTCACCACTGGCAAGAACAAATCCAGAAGTTAATCTGTTGAGTTTTGGAAATTCCATATTATTTTTCCCAAAATGATCATCAGTATTAAGACTGTCAGTTATTTCATCAACAGCATCCAGAGCCACTGGTAAAGCTAAAGAAGTCAAAATTGGATCACCGGCTAAGCACACACATATGTTTCTACCATTCTCCAATTCCCACTTCAAAGAAATGGAAGAAAGAAATCCTTCAATGCACGTCATCAAAGTATCAGAAAATTGTGAGAAATTAGAATCTATGACAGTTCTCCGCTCTATGAATGGAGAATTTCTAAGATCCACCAGTAATCTTCTAAGGGTTGTCAGAACCTGAATAATTTCATTTTTCTGATATGCAACATCAAAAAATTGATGCAAAAGAAGATACAACGCATTGTAGATATTTCTAACATGAGAATCCACACACATTCGAACGGGACAAGAAGAAGAACTTAAAGAATTGTTCCCATTAGACCCCACTTCAGATCTGGCTATTCGCCACTCAATAGCCCCACTTTGCCTCCCTGGTAAAGATAGAGCATTATCAACATCACGATGAACCTCCCTCTCAAGTTCCTGAATTTCTTTCTGGTCCCGATGCTCAAGCATAGAAAGTTCACCAGGTGTATATCCAGCTCGGCATTCCTTTGTTATAGAAGAAAGGGCAGCAGAAGCAGCAGTTTCAGTAGTAATATCACGTCTAGATAGAACCTGAAAAATCCACTCATCAACATAAATTGCTCTCCACACACAGCATAGAGAAGTTAGAGAACAGATTCTGGAGGGCAATGAGCAATTGCTTACTTCATGCCACTTCCTTGTGTAGCGTTTTGTGACATCATAAACTCCATCCTTTGCAATGGCTATTACATAATTCAGCTTCTTATTCCACCTTCAAATGGAAAAAAAAATAATAAATGAAAACAAGTATAGTTTATATATTGTATGAAGATAGAAAATGTATAAAAAGTAGTATATCTAAGTTCCGTCAGCCTGGATGAGTATTAAACATAATTAAGTAGGAACTAGAAATCATCAATTAGCAAGAGAAGTACCCCTTCTCATATAAAAGTGGATTATCAAATACTCCCTCACATGGATCAAGATGCATCCACCTACAAATAGTTTCACGCTTAGCAACATCAAGCATAATATTTTGTCAAAAGCTCGAAGTTTCATAATTTGATAAAATCCACAGGAAACAAGAATCAACTGGGGGAAATCAGATATACCTTCCTAGGTAATTTGAAAAGCACTCTGTCCAAACATGATCAGTGAAATCCAAAATCTGGAAATCAGAATGAATGAGTTAGGAATTCTACCATTCTTTTTTACCTAGGAACTACTAGAGTCTCATCCTTGGAAGAAGCTAAATAGTTTCCATCCAATTCCAAGCCCATAACACAAAATCCCCATTCCAATACCCAAAAAGAAAGAAAGAAAATAAACTAACAAAAAAGAAATTTTTATATTACTGAAACAGAGAAAAATAACACAGACCAAGACTCATCTCTCATGAGGTACGATTGTGAACTCCAATGCAATGGTTATAGTTTTAAAAAGTGAGAAAGGGTAACTGCATACTTAAATAATGTGACTAAAATGTAATTACAGAAAGAAAAAAAATTGGGGTACAAACTTAAAACACAACTTCCGGGTAGGCGATGTCTGGAAGAATGTAATTTGAAAACAAGTGCAATTTAATGTGCAAAAACTAGGATGAAACATGACTGTTATATTCTACTGCAATCAGAGAGATAAAGTTGCTCCTTACAAAAGTGAGAGGTGAATCAAACTTTAGATTTACAATAATGAAAGGCAAGTAAACCAAACTAAATAATTATAAAGAATCAACTCAATGTAAGTCAAAATATAATCATGAAAGAGCAGCTAATCTTGTTTATGTTCATTAAGACTTGTCTTCATCGTACATTTAGATAATTAAACAAGTAATGTTTCAAACTTCACGTTTCAACTAACTAAACTAGTTGGTTGGAACATAATGTGAAGCTCTACATTTATGAGATGGAAATATCTGAAGTATAAAAATGTCCTTGCTTGGGTTGTGTCTCTAAGATATGCAGAGACATGTGATGATTCATGAATGACTCACGGGGCTATGGTTTATCAATTGGTCAACCTTTGGTTTCTCTAACTGAAAGAGTTCTTGGCAAGCAGAGGTTAGGTAGCCAAGGTATTTTAAACTGAAGATAAATTTTATTAAGAAAAGAAAATTGCAGAAACAAAAAGAATTTAAATCAAATTTTAGCATATTAAGATCAAAATCATATGTCATAAATTGTAAATTTGATAATATTATGTTATTGTTGAATAATAAAAATGTCCTCAATGTGCAAATTGAAAATGTATCTGTGAGTAATGATAATATAACTCATTATGTGCCTGAACCCATCTAATTCCCTTGAGCATACTTAGGACTAGTTAAGATATGGATTCCAATATTTTAAACCTTGCTATTTAAGATGGCTTTTGAACAACCTTACTAAAACCTAGACTAATCTACACTTGAGCTCAGACTTTGTGGCGGTGTTTTAAATACTGATCGATATAGTGATAATATCAACTGATATCCTGATTTCTATCCCTAACCAGTATAATATATATATGTTTTTATACCACTTCTTGTTTTAGAATGAAACAAAATGGACCAATATATCGGCTCAAAGGCGAGATATTGGACAATATTTCAGGCTTGAAATATCGTCCGATAAGTAGTAATGTCAGATCTTCTTTCAATTATACCAAAAACACCTAATCCGACTATTTAGCTCATAAATCAGTGACCTATATTACATGAGGAAGAGATAGAATGAGCACTCAATTAATAATCTCATGTCTCTTTTACCAACAATTCCTCCATCACGAGCAGCGACTATGATATGGGGCCAGCAGTTACACTATGTATTCATTTAATTTTGTGTTTTGAAGGGTGGGCATTCAATGGGTATATATTTTGATACATTTTAGTACAAATGTAAAGTTATTTATAAGGTCCAAACAAACTGCTAAGGTGGGTATCCTTTAAGGCCCTAACTTGTTTTAAATAAGTTTATATGATTTTATTTTATATAGGCATGACTTATATATTTATCATCCAAGAGGACGTCTGATAGGACATCTGATATTTAGTAAATAATATAATATATCACCCAATGTTAGGATATCTGATATAGAATTTTGCTGACAGATCAACAACTAAGCCTTTTATCCCAGGACAATAATGTCAAATATTGTCCTCAATCTCATCATAGATTAGGTTGGTTTAACATGGGGTTGACAAGATAGATACATGCTGCTAAGTGCTAACTGATGAGCAAGGGGATAACAAAGACAAAAAATATTGTAAAGACACTGTAAAGAAGACAAGCAGGGGATAACAATAAGCATGCTAACTAACAATAAGTCATAAATTGCAGGAACACCCTTATCCTTAGTGAATTAAAGGGATAAATGGATTTTATTTCAAAATCCTGATTTCAAAAATAGAAAGAAAACAGTATATCTACCAGTGACATATTGCTTTTGCATAGATACACTATCAGGTTCAGCCCATCAAACTTCAAGCAAAAACATTTGTGGTTTCCCAAAAGAGTAGTTTTCAAATGTTTAAGACCCTGAGTAACAATATAGTGAATGAACTCACCTTTCATTAAACTAAATTAATCCATGAAAGAACTATATTCTGTGGCAAAAAATTCTTAATAGACTATATTGTGAAAAAAGTACTGAGTTCTGAAATTGGAATATCCAATAAATCAAAACCCTAATATATCATTAAGGATATGTTTAAATGAAAATAACAGGAAGAAGAAATTTGTTGAGTGTATTCTTAGTTAAGGGCCTAATTTCATTTACAAAAGTGGAGGAACTAATTTCATTTGAATAAATTTGTTGATCATCAAACAAGCTCCACTAATGCTTCACCAAGTCACTTCTAGGCCAAAAGGTGATAAGTTCATGATCAATCAATAGTATACCGTTACATGAAGAGAACTAAACTCACATTAAACAGGGTAAAAAGTCTGTCAGAAAGCTAATAATGTACAAAACTAACCAGACGACATTCATAACCAAAAGCTCGACAGTAGAGTGTGAAGCAATTGGCCCACTCTCCACAACGTCCTCTCCTCGTTTCCAAAAGCTGACCAAACAAAAGATGCAACCAATTCTTATAGATAAAGTTTTAATTTTGCCAGGACATAGAAACGCAGAAAATCAATGTGAGTTAAGACATGCAAAGACACAACATATGGTTGGATAGTTACATGCCTTCAGTGGATCATTATACCGCGGGAAACGAGTGATTCTTGAACAGTAGTTGCACCTGAAATTAGTTTTAATCAGTAAATTGAGATGCAGTTCCATCTCACAGAGGTAAGGACCACTCAAACAAATGAAGTAGCATCAACATGAATAGAGTACATAAAACCCAAATAGGGAGCCATTCTTAACTGCTAAATGGCAAATAATAGCCATCAATATTATTTAATCCAGCAATTCAAGCTGATAACCCTCTCCCACAATATATGAAGCAAATACCTCTGCCAAGTATATATATAGCAATAATTTTCACCATAAGGAGCACTCTTACATTGCCTAGTAACACAAGGAATATAAAAATCAATTGGCAAAACAGAAGCCCCAAAAAATATATCAAGGAAGAATGGAAAAGGGTATATATTTTTGGAGTAAACTAGCCGTGGATGAAACCAAATTAGCTTCTCCCTGGGAGAAACCTTAGCTTCCTCGTATTCTTATCAAGAACATCTCAAAAAATGTAATTGAAGACGAGGTTGATCAGTGATCACTTAAAGATTGGGAAATACAGCTACACATCCAGATTCAGGAAGAGCATAAATATGAGGAAAATATTTGTCTCTATGAGTCAAATGATGACAAGAGAAAAGGTGTGCTATAGGAGAAGAAGAGATTGAATACTAGAATTGTTTCTGACGTTTGTAACTTTGAATCTCTGGAAAATGCGCAATAAAAATGCTGCCCTTATCATAGTTAATATACCCATGTTATTAAAAGTCATTCTCTCTTTTTACCTTGTTTCAATGTAATTGAAATTTGCAAATACAATTTGCAAAATATAAAACAGAGAAGGAAATTTTGAATTTGGGGGGAACTCCTTATCCCCATGCAAATTAATAGTTGCAATCAAACCAATTCTGAAATTTTGCATGGAGATTAGGATTTTCCACCAAAATTCAAATTTTCCCTCTACTTGCAATTACAAAGTGTATTTGAACTTACATTGAAATAAACAATCCTAAACATGTAATCAGTATTGCAGCATCTAGAAAGGCACACATGTGAGGTGCTTCTGAGGTAAAATGCCTTGAAAAGCTCAAACCATGAGGCATATGCTTTGACATAGGGGGTAAAAATGACGTGCACACCTCCCGCCTCCTTCTGCATCTTTTATGTGAGGCGTGCATTTTGTAAACCAGCAAAACTGGTCCCTTTTAGTTTGTCCAATGGTCAGATAGCAAGTCTAAGGGGCTAGAACTTCTTTTTAAGGAAAAAAAAAAATGTTAAAAGAAACAAACACATACATTAAAGTAAAGATTGTGCATAGGTACCTGATCCATTATTTACTTTAGTTTTTTATCCTTTTATATTTTGTAATAATGTTTATTAAATTCATAATAAAATTATGTTCGTGACGATTATATAGCACACCTTGAGAGTTGAGATTTATATGCTTGTCCAAGGCATTGCCTTGTGAATTCCCCATTGTAAACACAGGCACATAATTTGTCTTTCGCCTTACAATTGGACAATGGAACTATCGACTATGCAACCACAATATAACATGGCGATATGTGAATTACGGGGCCATGATTATGATGGTAGCCATATAAGTTCCCTTATCTGTAGAAGTATTCCTTTATTTTCAGATAATCCAAGTAATTCCTTTGTCAAAATCTGGTCATTGTAGCAACTTCGAATCCATTCTTGCACCATTTGGTGCCTGTCCAACAGGCACTATACAACCTTGGTCTCTAATTATCAACCATTCACCATGACTCTTTCAGTTCCTATATTAAATAGTCATTATATGCATTTATTACTTCCCTTCAGTACTATCACATGACTCACATCTTATCAAAACTAAAGCAGAGTATAGTTTGACTAATATCTCAGATGAGTCTCCTCTGCTCTGTGTACAAGTATCGCATGAAGCAAATGGAGTAAGCCCACAAAAGATGCAGATATAAGTTTGGCTAGAAATACCACAAACTGAATTTTAAGTCTTTATATCTACCTATAAAGCTCAACACGAGAACCACCATAATCAACTTCAGAAAGAAGCGGAGCACCCATCCCTATATTGCTGGTTTCACTGCCACAATTATCACAAGGAGGTGAATTGACCCACCTGTAATAAACATTTTTTGAAAGGGAAATAAGTACCAGTACAATACAATGGTTCAATAATGAAATTAAAGCAAGGAGGAGCGACATATTCAATCTCAATAAAAGTCAACAATCCTTAAGAACTTAGGCTTCAGCATCTCTTCCTCTTCAAAAAAGAGTGCTTTAGCAATGGATAATGAACGTATGTGTTCTCCCTTGCAAACAGGTTCTGCTTCTGATTGAGTATAGGTGTTAAGTGGTGGCTTGGGGAGAAATGGTGGAAAGGATATGGTCAGAACAACCATTACTCGCTTTAAAGAAGTAGCTGTAGCCAATGGTTCTTTGAAATTATTGTACATTCATGGAAAGGGGCATCAAGGATGAATTGCATCAAGGATCTGCATTGAGTCCATTTTTATTTGTTATAGTGATAGATGAGCTTGCTAAAGTCATTTAGGATGAGATACCTTAGTGTATGCTATTTACTGATGATATTGTTTTAGTTGATGAAACAAAAGCGGGGGTAAATTGTAGACACTAAAAATAATTAAATAAAATTATATAGAAACCACGATGGGAGAACCCGAGAGTGCAACCCGGGTGAGCTCCCGCGAGTTGCTACCCGCAGGAGAATCCCGCGGGTTGCAACCCGCAGGAGGATCCCGCGGGATGCAACCGGCGGGTTGCAACCCGCGGGACATCCCGCGGGTTGCTTCCCGCGGGTTGCAACCCGCGGGAGCTCCCGCGGGATCTCTCCCGCGGGTTGCATCCCGCGGGAGCTCCCGCGGGATGCAACCGCGGGAGCCTCCCGCGGGGTGCATCCCGCGGGAGCCTCCCGCGGGGTGCATCCCGCGGGAGCTCCCGCGGGTTGGCACCCGTGGGAGCGATCCCGCAGGTGCCAACCCGCGGGTTATTTTCCGTATTTTTGTTTTGTTTCCTTTGCTGATATTCCGTGATCCGATTTTTCAGGAGCGAATCGATCCGGATTTCAAATTCTCTCAGTCTATAAAATACAGGATTGGACTCAAGAGAAGGGGACTTTTCTTTGGAGCTGGCAGAGCGATTCTTCACAGAGGGTTGAGAGAGATCAGAAGGAGCGGGTTTTCTTCACAGATCCCCTTCCAAGTTGGATAGTCAACGGAGGCAGCAACAAGACTCCACCGCCACCCGTACCCACTTAAAAAAAGGGAATCCACCAATATTCCCGTTCTTGTAACTCCTATTTTCTCTTTGTAATCTAAATTCTCATTGTAATTCATCAATTTTTCAATGGAATCAAAAATGCAATTTTCGGGCGTACAAGAACTGGCGACCACAGTGGGAGCCTCTCTGTTCACTACAGAGAATGTTGTGGTGCAGTCCGACTTGCTACCCATCGGATCTGTTGTCAAAACGCTGATTGTAGAAGTCGATCAGCAAAAATACGAGGAATTTCTCTCTTCCTCCGATTCGGAGCCCAGGCGTCATCGTCGGGCTATGATGAACAAAGGTGAGGCGTCATCGCCCACCGAAAAGAAAAAGGCGTCATTGCCTATCAAGAAATATGTGGCGTCATCGCCCGCTGAAACTAACTCTGTCAGGAAATATGTGGCGTCATCGCCCGCTAAGACTGACTCTGTCAGAAAATATGTGGCCTCATCGCCTACTCCTAAATTGAATCAAACTCTCACCCGCTCTCAGAAAAGAAACCTGAGGCGAAAGGCCCAGCGGGCCCGCCTCAACAGTGTCTCTGAAAAATTGCTGTCAGAAAATCCAGATAAAGAAACAATATTAGAGAAGAAAAATTCCAAAAATGGAAATCGACAGGCAGAAATACCGGTTGCACCGCACGGAGGCAACCCCGGAGTGGCAACCGCGGGTTGCACCCCGCGGGGGCAACCCCGCGGTTGCAACCGCCCGCGGTTCCAACCGCGGGTTGCACCCCGCGGGGGCAACCCCGCGGTTGCAACCGCGGGTGCAAACCCGCGATTCCAACCTCGGGTTGCACACCGCAGGTTACAACCCGCGGGTTGCACTCCGCAAGAAAAATCAGGGGTTGGTTCTGGTGTCTATTCGCGCACATGCGCAGTAGGCATACAGCGCACACCTAACTTTTTGGTTACTCTCTCAGGGGTACCATCCCACTCCTCTGCAGACAAATATAAAGATGTGCTCGTGCGCTCACCAAGTTCCTCTTCGGATGAACATATTCCGAAGAATAAGTCAAATGCGTGCGGGGCCCGCGCAACTGTGCAAGCCAGCACACACTCTAGAAGATTTCATAAAGAAGATTGTGTTGATACTGAAGAAATACTCAGCCCTGAGATATTACAAACCAACCAATATTATGAGCAGAATTTGCGACGCAAGAGGCGTCAAAATGTAAATTTAAATGGGAGCATCTCTCAGGACTTGAGAAAGTATCTTACTCAAAAGAGGGGTACATCCCAATCCACTTCTCACTGCCATTGTGAACGGTTGATCTCAGCCGTTTTGTCAAACTGCAAATGTAAGTCAGGACCATCCGTTTTTGAGCGGATTACGGAGCCAAAGAGAAGGATAGTAAAAAAGATGCGCCCTGGGGATGATCTGCCTGTCGTTTCATCATATATGGTTGGTAAAGGCAAGAAGATTGCCGAAAGCGACTCCTCAGACAAAGAGTTTACTTCAAAATTAAAGGGGGTGTCTAATGAGCCAGAGGGCGTGTTTAGACACACTCGGGCTAGGAGAGGAGTCGCCATACCACTAAATTATAAGAAATTGGCTGGAGGATCTGATGAAGAGGAAGACAGATATTCTGCTGTTGTATCTTCGTCTTACTCTGATTCGAACAGAGGATCAGAGGCTGCAGTAAATATGGCCGATCTTCCAGAAGAGGTTTCTAGAAGGCTGGAAAGACAAGAATAACGTCTCAAACAGTAAGAAGAAACTATGGAAGAGATGAAACAACTCTTAACTCAGTTGCTGGCCCAAACGAAGAAGGGCCAGTCCTCGTCATCCGCTAAACGGCATGAAGAAGAACAACATGTCCGCATAGAGGAAGATAGCGAAGATGACTACGAAGAAGTACCTTTTCAGTTAGGAGAAAAAGAAAGGGTAAAAGTGGTTATTAATCCTCAGGTGGAGAAAATGGAGAAGATGGAAAACCAGCTACAGGCTCTTCTTCACCGGAAAAAGTTACAGGAAGTGGAGATAGTGCGTCCCTACCCTATAGAATGGGAGACTACACCCTACCCTGCAAACTACAAACCATTAAACTTGCAATCGTTTGACGGGAAAGGCTCTCCGCAGCAACACATCTTCTACTTCCTGTCACAGACAGGGCATTTAATGGGGCATGATCCAACATTGACCAAGATATTTGCGAGTACCTTACAAGGACCCGCATTTACCTGGTTTATGCAACTACCCCAAGGAACGATTAAATCATGGGCCGATGTAGAACGTGAGTTCTTAGCCCGATTTTTCGAAGACGATACTGAAGTCTCGGTACCATCCTTGCTGGCAGCAAAGCAGGGAGAGGGTGAGACAGTAAAAGCTTTTGTCGAGCGGTTTCGAGAGCTTTCCATGCGGTGTCCACATGGCATGACACAGGAGACCCTCGTGGAGACTTGCAGACATAACTTATTAACTGACGTCTTAGTCAAAATGGGTTCGGTTGAATCCAAATCTTGGAGAGACTTACTCAAGCAAGGTGAACAGGCCGAAGACATACTCCGGCGCCTTGAAGAGCAACAGCAATCTACGAGAAGAGTCGCCTCCAACAAACCAACATCTCATTTCCCCCGTTCCAGAGGGAAAGATATAATGGCGGTGGAGAATACATCCAAGCCAAAACAAAGGCCGGCTAAAAGCAACACAGCAGGTTCACCCAGGCCACAAAAACAGTATTCATTCAAGGATGAACATACTGTTACCATGTTCAATTTGCTCACTAAGCGCAACATGCTCAAGTTGCCAGAGAGCAAGAGGCCTGAAGAAGTTGGAAAGACCAATGATCCGAATTACTGCTTATACCATCGGATCGTAGGTCACCCAACTAAAAACTGTTTCATTTTGAAAGACAAGATTCAGGCACTAATTGATGCTGGAGCAGTTCAGCTCAAAGCTGAACAAAAAAGGGGTGTCGTTCGTTTGGGATGAAGCTTGTCAACAAGCCTTTGAAGATCTCAAGAAGTACCTCACAAAGCCTCCGGTATTGGTAGCCCCTATATCGGGAAAACCATTCTTAATATGCGTTCGGGCAATGGACCATTCACTTGGTGCCTTGTTAGCCCAAACTAATGACTCCGGCCATGAGCAAGCTGTTTACTATCTTAGTAGAACTATGGTAGGTGCCGAATATCGGTATACTCCAGTAGAGAAGGAATGCTTGGCCCTGGTATTCGCAGTTCAGAAAATGCGACATTACTTAGTAGGCCAAACAATCCATGTGATTTCTCGGGTAAATCCGCTGAGAGTGCTCATGACCAAGCCTGGGTCGCTCAATTGCAGGTTAGCCAATTGGTCAATCCTCCTATCGCAATATGACATGCGATTTATACCACAAAAGGCGATTAAGGGACAAGCAATTGCTGACTTTTTAGCAGAGCATCCTGTCCCGCAATCCTCGAAACTTTATGAGGATATTCCAGATGAGATAGTGGAAGCCAATATAGTCTCTAAAGAACCGATTTGGCAGCTGTTCTTTGATGGAGCAGCGAGAAAGAACTCTACTGGAGTGGGGGTGGTTCTAATATCCCCGCAAAACCATGTGATCCCCCGAGGATATTCATTAACTCAACCATGTTCTAATAATGTGTCCGAGTACAATGCATTATTAACGGAGTTGCGAATTGCCCAACAGCTGGGGGTCCGACGTTTAGAGGCCTATGGGGATTCCAAGCTCATAATAAATCAAGTAAGAGGAGAATACGAGGTTAAACATGAGCATCTCGTACCCTACCACAAGGCAACAATCAAACTTGCCGACTCTTTCGAAGAATTTTATATTGACTATGTGCCACGGCACGAGAATGCATATGCTGACGCCTTGGCGTCCCTCGCTGCTACATTAGCGCTCCCTGCTAAGTCAACCAAAAGTGTTGAGGTTGGAAGCCGGGAGCTCCTTTGCCCTGAGGAAATACTCGAGGCAAATGAGGTCCATGTGTCAGGAATGAACTTCGAACCCAGAGATTGGCGGTTCGTATTCGTCGATTTTGCGCTCTACGGGATGTTACCCGAAGATCCTAAAGAAGCCGCAAAAGTAAAAAAGGAAGCAAAAAAATTCTATTATAATCCTGAGCTTAGTTCCTTATATCGAAAAATGCCAAGTGGAGTTTTACTTCGGTGCTTATCACAACAAGAAGCACAAGAAGTACTCAAAGAAGTACATGACGGGACCTGTGGTGCTCATCAGCCGGGACCTAAATTGGGAGACCGGATAAAGAGAATGGGTTACTACTGGCCGACAATGATGTCAGATGCCATGGCATATGCGAAGAAATGCCATGCATGTCAGGTACATGCGAACTACATACACCAGGCCGCAGAGTACCTACATCCAACCACAATTACATGGCCATTCGAGACTTGGGGAATGGATATCATTGGTCCCATTGCTCCTCCATCTTCTCATGGACATCGGTTTATACTGGCTATAACCGATTACTTCTCAAAATGGGCAGAAGCTATCCCTTTGCGAGAAGTAAAAATGAACGATGTGGTCAGTTTCATCAAACACCACGTTATTTATCGCTTTGGTGTTCCTAGACGGATCATCAGTGACAACGGCCCTCAATTCACTAGCAGAGCCTATACTAAATTCTGTGATAAGTTCAGAATACAGAACATATTTTCGTCTCCATATAATCCGGCCGCAAATGGTCAAGCTGAAGCATTCAACAAGACCATTGTGAAGCTTTTGCAGAAATTTGTCACTTCAAGTCAGCGTGATTGGGACGAAAAATTGGGGGCTTGTCTGTGGGCTTATCGCACAACAGTTAGGACACCCACAAAGAGTACACCATTTTCTTTGATATATGGTTGCGAAGCTATACTACCTCTAGAAATTCAGATTCCTTCTCTTCGGATTGCGTTAGCTACAAGAATGACCACCGAGGAAAAACATGGCCAACGACTTCGGAAATTAGAAGCATTGGATGAGAAACGCTTAAAAGCTCAACAGCAAATCGAGCTTTATCAGGCGCGAATATCTCGGGCCTTCAACAAAAAGGTGAAGGAACGAACTTTTAAAGTGGGTGACTTGGTCCTAGCAGTCAGGCGTCCTATGATTCTCACGCATAAAACTAAAGGCAAGTTTCAGCCGAAATGGGAAGGCCCATTTGTAGTGGAGACAGTCTACTCAAATGGAGCATACCGGTTGATTAATCAGCATGGAGATCGAATGATGGCGCCCATTAATGGAAAATTTCTCAAAAAATATTATTCTTAAAATAAAGGAAAAAAAAATTTTACCTAACGCCGACAAGGCTACAGGAAGAGAATAGATTTTTCGTCAACCCTATCATACCGGGGGTAAAGAGTATGAATTACCCAACGCCGACAAGGCTACGGGAAGAGAATAGATTTCTCGCCAACCCTATCATACCGGGTGTAAAGAGTATGAATTACCCAACGCTAAGGCTACGGGAAGAGAATAGATTTCTCGCCAACCCTATCATACTGGGGGTAAAAGTATGAATCGCCCAACGCCGCCAAGGCAAAGGGAAGAAGGAACGTTTGGCCTCTAAGCCCAAACAAAACCTTCGATAACTCACCATGCTGAGGGGAATAGCATGGCTAGCCCAACTCAAACGGTAGTTGGTAAAGGCAAATCAAACCCGTTGATAGCTGGAGGTTTGCTAAAAATCCCACGACAAATCTGTCATAACAGTATTCTTATCCGAATATAAGAATACATCACTGCCCTAAGCTGCTAAGGCAAAGGGAAGAGGAAAAGTTTGGCATTTAAGCCCAAACGAAATCCTTGACAACTCACCATGCTGAGGGGAATAGCATGGCTAGCCCAACTCAAACGGTAGTTGGTAAAACCTAATCAAATCCGTTGATAGCTGGGGATTTGCTAAAAACCTTACATTAGATCAATTCTTTACTAAGATAAGATTTTACCTTTGTCAAAAAAAAAAAGAGGACAAAAAAAAAAAATCATACTTCATCAAGTCTAAAGTTACAACGTCTGATGAACATAATCTTTTCTTTAGGTCGTTAGGTTAAAAGTTTTCTCTGATGACAATCATTTTTTTTCTATCAAGTTAACAGTTACCTCTGATAGTCAGAATTTTGAGACCGAACACGTTAACAAATTACCTCTGTTTGGTCGGCTCCTTCGTTCCTATCACGACTAGATCCTCTGAATAGGTTGAGCCCTAAGATATGTTTAATAATACCTCTGTCTTTTTCTAACTCGTCATACTAGATGTCACTGAACGGTTAAGGATTCTACAAGCACGTTAATATTATACCTCTGTTTGTTATTCTATAAGCACGTCAACATTATACCTCTGCTTGTCATCCTATAAGCACGTTAACATCCTACCTCTGCTTTACATTTTGTCTTTAGGCACGTTAATATTATACATCTGCCTATGTTCGTAAATCCTAATTGGTCGCACTATATGTCGCTGAACATTTAGGATTAAATTTATCTGAAAGCTCTCACTATCAAGTCCTGAACCTCTGAATAGTCTGAGTTATTATCCATGAAAAGTGTATAAAAAAAAAAAGATAAAAGAAAAGAAAAAAAAAAGATAAAGATAGTAATAATGATAATACAGCAGCACATAGCGAAGTTTTTCTTTCTGAATTATTACAGTTTAAAAAAAATAATAAAAATAATAATAATAATAATAGTAACAATTACTTTTGAGATAAAACCTTGAAAGCATCTTCCACTTCCTGCAGCCGTCGGTGGAGACTCTCTCTCGCTGTCTCTAAAGCTCTCCTCTGCAAGTCCATCTCATCCATGAGAGGTTGTTGTGCAGCCTGAGTTTGGAATTCTTCTAACTCCCTGATGCCGACAGCGATGTCATGTTCGGTTTGTTCCTTTTGCCGCGAGATCTCAGATGCTCTGCCTGAAATATTCTGAATTTCAAGTTCAAGATTAGTAATTGAGGCTTGAGCCTTGGCTATGATCTCCCGCTCGCGGTCTATGGAGTTACGGCGGTGTTCAATATCGTTCTCCATCTAGGTCAGGTCCCAAGTCAACTTCTCTGAAGAACCTTGGAGTCCCGCTACGAGTTGGGCCTGGCGCTCTATATTCTGCTGAAATTCGGCGTGAAGAGCCAAGTTTTGGGCTCGTAAGCGAGCCACTTCTTGGTTTGCCATCTCGGCAAGATCAGCCTGGCACAAACTGTTGAGTAACGACAATTGGACCTCCAACTCGTCCCATCGAGCCCTATAAGGAGCTGCTCGCTGTGGTCCTCCAATCCTCGTGATATGGTCTAGGTGACTCACCATAAGAGGATGAACCTTCTCCAGAGAATCCTCTCCGTTGAGAATCTCCTCAATGCATCCATAAAAAAGTTCAAGAAAGAATTCGACATTGCGACTGATGATTCTTTCACTAAAGCTGGAGGCCGAATTCTGCTTCAAATCTGTTGAGGCTGAAGGTAGAGGATATATGGATGATGGAGCGACCACAGGGAGTACTGATGATATATGAGATTCTAACAATGGAGTTGCCGCCGCATCTAATAAATTGGTCGCAACTCGCGCTGGAGTGGTCATCACCTCTGCTGTCGAGGTCGCCAATGTTAGCGGCATGGCTAATGCGCCGCACGTTGGTTCCATGGCGTCAGAATGTGATGAAACCATGCATGTCGGTAAAGGAAGGCTTTCTGTGTTCACAGATATTACTAGAGCCTCTGCAGAAGACATGGAAGGTGCGTTAGCATCGCCTGCATTCGATAAAAATAAAGCGGTCGTGTATTATCGTCAAAAAGATTTGTGCAAAAAAAAAAAAAAAAAAAGGGAGTATGCAAATACCTATTGGAAAGGTTGTATTGGTGGCGGCTATGGAAATAGAACCAGATCTCTCAGGTCTATCCGCCTCTGAGACCTCCAAAGGGAAGTGAGAGGCTTTGTCCATGCTGGGTTGATAGAAGTAGTCACTATCGAACTCTCCATCAGAGCCTAGACCGTCAAGGTCACAAATGTCCCCACTTACACCAGAATAGTCCACAAGATCCAAAGAGTCTGATCTGGCGGTCGGGGAGGCGTGGGTCGTTGAACCTTCGCCACCTGAAATACAAGCAAATATGTGTTAAATAAAAAAAAAATGGAATGAAGTCCAAACCTTAAAGAAAAACGCTCACCAGAAGAGACAAGTCTTGGTGCTGGGCTAGGCAAAGCGGCTTCACCGGGAGATGACAAAAAGACGTCTAGTGCACTATCGTCCAATGCAGTACCCGTCGGCTCCACAGCTCTATCCGGGATAGTTGGATCACTCCTGCCAAAATTTGCAACTTTAGGGATTGGATTTACGGTAGTAGGTGTCTCAAGAGTGGAGAAGGCGGCAAAACCATACATCCTGGCAGTCTCACTAGAAGAAGTCGGTGTGGGTGTGACAGTGGAAAAGACCGGAAAAGTTGTAGTAGACAAGTGTCCTCCTGATGCAAACGTCGAAGTGGTAACAGGAAAATCATTCCTAGATGAAACGATTGACGGAACTACAGATGTCGCGGTTGGTAGATCTGAATGACTCGTGGTCGGTGGATCCGGATGAGTCGTGGTCGGCAGACCGAAACGACTAACAGTTCGTCCTACAACCGAATTGTCAACCCGAGCCTGAAATTTCTTCTTCTTTTGAGGAACTTTGACTCGTCTGGGATTTGAGCGCTTCGACGCGGATCTACCTCCGTGAGGAGAAGCTGGGGTAGAAGTATCATCTTGTCTATCGCCATCGTTGCTATCAGGACTAAGAGAGGCGCCTATGGATTGGGATTCACGCGCCAAGCCCTTTTTCGAGGATCTATGTGACGCCTCAATATGCCTTAAGAAGGAATGATTAATCTGGTAGTCGCCAGGGATAATATCTGCAAGATGATACCAATTGCAGAATCCCATTGACGCAAAAAGGGATGGCGACTGGCTTGGAAGGGTAAAAGATGCCTTTGTACCTCCGGCCGCAAAATGGTACCATCCTCGCGCACCCTCGAGAAGATTTCCCTCACGACGGAGATAAGAGTTCGGATTGCCGACATATAGCTGATCATATCCGAACTGACGCGCGAAGCGACTGGGTGTATAGGGCTCCATAAAGCAAATTCGACCATGTCGAAAAACCAGATGACTTGGCCGAATGCTAATAAGCCACCAGAAGCAACCCGATTGCAAGATCGTGTATCCATCATTTCCAGAACTATCTTCAAGTTGGCTACTGTAACTTCCTCCTAGAAATTTTGGGAAACAACGGTAAATATGGTAATTTTGGTGTCGCCCAAGGATTTGCCGAATCTTAGCCATGTACCTCCCATTCCATGAGCAATTTTCGAAATGCTGTACATGAGGAGTGGCATGATCAATAAGTCCTGAAGGAGAAGTCATCAATTCTGGACAGTGCAATACGAACCAAGCCATTAGATAAGTGAATGGCAGGTCGATGCGTGGATTAGGCGTTTTGAAGATAGTGTTACCACCCTTATCTTCCGCCTGTTGGACTTTGCAAAATTGGGCAGTTATATCCCTCAAGCCACGTTGCAAACTGCAAACCATAGCTGGCAATAACCCCAGAGGCTGGCCGAACACTAACAGGACTGCAAGGTAAATAACATCAACGGTAACAGTTTCGCGACACGAAGTAGGCACTACACAGCGCTTCAACCACAACAGAAGATATCCGGCAAAAATAGCATTGTCTGATATGGGGGAAGCTGCTTGATAGTGGTAACTTTCGAAAACAGTTTGAGCTTTGAACCCGTCTTCATCAGATTCTGCAGTGTATGTAGTTGCGAAGCAGGTGCCAATCCTCTCATTGACAGTATTCATGTCGCAAGTAGCCCGTACTTGGATACTGCGCTCATATCTTTCCAGATTCTGGAATAGATACTCTGCCCATACCTTATGGCGCACCCCTTGATTTCGGGCCTGGCGCGCCCCTTGATTTCGTGGCCTGGAGATATCAGCACAAATGTTGTAATGACACATCAACTCCCAGTAAGTTGAGTATGCATTAGGAACAGCCTTGAGGCGGAACAGTTCCTTCATATTCGGAACATACTCCTCGTAAGGGGTTTCGCCTATGGATAATGCTGAAATCTCATGCATCTCGTGAAGTGCGAATCCCAATTCTCCAACAGGGGTGAAGGTATTGGTCTCCGGATTATACATCTCCAGTATGCAGAAGAAGTGAGAAGAACTATGTGGAATTCCAATTTGCACGTTGCGCACCGCACGATAGAGGCCAAGCTTCTCTAAACGTGTCTTGAAATTTTCCAGAATGAAATGGGTCATCCGAGACCACCATGATCGCGAAGTAGAGTGAATCCATCCAGGAGTGCGGAAATCATGAGCTGGGAATTGACTATGGGCATCAGAAAATTGATTCATAAAGGTGTCTGCTCGTTTCGGGTGCTCTCCAACAGGTAAGTCTTTGCCGAATCTACTGGGCAACAAACCTGTAACATACTTTGCCGGGCCGTCGACAAATGGGCCGTTTCTGTTAAATCTCCCGGTCGCAACGCCATGACTGCTACGGGTAATTGGCCAAGACATCATGCGGGGATATGAAATCCGCTGCAGATAAGATAAAGAATAGCTGCGCTCCAAATCCGGGATAAACATATAGCGACCTCCAAAATTGCTCAACCACTTGGTGTTGTCCCATAAATCTTCATCTGGTTGGTTGACAGTATCCCCAAAAAGAAATTGCGGTTTCTTCAAAACCTGTCTATTTGCGCCTTCAAAGACAGAATCCGTGATTAACTCACGAGCTGTGAGTGGGTTGCAGCTAATAATTTTCTGTCGTCGATCCGCACTACTTCGCTCCTCAACCAAAGGGATGTGACCGTTGAATCCAAAGTGAGATTGATTATTCGGACTGCTCGAAAATCCAAAGTAATTATTTTTGGACAAAGGATCCGTCGAATACTGAACTGTAAGAAAAAAAAAATAATACTTTAGTCCAAGTTTAAAAAAAAAAAAAATTGAACAGGGTAGGCACCCGCGGGTGCCACCCCCGGGTGGGCACCCGCGGGTGGCCGCGGGGTGCTCCCCGCGGAGTGCCACCCGCGAGCACCCGCGGGCGGGCACCCGCGGGGTGCCACCCGCGGAGTGCCACCCGCGAGCACCTGCGGGGTGCCACCCGCGGGCGGGCACCCGCGGGGTGCCACTCGCGGGCGGGCGCCCGCGCCGCGGGATGCCATTCTCCGGTGGACACCCGCGGGATGCCACTCCTCGGTGGACACCCCAGTGCCAGATTTGTGAGATTTGTGAGCATCCCTTTGGTCATCACTGCGTAGTCGTGCATGCTGTTATATTTACATCATAACGAAATCTCTTTCGCGTGTTATATTTACATCATAACGAAATCTCTTTCGTAATAACCGCAAAAGCGATTTTAAAGTAAACGGATGACCGTTTGTTTACCTGATATCAGGGAAGAGAGATCAAAAGCGGCGGTGACGCCTGCGTGTCGATCCTCATCGGCGATAACGCCCACTGATCGATCTTCAGCATTTAAATCCTGTGGGTGCGAAGTGCCTGCGGAAGCCATGAGAAAGGAGAAAGTAATCGTACAAAATAAAAGAACGAGAGATTTTCTGATTATGAGAAAAAGAGGTGGAGATCTATGGGTATTTATAGTGAATTAGCAGGAGTTCAAATAGGGAAAGGAATCAAAGTTCTGACCAAAATCAGAGTTTGATTAGAGTCCAAACAGGACTTGGATATTTATTTAAAATCCTTTTCCTATTCTAATGCTAATTCCTACCCAAATTAACATCCAAATAACAAATAATCCCACTTAAAAAGAAAAAGTCCAAAGTATTTTGAAATTCATTACAAATAAATTAAAGAATTCCAAAAACTTTGGAGGGGGTTATGTAGACACTAAAAATAATTAAATAAAATTATATAGAAACCACGATGGGAGAACCCGAGAGTGCAACCCGGGAGAGCTCCCGCGAGTTGCTACCCGCAGGAGGATCCCGCGGGATGCAACCCGCGGGACATCCCGCGGGTTGCTTCCCGCGGGAGCTCCCGCGGGTTGCATCCCGCGGGAACCGCGGGAGCCTCCCGCGGGTTGCAACCTGCAGGAGCTCCCGCGGGTTGCCACCCGCGGGAGAGATCCCGCGGGGTGCATCCCGCGGGAGCTCCCGCGGGAGCGATCCCGCAGGTGCCAACCCACGGGTTATTTTCCGTATTTTTGTTTTATTTTCTTTGCTGATATTCCGTGATCCGATTTTTCAGGAGCGAATCAATCCGGATTTCAAGTTCTCTCAGTCTATAAAATACAGGATTGGACTCAAGAGAAGGGGACTTTTCTTTGGAGCTGGCAGAGCGATTCTTCACAGACGGTTGAGAGAGATCAGAAGGAGCGGGTTTTCTTCACAGATCCCCTTCCAAGTTGGATAGTCAACGGAGGCAGCAATAAGACTCCACCGCCACCCGTACCCACTTAAAAAAAGGGAATCCACCAATATTCTCGTTCTTGTGACTCCTATTTTCTCTTTGTAATCTAAATTCTCATTGTAATTCATCAATTTTTCAATGGAATCAAAAATGCAATTTTCGGGCGTACATAAATGACAAGTTAGATTTATAAAAGTATACATTAGAATCTAGAGATTTTAAATTGAGTAGGTCTAAAACAGAGTATATGGAGTGTAAATTTAGTAAACGATGGACCATAAACTATAATGTTGTAAAACTGGATAGGCAAGAGATACAAATGAACAGTTAGTTTAGATATTTAGATTCTATTATTCAGAATGATAGAGAGATCGATAATGATATTAACCATAGGATACAAGCTGGCTGGTTGAAATGGAGGAGGGCAACAGGAATTTTATGCGACCATAACATTCCGTTAAGATTAAAAGAAAAATTTTATAGGACTGCTATTAGGCCAGTTTTATTATATGGTACGGAATGTTGGGTTATAAAGAAACGTCATTCACAGAAGATAAGTGTAACTGAGATGCGCATGCTCCGTTGGATGTGCGGCAACACTGGGAGAGATAAAGTGAGAAATGAAGATATTCGTGCTCAGGTAGGTGTAACTCACATCGATGAGAAGATGCGAGAAAAGCGCTTACGATGGTTTGGTCATGTGCAACGTAGGCCTACAAGTGCACAAGTTCGAAGAGGGGAGTTTATCAATGTAGAACAAGTTAAAAGAATGAAGAGAAGACCGAATAAAATATGGATAGATGTGATACGCAAAGATATGGAGTCTAGAGGTTTAAATAAGGAGATATTACTTGATAGAAATGAATGGAGAAGGAATATCAAAGTGATCGATCCGGCGTGATTCTTTTTTTGGTTCATGTAGCCTACCCCAAATACTTGGGATAAAAGGCTTAGTTGTTGTTGTTGTTGTTTATTCATGGGAAGGGGCAGTGACCAAGTGTTGATTAAAGAAAAGGAAGAATATTATTTTGTCTGTTTAAGGGTGTGTATTGTGTCATTGCTGGGGATTTTACATGCAATTAAAAAAATATTGAACATACAATGCCATCAACCTGAAATAAATATTTCCTTTTGACGATAAAGGTAATACTGAAATATGTATGTAAAATCACATGCCTAGATACAATAAATACAAAATAAAAAGTTACATTTTAAAACAAAGATGTCTTCTAATTTCATTTGTATCTCACAGCTTAGAGTACATATTTTCATCCATATAGGAAAATGGATTGCATGTCTCCTTTCATGTTTCAAAAATACTTTACCTTATGACTAAACTATAAAAGATTTCATGTGATAAAATCAATTAAATACAATTTAAATATACTAAAACTTTACAACATAAAAGAAGCTATATATGTTTCTCCTTTCAAACATTATTTGCCATAACTTCTCATCCTCATCTCCTACCCTTCCCATTTCATTCTCATCCTTCCCTCCTACTATTGTTGCAAAGGCTTCTCAAGCTATCTTCCTTTTGATAGTTTTTTAAATTTCTTTACAATTACTAGAGACCTACAACTGTTTCTACTTGAGTGATCTCAAATTAACTGACAAATATACCAAGTTTATCCTCATTGTCCCACAAATATGAAATTGTGTTCATCTCTGATGACAATACCAATATTCTCCATCAGGCTCTCTTATAAACTTCTCAATGTAAAGTACGTATTTCGTCAGCCAATAATGCAATCCAACATACAAAGAGCTAATTTTTTGTGTTCTACGCCGAGTATTAACAAAAAGAACTCCTAGATAGTTCACTACTTCAGTGACATGATAAAGTTTGTGGGTTCACATCACCTAAATGATTGCTTGAACCAAAATAGCAATTGCAGCAAGAAGGCATGATCTCTCTGTTCTTTGGAAGGTTTGAATTTCCCCTCCTATTGAAATAGAAATGCATGATTAGATGAGTCATCCTAATAATCTGTTGTTCATTCAATATACAATATACAAGAGTATATTAAAAGTCAGCATAGTTCCATCTGAAATTAACTATCATGCCAAAGCTAGCTTAGTGAGATACAGATACATAAAATAAATAAATGTAAACAGTAAAGTAGAATAAAGAATCTGAATGATTCTGAATGAGATATATTCTTTATGTAAATCCTGTTCTCAATTAGGACTATTAAGAACCAACTGTTCATGGTTAATTTATCAACTAGCATATCCTATCTTGTGCTCTCAAGCCAAGTTTCCTTTAGTCAACTTATAGTCCAGGTCAATTATTCAACTATCATCTTCTATCTCATCCGAATAAGTGAACTCAGCAATCCAGTTGCATGTGACCAAACTATCTATATGTTTTACCATATTCTTCTTCAATTACTTCCAACTCTAGTTTCTCAATTGTGCACTCATCTTCCATTATTATAATCCACTGATTTATGGACATTTTCTTTCTTAATAGCCAGCATTCTTAATCTTAAAGCTTGAGTGGTCATATAGCCTATTTATAAAAATTTCTTTTAAATTTTCTTCTGATATTTTATTTTTTTTTAAAAAATTGTGAGTGGGTTTTTTAGTATGGCTGGGGTTTTGAGAGAGAGTAAGATAATTGCACATAACATCCATGTAATGTAAGGGTGCCTTCATCAGTGATTTAAAGGTGGTTCACCACGTTGCCTCAAGCACCAAGGCGCCATTTTTTGAGCATGAAACTTGCTACTAACTACTAAGGCGAGCATCTAACTTATCTTTTCCGATGTTTTATTCAAGACCCTCCCTTTAGTTTAGTTTCCATGGCCTACTCCTGTGGAATCTTTACCATAGAGATAATATGAAATAGGCTACATATAGAATGAAATGAATGGTATTTAGGGAATCGTGCAACCTTTTATAATATTACCTTGTCTTTCTTTCATTTTCCTTCGACTGTCTTTATCTCGCGTAACCTTAAATTTTTTACTTGTATTTGATTTCATATAAACTACTTTTTGTGATTGGCTTTAATTTGATTTGATTACTTAGGACATCATCATAATGATAGATGATTCGATCCCTATTCTAGTACTTGTAAATAATCTAATCCATCTTCTTAGACTATCTTACGTCTAATCTCCTATATAGTAGCTATATATTTAAAACAACCATAACTACTATTTAGTATTAGGCATTTGCTAATTCTAGTTATGCACATTCATCTTCAATACTTTATTAACTTGAGTTCCGATGTAAATAACGAAATTAGATCATTATTTTGTTCTTAATATGCTTTATACTTTCTGTCTACTTTACAATTTGATTCACGGTCTTTAGCTCTATGCCTAAATTTATATTTTTCTAGGCCCACGATGTTATTTTTGAGGTTATGTCTTTAATGCCATTCAAATATAAATTGCTGACATGTATTAATTTTATAAAATAGTATATGATTACATACCATTCCATTTATAAATATTGTTTTGTAATTTTTTGAATATTTATGACACGCTTCCTTTAAGCGAGAATTTTTACTCAACGCCTCTTAACTTAAGTGATAAAAACACTTAGCCACCTTGGCCTCCTTCACCTTTGAAACACTAGCTTTCATATTAAGAGATTGCAATCTTTTAACTAATCTCAAGAGGTACACTATAGCCATGTTGATGTTGGTAACCGTTAGAAGGGAATTACACTCCAATTATGTTGCCGCGTTAAAATTGAAATTAAAAAGTACTCCTGCACCTCTTTTCACCAATAAATTGGGTTAAAGGTTTCAGTTAAAACAACCATACGATCATATTCTATTTATTAAACCCAACCAAACTCCATTACGTAGAACCCTATATTGCTCAAAGAGTTAGAAACCATAAGGCTATGCTTCGATGTTAAAGACAAAGTGTTTTGGAGTGTTTATAGAGTGTGTGTTTTGGAGTGTTTTAATGATACGTATTTTAAGGTGTTCTTACTATGGGTTTTGGGGTGTTTAAGTATCTGCTTGCAAATTTAGTTTCTCATGGATTTTTATGGGTTCCATAAACACATAAAAGACAAAAAAAATACCCTTCTACACAAAATATGTTTAAATTAATATAATTTTATCTGAAACAAAGTATCGTACTTTTGGACTGGTAATATGTCTCATTATATTATCCCTTATTTGTTCATTCCGCAATCGAATTAATTTTTTCCCTCAACATAGAAAAACTATCTTTCGAAATATTACTAAGTTTATTAGAAATTTGCATAATAACTTTTTGAGATTTTGATTGAAAAATTAAATAAACAAAAAGAACAATAATATGATAATTTGGAGAATTTAATAGAAAAATTTAAAAAGTAATAAATCATACTCACCTAAATTGAGAAGAAAATTCTAATTTCTCCAATAGAAGAAGAGATCGGATTGGAATTGAGTTGCACTGTAAAATCCTAAACCTTTTCTTTAAAGAAAATAAAAGACGGATTTTTTTTTTTTTTTTGCGCGAATAAATAGCGGCTTCTTTTGTTAGAGAAGACAACATGACAAGAAGTGGGAAAAAAATAAAATCACGGGAGAGGTTCGGATAAGAGGCACAAGAGACAGTTGAAACGATGGTAGTTTTGGATAAAATTTATAAACACTTCAAAACACCCCAATTTGGAGTGTTCTAAAAACACTTCAAAATACATGTTTAAGTGTTTTTGGGTGTTCTGAGAACACCCCAAAGTACTTATAAAAAAACTCACAAGCAAGGATTTTTTATAATACCTCATAACACATCACTTCAAAACACCTCAAAACACTTCATAACTAATATCCCAAACAAAGCCTAAAGTTCAAATAAAGAAATAACAGGATTGCTTGGGCAAAAAGAGATATTTTAAAGGCAAAGAGATGGAAAGATGTGACCTAACTTTAGCATTACACATCTTAGCTTTTGCATTTTAAGTTGTTTACAAAAAAAAAAATGTGTCTAACATGTTTGTAAAGTCCAAGTTTATGAATTTGTGAAGGTTGATGCCTCTTCAGGTGTAATGTACTTTACTGAGGAAAGCTTTACATCATTTAGATAGTAGATCCAAGTGTTTTGGGGGGGGGGGGGGGGGGAATTTCACCTTTTATTTGTTGAAACTCTTAATTCTAGTTGTTTTTTCCTTGAGAATGTGGTACTCTTATCATATAAATTTAAAGTATATAGGTAGAAAATTATATTACAATATCTTTGCAAAACCACTATAGTATGGTGTCTTGTTGCCAGTGTTTCTACAAGTCCCTTCTATGCAGATTCAATTGAAAGACATGATCCATTGGATCCTGCTTAGCCTCTTTGGACATATATAATATTTATCTATTAGTTAAAAATTGAATAGGGTAATTTTTACCTTAATTTAAGATTGACTCGCAGTTAGCAACTCAATTTGAGAAAGATTTTATTATTAATCAGATGTTTCCATTACTTTAAATTTCAATTGCATTATGATTACTATTATCATCTTTATTTAGGATTCAAGCTTATGGGAAACTATAGTTGATATATAACTTTTTATCAATTAATCGTGAGTAAATTGTTGAATGATTATGGGCTGAGTGACTGAATCCTTCTTGTTCTCTTATTCTTATTCTATATTTCTTCCCATCGAAGCATTCTACACTACCTTAAAAGGATAGGTGTCTACAGTTCAATTTATCCAAGAAAGAACTTTTCAACTTTTACCATTCCCTTTATCGGTCAATATATTAAAAAGTCTGAAACTTGACAGTATTTATATTTCAGACAGTCTTTATATTCCAATCTAAATATATAAATTTTACCCTAAAATTCCCCGAAAATTTGCAGAAATTAACAGTTATACCTATTCTTTTGGGAGAATCAACAATATCAGGAGAAAAAGCCTATTCCACATTCCTAATGAGATGAATGAGATTCTATGCTAACTAACAAGCACTATCTACTCCTCATAGCTTTTGTAAAGGAATGTCTCTATGAGATTCCAATCAAAAATTGAGGTCGCATCAGTTTCTGAAGCTTATAGCCGACACCATCATATTTGAGGTGAACGTAGAGATGGGGAGTGGCTATGATACTTGAGATTTTTTGTTGTTGTAGTTACGCAAAAAAATTAATTTTAATTTTTTTTCTTTTGTTACTTTGTTCTCAAAATTCATCATTATATTTGCCATATATTAGGTTATCCATGCTAGTTTACTCATTAATCCAATTAGGGTCAACCAAATAAGTTTATTACATCATCGATGGCCTTGAATACTTCCAAGACTTCTAACATTTGTTGATACCTCCTCCTCATTTCCCTAACAAATTTTAGGTTATAATTATAACCAAATCAGGATATAACAATTAATGCCACTTGAAAAAATAGAAGGCATAATGTGCACCTTTGCCAAAGAAACCAGTGACTTTTCCTCGAGTTCACTGACAGGAACAGACTTGCACGCAGCCTCTTGACGAACTGGGTCCTCATACTACATTCAACCAAAAATGCAATCAGAAAACTGAAATTGAAATAAAAAAAATAAATTAGTTAATATGTAGCGCAAGGAACTATTTGCATCAAATGTTGAAAAGGAATTCCCAGCAATAAATAGAAATATGCAAAAATCACGGGGGTGCAATTATGAATGTCTCACAACAAATGGCATCACCAATCAATAATCTATACAAATAACAAAAGTAAACTGAATAGATTATCACTAAATATGATAATAAATTCTCGAATCTGCACACTTCTATAATTAGAACCATAATTCACTGAGTTAAAATTTCAAGCAGAATTGAGTCTGCGTACAGATAAATAAATTTAGAAGCGCAAAAGGTAAATAATTTACCATGAGGACTTGCTTGACATACGGCCTCACCCTCCTTTCAAATGCCTCTCTATCTTCACTCGCCCGGTACTGCTGAAAGAACAGCGCCTCCTCCTCCGCCTACTCAAAAAATCAACAAAAATTACAACATTTTCATTATTTCAACAACAAAACAACCAAACTCAACGAACTCAACCGCCCACCTGCAAGATTCTAGCCAATTCTTCATCGGACTTGTCAAATTGGTCCAAAGACGACTCCTTTTTCTCCTCCACTTGCTCTTCTTGGATCGAAACCAAACGGAGCTTATCCGAGATGGACTCAAGATCAGACGACTCAGTTACGATCAAATTCTGATCCTCGACCAAAATCTTCAAAAGGGTTTTATTTAAGAATCCAAAATTGGGGCAAATTTACAGAAATTCAAGCAAGAAATAGGAATTCGAATTGAAAGGCCAGACCTTTTGCTCCTCGGGAAGGATGGAGGTCAGTGAAAAGATCTGGAATTTGAGCACCTGATGAATAACTTGAAGTCAATGAGAAAACTTATTCAATCAAAAATAAAAATTAAAAAAAAAAAAAATGTGCGAGGGAGAGAGAATTGGTACTTCGAGTCCATCGTCGGTATCGTAATCGATGGGGAATTGAGAGTCGTTGTGATGGATGATAAATTGGCGAGCCACCATTTTTTTTTGTCCCCTTAGTTTTTTTTTTTTTTTTCCTTAATTTTCTCCCTTTGTTTCTTTTGAAATGTTTGGGGAGACTGTTACTTGTGAGTTAAGGAGAAGCTTGACTCTTACGCAGACACAAATATTAATAAAAAAAGACTGCTGGTTCTCTGGGAGTTGCTAGGGAAGTTAAATATGCGCAGCATATTTTCCCCGTGTTGTAAATGCTTTACCGTATAGTATGTGGTGCTCAGTAGCAATGTGTGGTGCGCATTTAGAATCTCCTGAGTTGCTAGATGCGCCCCATATTTGTCCCACTAAGTTCCATGTAAATTACCCACTTTATTTATAAATTTTTCATTTATAAATTTGGATAAAATTATCTTTAGATTTTTTTCTTAGGGAGCTTCAGTACCTATTTTTCCACTTTTCGTTTATCCTAATAAGCCCCAATCCCTTAAACTCTCTCGTCGTTGCGCCGCAGAAAAAAAAAGGAAAAAAGAAGATGTGGAAGAAACGACTCCAAAACCTTAAATTTTCGCAAAAATTGAAATCTCATCGTTTGCATGTTATTCCAATTTTTTTTTATCTCAGTGACCGGTATTACAACACTGGCATAGAAACCCACTGGCCGAGACTGTGACCCCGGCATATTTATTTAATAGGCCGGTTTTCCCATCCCGATTAGGAATAATTGAAAATTAGATTAGACTCACCTAGGCGGATCCTACTAAAAATTGGATTATCAAATCCTAAATCAAAATCTAAACCCTACATCCTACCACTATTGAACAACATAGAAGTTCAAAATTGGAATGAGAGGAAGGAAATAGGGAAAATATCTCTGCGACGGGGCTCAACTCCACATCGTCGTGTCTTCTTCTTCACAGCATTGGACACGCTAACAGTGACAAGGTCAAACATCACTGAAGAGAGAGGGAGGAAAAAGAACAGAGTGGGGAGAATAAATAGAACGAAGAAGAGAGTGGGAAGGAAGAAGTTGGGAAAAAAAGGGATAGTTGGATAACATAATTTCCTAGCGAGTCCCATTTTTTCCTCTCAAATGTTTTCGGAGGCAAAACTGAAAAAATTACGGAGCTCACTAGGAAAAAAAGGGAGGAGTTTCTAGAGGGGCACACCATATTTCCTAGTGAGCCTACTTTAAAACTTCATACATATTACAAATTTGCTATCGATTTTTTTGAACTAAAATGTCCTTTCTTCAACCTCTTTTCTTTTTCTCTTCTAAAACTATAAATAACCCAAAAAAAAAACTTAAAATCCAAAACTATTCTATCAAATCTTCTCCTATATTAAATTATCTCATAAATTAAATTTGAAAATTGACTTTATTAGGTTTTTACTTACTCAAAAATCATAAAAACTGTGCGGATTGAAAAAAAATTATGAACCCAAAAAAACTCAAAGTCCGGACTAAGAGTCCGGACGGTCCGATATCCGTCCGGACTGGAAGTCCGGACGGTTAAGTTCTGTCTAGACTTCCAGTCCGGACTAAAATAATTCATCCGAACTAGAAGTCCGGACAGAACTCCACTGTCCGGACAGTTATAAATATATTTTTTTCGTTTTATTATTCATGAAGTCATTGTAGCATAGTTGTGAGTATTCTTATCTCACATGTGAACATCTTGAGTTCAATTCTTGTCAATAGCAAATCCCTTTTTATTTTATTTTGTTTTCCCAAATTAATATATTTTCTTGTGCAACTATTACAAATGTAACTATTACGAATCTAATTAAATTTTCTTGTGCAACAATTTTTGAGTATCATTCAAGAATACTGCAAACTTCTAATTAAATTTTCTAATTAAATTTAATAATTAAATTTTCTTATTACAAAATCAAACAAACTTCTCGAATAAATTTTTTGAGTATCATTCAAGAATACTGCAAACTTCTAATTAAATTTTCTTATTACAAAATCAAACAAACTTCTCGGCCAAACTCAAACTTTTAACTCCGTATCATTCAAGAATACTGCACTATGGCTGAAGATAACAGATTTTTGTTCTCTACGATTATCTTGCAATCATCTTGAACAAATAACAATTGTGTCAATTGAAAACCTTATAAAATATGGTCTCATGACCAAAACTACTAGCCGCATGCTTCAGAATTCGAGGACACCAAGCCCGCAATCGAACAAAGTGATTAAAAAAGAAGTTAGTACGAACTGCCTCTACAAAATGATGAATAATACTCAAACTACAAATATTTTAACTAGATTCCACATTGTCAGCAGCTCTTGATTCCACATTGCCCAAGAACTGCCTCTCCAAAGTCTGCGCTAGCTCCTTCGTAAGTGTCTTGTATAAATCTACATTCGCACTATCAAGCAACAAAAGTAAGACCGTCGGTTCAATTTTTCTCTCGTCCATTTCATCATGCAACTACCTAGCTCTGCACAACCCATGAATAAAGCATGTAAACAAAACGACCGTCGGTTCAATTTTTCTCTCTCCCATTTCATCAAACAGCTTGCGGGCATCATCAACTCTCCCGTCCTTACTCAAGCCATCTATCAGAGTGTTGTAAGTGCAAGCATCGGGGCTCATCTTGCGGAATACTCGGACGGCGGTGTCCAGCGTCTTCGCAGTGCCGCACAGTGCCTTGATGAGTACATTGTACGAGGCAACAGTTGGTTTGATTCTTTGCTCCAAAAAATAGACAAAAAAAATTAATTTGCTAAATAAGGAAGAGATCTCACCCATCTAGACTCAAGAAGGAACGGTGGGGCGGCAGGCGATCGGCATGGGTTAGATCGGCGACGAGATTGGCGGGCAACTCGGAGAGAGAAGCGAAATTGGATGGAGGAGGTAGAAAAAGGGAAGAGGAAGGAAAATAAGAGAGGTGGAGAGGGAAGCAAGAGAGCAGAGGTGGCCGGAGAGGAGAGGGAGAGAAGAATGGAGGTTGAGAGAGAAGGAAAGGAAAAAGGGAGAAAAAGAGAGGGAGTGTAATTTCGGATTACTTGGTGTGCTCACTAGGAAAATCCTCTCTTTTGAAAGGAGAGGATGAGCTCACTAGAAAAACTGGACTCACTAGAAAAAATGGTGTGCTCCTTTGGAAGCTCCAAAAAAGGGACGGGTTTAAAAGTATCCTAGGCTCACGAGGACAAGTATGGGGCGCACTTAGCAACTCCCAGGTTCTCCTTGGGCTTAAATTGCAAGGAAAGTCTTGGGCTGTTCATGGGCTTGCCTAAATTAAGGATATGAGCCTATGAGCTACGCCATAAAAAACTCAAAGCTCTTCGTCTGATAATAATTTTGTCAAGAAGAGTGAGAGATGTTACTGAAAATTCTACTATTTCGTTATTTTCCATAAGTAATCATCACCGTGTGAGTTGGTCAGCTAGATTGTCTATAATCCAAGCTCTTCTCCTAATGTTATCTACTACTAACATATGCATATTCAAATGTTATCTACTACTGACATATCTAAAAGGCATCATTTTTAGTGTATTGAAGTCATGATTGTGTTATGATCATAAAGTCCATGTTTTATAAGATTTTCTGCTTGGGTTCATAATCTTAAAACTATTCAATGCCATTTATGTTAGGTGAAGGTTCTGGCCAGAATGAAGAACGCTCTTTCGGTTGAGATAAACCTAACAACTCATACTAAAAATTAACTTCTAGCATTATGATTGTTATGGTACGAGCTGCTTGCGGATCTATATCGGACAAGTCTACGGATCAATTTTTGCTCCGTGCTAATCATAATTTTGAATTACAAAATAAAATTTTTATTTTAAATTTAAAATTTTGAATATAGCAGGCAAAAAATTGACATATGAACGCGCCTATTATCATCTCTGCATCTCACTTGAGTTCATACTCCAGGTTCCGATGCCAGCTACTGAGAGACCACCATCAATACCAACTACCAAGAGGTCGACAGTGTCCACATTGCAGATCAAGGGCGGTCAGTTGCGACCGTGCTTCAGTTTGGCGAGGTGCCTGCATATCATAGCAGGAGTAGAATGGAAGAGAGATGGAGGATTGAACAAGGTTTAATACAGGGAGATCTTTTATCTTCTCTACTCTTTGTGCTGGTGATAAATGGTCTCAACAATATGACTAGGAAGGCGGAGACCATTTGAATGATCCAAACACTCTCAGTTTCCTTGGCTTTTATCAATCTATAATATGCCGAAAATACTCCTTGTGCTGATGATTTTTGTAGCATATATTTCTAAGTTTGATATATTTCTAAACTATATATTGATGGGTCATTTATCCTTCTACTTGTGCAAAATGCATAGTGATTCCATATCTATACCCTTATCATATGCAATATCAAGTGCATAGTGATTCCATATCTGTAACCCTTATCATATGCAATATTTAATATGATCGCCTCAGCCAACATTTGGTTTGTTGGTTAGGTCTGATTTGTTCAACTGTTTCACTCGTCCAAATTATTTATTTGATGATTATTTGTCTTAATCAAGTATACATCATATGCATTCTTCTAATAAAAATATATCTGTTTATTTGTTTGATAATTATTGTCTAGTTTCAAACCCTAGCAGTCCAGAACTCTGAACATACATAAATTGTTAAAATCAAAATTATCACATTTCCGTAAGTAAATTCACATAGAAAAAGCTCTCAAATGCTTCATAACTCTGTTAATATACAATAACAATCACAGAAAGTTGACAGAAAAAGAAACAACAAGACACAACATACCAGCAGCAATATCAGATTTCTGTTCTGTATGATTTCAACAAGGAGGCAGCCGATGAAACTGAATGACTCGAATTCGTGGCGTAGCCAGTGGACACAGAACCTGCAGATGTTGGATATGACGATGATGTACCGAGCATATCCAGTGCAGGCACAACAAACGTTGGCACTGGCATCGTAGACGGAAGATTTGGCAGCGGAGCATCAAAGTTAAGAACACTGATGGCTTGTCTGATCATTGGTCGAACGATATAGTCTGGATGCGCGCACCATAGCCCCACGACCATCAACTGCTCCATCTCCTTCCTGTCAAAATCGTTGTTCAGTTTCTCATCAGCGGCTTCCAGGATCGTCCCTTGCCCGTAGAGCTCCCATACCCACTGGACCAGCTTGGCCCTGCCAAACTCCACGGGCTTTTGGCCACAGGCAATTTCAAGAGCAACTACTCCAAAGCTATAGACATCAGACTCTTTCCTTGCCCTTCCAGTGGTTACACTCTCAGGGGCCAAGTATCCCAGGGTACCCGCAAGCATAGTCGTCTGCGAGCCAATTTCATGGTCTACAAGCCTAGCCAGCCCGAAATCGCCTAGCTTAGCTTCGAATTCTGAATCCAGCATCACATTGCTTGGTTTGATGTCACGGTGCACCACACACTGCTCCCATTCTTCGTGGAGATAGAGCAATGCAGATGCCAGGCCGAGAGCAATCTTGTATCTCACAGGCCACGGCAAGAATCTGTCTTGGCTGTAGAGATGAGTATCGAGGCTTCCGTTGGGCATAAACTTGTAAACTAGTAGGAATTCACCTTGCTTGTGGCACCAGCCGACGAGCTGTACTAAGTTGCGATGCCTCAACCGGCTGATTATCCTGACCTCAGACTCGTACTCCTTCTTCCCTTGTTGAGAACCTGCGGACACCCTTTTGATTGCAACTTCTTCTTTATTCAGGAGACCTTTGTATACCTCCCCAAATCCTCCTTGCCCGAGTTTCCCCTCTTGAGCAAAATTATTCGTTGCAGAAGCAAGCTCATTAAAAGTGAATCTCTTGGGCCCTCTTTCCTTCTCAAACTCACCGTCCATGGTTTCATCGATATCAGATTCATCTTGCTCCGCTGATCTCCCAGTCTTCTTCTTCCTCCCGTAAACAAACCAGACAACACCTGATGCGGCCACTAAGGCACCAACAGAGACGGTCAAGCCTACAATAAGCCCAACCTTACTCTTCGATCCCTCTATATCATCTTCAAGACTAGAACTGAAATCCCAAGACCAGATTTCATGTATCTCGGCCGCTTTGCCCGTTGTACCCGAGAAGCCAATGACTACTTGCTCAGGTAGAATTTTACGCAAATCGACATTATATGTGAGGCTTGAATTGCCACGGAAGACAGGATTATCAGCATAAGTCAAGAACACGCTCAAATTCTTAGTATTTGAATTGTAACTGACCCATGCATTCGCAAGCCGGCCATCCTTGATGCTGCTGTTCCAGGTAACATTCACAACTGACACAATAGAGTTGACATTGATTCCGACATGATCAGCACTGGGATCCCAGCCATTCTTATAGCTATCAAACTCCACGGCCACCAGACTATTCTCCGACTTCTTGATTGCACTGCTTTTCCTGAACAGACCCAGCCAGCCTCCTCCCGAAAACTCGGGAATAACCAAAGGATGAGATGAGAGGAAGAAGGCCAGGCCATCTCCGGAGTAAGATTTTTTCAGAGAGTCGATCCTGAATGAGAAGTGCGTGGTGAAGTTCGTCACCTGGCCAGATTTTGAGTCCCACAGGAGTACTGGTTGCTTGTAAACTGCTCTCCCCGAGCTATTGGTGATGTTTTCGCCCAAGGTGCTCTTGGTGAGCATGATATTCTTGTTGAGGAACGCATCGCCTTGCAAATCTATGGAAGAAGATACAGTTGTCTGATTGAAACTCGAGAAATTGAAGAAGATGGGGCTTGCAGAGGGGAGGGAAATAGACATGAAGAAGATGAGAAGGAATTTAGAGTTGCAAAGAGACATGGTTGAACGCCTGAAACTGTTTCAGCCTTTGATTGAAATTTTGTCTGAAACATAAACTGATCAGAGCCTAATATATTTGAATTATCTAAGAAATAGTCTAAAGGCAATAAATTGAATTCTAGATGACATGAAAATTTGGTAGGAATGGTGCTAGCTTAGGCAGACTGTACTTGCAGATGAAAAGTTAAACAGATGAGGGATTGTTTGTATAAATCTAGAAGAATAGTTTATGCAACTATATAAAGGAACTCAACTTAAGATGTAAAGGAGAAAGAGATATATATATATATATATATATATATATATATATATATATATATAAAAGACTTCGTCAATTTCTTGATTTGATCAAAGTCTTTATCATCACTTGGATTGCAGCTACAAATTTGTGAGCTGAGTCTAACCTTTCATATATATATATATATATATATATATATATATATATATGGCATAGGCTTAACATTAATGATATTAATGGCGAGGTTCAAACGAGAAAAGACTTACGGTGGATACCTACCTAGGCACCCAAAGACGAAGAAGGACGTAGCAAGCGACGAAATGCTTCAGAGAGTTAAAAATAAGTATAGATCCAGAAATTCCTGAATAGGTCAACCTTCGAACTGCTGCTGAATCCATGGACAGGCAAAAGAGAACCTGACGAACTGAAACATCTAGTAGTCAGAGGACAAGAAAACAAAAGTGATTCTCGTAGTAGCAACGAATAGATCCTCTCTCTCTCTCTCTCTCTCTCTCTCTATATATATATATATATATATATATATATATGAAAGGTTAGACTCAACTCACATATTTGTAGCATCAATCCAAGTGATGATAAAGACTTTGATCAAATCAAGAGATTGACGAGGTCTTTGCATACAACTGCCAATTTTCAATCAGAGACGTCCTTATTCAGTCATCACGCTAAATTATGCGAATATTGGAGAAATTCAAATAGTTGAACATTGGAAGAGTATTATTTTATATAGAAACCTGATGAAACGCCTTTTCATCTGCAAAAGTCTTGGATTACTGAATAGACGAATAGGTTGAGCTTGTTCTGATTTTGCACAGAAGTTTCCACATCTGTTATTTCTGCAATACCCATGTATAACGATGTTCCTCGTAGTTCAGCAATAAAAGACCCAGTATTAGGTGATCTAAAAATTTTATTAACAAAATTGCGATATTAAAAATTCAAATTCTGACCAAGAGACATCAATCAACTTCATATCTATGAATCGGTACATGGTCCCTGTTTCTACGTGTTCATATAATACATAATGTTGCACTCAGTGGTTCTCATTCTTGTTCGTCCATTACCCATACTGTGTGTGGCCGTTTGAACATGTCAAGGAAAACAGTACAGAGTGTTCTAAACCAAAACTAAACGTAGGGGTTCTTGTAGAGGTTTTGTATGTCAGCAATTTTATAATGTCTCCAAGAACTTTAATAACTAGAAAATTCTTTTACTCCAAATGAAAAGAATTTTATCCCACCGAAAATATTCTCAAAAAGACGTCCTACTGATAATGTATAGTTTTTCTTTTATAGAAGAACGGTAGGTATATCCCCCCACGTTTCATTAATAATAAGTACTTAATGAAACAGGCACAAGGTAACTATTACATATATTTATAGTTAATACGCTCATATGGTCCAAACATAATAATGAAAGTGCATTCGGTTTAGTGAGAAAAACAAAGGTGTAAGCTGTGAAGAGTTAAGAAATAAAATCATGCATCTTTCTGTGTTATCAATTGAAGATAGGCCAACAGTTTGCTGAAGAGTATTCACCTACATACAATTATACAACAACAACAACTAAGCCTTTTATCCCAAGTACTTGGGGTAGGCTACATGAACCAAAAGAGAATCACGCCGAAACGACCACGTTGATAATCATTCTCCATTCATTCCTATCAAGTAATATCTCCTCATTTAAACCTTTAGAATCCATATCTTTTCCTATCACCTCCATCCATATTTTTTTCGGTTTTTCCTTCGCTCTTTTAACTTGTCTTACATTGATAAACTTTTCTCGTCGAACTGGTCTATTTGTAAGTCTACGTTGTATATGACCAAACCATCGTAAGCGATTTTTTCGCATCTTCTCATCTATAGGGGCTAAACCTACCTTAACACGAATATTTTCATTTCTCACTGTATCTCTCTTAGTATTGCCGCATATTCAGCGAAGTATACACATCTATGTTACATTTATCTTCTGTAAATGACGTTTCTTTATAGCCTAGCATTCCGTGCCATATAATAAAACTGGCTTAATAGCAGTCCTATAAAATTTTTCTTTTAACCTTAATAGAATGTTACGGTCGCATAAAACTCCCATTACACTCATCCATTTCAACCTGTCAGCTTGTATTATATTATTGACATCATTATCAATCTCTCTATCATTCTGAATAATAAAATTCAAATACCTAAACTAACTGCTCATCTCTTGTTGTCCTGTGTTACAACACTACAGTCTAGGATCCATCGTTTACTAAATTTACACTCCATATACTCTGTTTTATACCTGCATACAACTATCATAGGTTAAAAAAAATTTAGATACGCCAACAGCTTACCAAAGAGTGCTCACCTACATACAACAATCATCGGTAAAATAAATTTAAATACTTAGAAATTGAGCATTACTTCATATGTAACTATTCCTATATGTTAACCCTTGCGTACAAAGCATGCATACCATGAAAGTATAAGCTAGAGAAGTATATTTCATAAACACAAGCCATTTTCAGTAAATATTGAACCATAATTGATCAGGCAGAACAGCTACATTCTGTAAAAAAAAATATTTTGATGAATACCTTATGCTGAACTTATCATTAGATAATTACACTTCTTTTTGTGTACTTTCAGCAAATACGTGAAATAGCACCCTCCATCATGTTGAATGTATTGAATAGATCAAGTACTGTTATAACTGTTAAGTTCGAAACCAGACATACTACGTATTTAGAAAAGGAAATAAACTTTGTAAATAAGTAAAAAAGACATTACCGGAAACCGATAGGAACTGAAGGTCAAGTCTAGTATTGAATGTTGTGTCCTTAAGACCGATTCACCATACACTATATAGATTTCTAGAACTCAATAGGCGTCATTCTCCCAAAATACAACGAACGCATAACAATTGGAAGGAAACAGCAATATAATTATATGAACGAACCAAATTTAAAGTTATACTCTGTTGTATGAATGGAAAAATGCTTAATGAAATTCTGTTGTAAGAAAACAAATTTCTTCTAGTTGTTTATGAAATATAAATGCATGGCCTAAAAGACAACCCTTTATGACAAAATGGTGTGAATCGCATGATTTGAATTCAAATGGTGCCTGAACAGTTATAATTGTTCAAGTAGTCGCAACTCTTCATGTTTAAATTTTAAATACAAACTCATTGGCAAAGTTGTGCTTGAATCGTTGTAATTTTTCAAGCAATTTACACCCGTTAATGTTTGAATTTCAAATTCATACCCGCTGGCTAAGTGGTGTCCAAACTATTGTAACCATTCAAATGGTTACATCGCTTATTTTTTAATTATCACATAATTCAACCATTAACACATTTTAGAATAGCGAACATGCACAGCCGTTCATGTATTCTCTTTTAAGCCAGTTTACATTTGCTCTATTCATGGATTTGAATAAGTTAATCTACCATAATTGATAGATTCTCATATCTTTTCGGCTCAAAAAATACCCAGATTCAAAACATGAATTCTAACAAATCTCACCAGAACTTTCACACTTTCCCATAGCATTTCTGCACTTTGCAGCTTTCCCTGATAAACGAATATTTTCAAAAGGCACAGATATTGATGCTATGTGCTAATTTCATAAATGTGCAATTTTCTTTTTGTTTCAAGCAAAAAACCTTGCAATGATTAAACTTAATCTGAGTAGTAACCACTGCTGATGAACTGAGAGGCTCCAGTTTCCTTCAAAATTCAACAGAAAAAGACCCCAAATGCCATTATTACTCTCTTTTAATGATCAAGCAGATAAAAAAGTTATTGATAAAATGTGATCCTAATTACCTTGAACCACCCATCGGAATATTTCCTGTCATTTTCCTGCCAAAATCAAAGGGAAAAAAAATTGTACTGAGCTTTATCAAAACTAGGGATTTCGAGATAAAAAGAAATTGAGAGAAGTGAACCGTGAGATACCTAGATTGACCGCCAGCCATCTTGAAATCTTTTAAATGCTCCCAAAAGGAAACAAGAAAATATTTTTAGAAAACAAGCAAAAATCGAAAGAAGAGTAAAAAGGTGGGGTTTATAAGTTTTCTTACCATTCTTGGGAACTTGATTCTCACCGTGGATTCGAGTTGCCATGACACTGGACCTCGTGTCTTTGCCCTAATCTGAAAAAGCACACAATGAGGATCTGATGAGTAGAATTCACAAAAATTTAATTGATTTTTAGGTTTTTTTCTTTTTTTTTTAAAAAAAGGGGTTTTTACATTTCGATCCCATACTTCATTAATAATTACATATCAATTTCCCAAAACTTAATATTCTGAATTTAGTCTCCACGATATTTAAGTTACTCCAGTTCAGTCCCCTGGGTCACCTCCATTAGCAAATTTAAGTTTACTCGTTATACCCTTGGAAATGGACATAAAAGGGAGAGAAAAAGCAGTTAATTTCCTCCATTCTTCTCTCTTTCCCTCCTCCTTCTTCCTCTCCTCTTGGTTGGGTTCACCTTGTCATTCTTAACATCTCTTTCTCCCTCAAAATGCTCTTGAAATAATAGTTGGCAAACTTCTCTCTACTCATAGCTTTCTCTACTCATAGCATTAAAGATTGTGAAATACAGCTACACATCCAGGTTCAGGAAGAGCATAAATACAAGGATAATATTTGTCTCTATGAGTCAAATGATGACAAGAGAAGGTGTGCTATATGAGAAGAAGAGATTGAATACTAGAATTGTTTCTGACGTTTGTAACTAGACTAGAAGAGCATTAAAGATTGTGAAATACAGCTACACATCCAGGTTCAGGAAGAGCATAAATACGAGGATAACATTTGTCTCGATGAGTCAAATGATGACGAGAAAAGGTGTGCTATATGAGAAGAAGAGATTGAATACTCAAATTGTTTCTGACGTTTGTAACTTTGAATCTCTGGAAAATGCACAATAAAAATGCTGCCCTTATCATAGTTATATACCCATGTTATTAAAAGTCATTCTCTCTTTTTACCTTGTTTCAATGTAATTGTAGTTTGCAAATACAATTTGCAACAAATAAAAAAGAAAAGGAAATTTTGAATTTTGGGGGAACTCCTTATCCCCATGCAAATTAATAGTTGCAATCAAACCAATTCTGAGATTTTGCATGGAGATTAGGATTTTCCACCAAAATTCAAATTTTACCTCTACTTGCAATTACAAAGTGTATCTGAACTTACATTGAAATAAACAATCCTAAACAAGTAATAAGTATTGCAGCATCTAGAAAGGCACACATGTGAGGTGCTTCTGAGGTAAAATGCCTTGAAAAGCTCAAACCATGAGGCATATGCTTTGACATAGGGGGTACAAATGACATGCACACCTCCCGCCTCCTTTTGCATCTTTTATGTGAGGCGTGCATTTTGTAAACCAGCAAAACTGGTCCTTTTTAGTTTGTCTAATGGTCAGACAGCAAGTCTAAGGGGCTAGAACTTCTTTTTAAGAAAAAAATATGTTAAAAGAAACATATACATACATTAAAGTAAAGATTGAGCATAGGTACCTGATCCATTATTTACTTTAGTTTTTTATCTTTTTATATTTTGTAATAATGTTTATTAAATTCATAATAAAATTATGTTCGTGAGGATTATATAGCACACCTTGAGAGTTGAGATTTATATGCTTGTCCAAGGCATCACCTTGTGAATTCCCCATTCTAAACAGGCACATAATTTGTCTTTCGCCTTACACTTGGACAATGGAACTATTGACTATGCAACCACAATATAACATGGCGATATGTGAATTACGGGGTCATGATTATGATGGTAGCCATATAAGTACCCTTATCTGTAGAAGTATTCCTTTATTTTCAGATAATCCAAGTAATTCCTTTGTCAAAATCTGGTCATTCTAGCAACTTCGAATCCGTTCTTGCACCATTTGGTGCCTGTCCAACAGGCACTATACAACCTTGGTCTCTAATTATCAACCATTCACCATGACTCTTTCAGTTCCTATATTAAATAGTCATTATATGCATTTATTACTTCCCTTCAGTACTATCACATGACTCACATCTTATCAAGACTAAAGCAGAGTATAGTTTGACTAATATCTCAGATGAGTCTCCTCTGCTCTGTGTATAAGTATCGCATGAAGCAAATGGTGTAAGCCCACAAAAGATGCAGATATAAGTTTGGCTAGAAATACCACAAACTGAATTTTAAGTCTTTGTATCTACCTATAAAGCTCAACACGAGAACCACCATAATCAATTTCAGAAGGAACTGGAGCACCCATCCCTATATTGCTGGTTTCACTGCCACAATTATCGCAAGGAGGTGAATTGACCCACCTGTAATAAACATTTTTTGAAAGGGAAACAAGTATCAGTACAATACAATGGTTCAATAATGAAATTAAAGCAAGGAGGAACTACATATTCAATCTCAATAAAAGTAAACAATCCTTAAGAACTTAGGCTTCAGCATCTCTTCCTCTTCAAAAAAGAGTGCTTTTGCAATGGATAATGAACGTATGTCTTCTCCCTTGCAAACAGGCTCCGCTTCTGATTGAGTATAGGTGTTAACTGGTGGCTTGGGGAGAAATGGTGGAAAGGATATGGTCAGAACAACCATTACTCGCTTTAAAGAAGTAGCTGTAGCCGATGGTTCTTTGAAATTATTGTATATTCATGGGAAGGGGCAGTGACCAAGTGGTGATTAAAGTAAAGGAAGAATACTATTTTGTCTGTTTGAGGGTGTGTATTGTGTCATTGCTGGGGATTTTACATACAATTAAAAAAATATTGAACATACAATGCCGTCAACCTGAAATAAATATTTCCTTCTGACGATAAAGGTGATACTGAAATATGTATGTAAAATCACATGCCTAGATACAATAAATACAAAATAAAAAGTTACATTTTAAAACAAAGATCTCTTCTAATTTCATTTATATCTCACAGCTTAGAGTACATATTTTCATCCATATAGGAAAATGGATTGCATGTCTCCTTTCATGTTTCAAAAATACTTTACCTTATGACTAAACTATAAAAGATTTCACGTGATAAAATCAATTAAATACAATTTAAATATAATAAAACTTTACAACATAAAAGAAGCTATATATGTTTCTCCTTTCAAACATTATTTGCCATAACTTCTCATCCTCATCTCCTACCCTTCCCTTTTCATTCTCATCCTTCCCTCCTACTATAGATGTAAAGGCTTCTCAAGCTATCTTCCTTCTGATAGTTGTTTTAAATTTCTTTACAATTACTAGACCTACAACTGTTTCTACTTCAGTGATCTCAAATTAACTGACAAATATACCTATTTTATCCTCATTGTCCCACAATATGAAATTGTGTTCATCTCTAATGACAATACCAATATTCTCCATCAGGCTCTCTTATAAACTTCTCAATGTAAAGTACGTATTTCGTCAGCCAATAATGCAATCCAACATACAAAGAGCTAATTTTTTGTGTTCTACGCCGAGTATTAACAAAAAGAACACCAAGATAGTTCAGTACTTCAGTGACATGATAAAGTTTGTGGGTACACATCACCTAAATGATTGCTTGATCCAAAATAGCAATTGCAGCAAGAAGGCATGATCTCTCTCTTCTTTGGAAGGTTTGAATTTCCCCTCCTATTGAAATGCATGATTAGATGAGTCATCCTAATAATCTGCTGTTCATTCAATATACAATATACAAGAGTATATTAAAAGTCAGCATAGTTCCATCTGAAATTAACTACATGCCAAAGCTAGCTCAGTGAGATACAGATACATAAAATAAATAAAAGTAAACAGTAAAGTAGAATAAAAAGTCTGAACGAATCTGAATGAGATATATTATTTATGTAAATTCTGTTCTCAATTAGGACTATTAAGAACCAACTGTTCACGGTTAATTTATCAACTAGCATATCCTATCTTGTGCTCTAAAGCCAAGTTTCCTTTAGTCAACTTATAGTCCAGGTCAATTATTCAGCTATCATCTTCTATCTCATCCTAATAATTGAACTCAGCAATCCAATTGCATGTGACCAAACTATCTGTATGTTTACCCATATTCTTCTTCAATTACTTCCAACTCTAGTTTCTCAATTGTGCACTCATCTTCCATTATTATAATCCATTGATTTATGGACATTTTGTGTCTTAATAGCCAGCATTCTTAATCATAAAGCTTGAGTGGTCATATAGCCTATTTATAAAAAAAAAAAAAAAAAAAAAATCTTCTGATATTTTTTCTTTTTTTTTTTAATTTGCAGGTGGGTTTTTTAGTACGGCTGGGGTTTTGAGGGAGAGTAAGATAATTGCACATAACATCCATGCAATGTAAGGGTGCCTTCATCAGTGATTTAAAGGTGGTTCACCACGTTGCCTCAGGCACCAAGGCGCCATTTTTTGAGCATGTAACTTGCTACTAACTACTAAGGCGAGCATCTAACTTATCTTTTCCGATGTTTTATTCAAGACCCTCTTTTTAGTTTAGTTTCCACGGCCTACTCTTATGGAATCTTTACCATAGAGATAATATGAAATAGGCTGCGTATAGAATGAAATGAATGGTATTTAGGGTATCGTGCAACCTTTTATAATATTACCTTGTCTTTCTTTCATTTTTCTTCGACTGTCTTTATCTCGTGTAACCTTAAATTTTTTAATTGTATTTGATTTCATATAAACTACTTTTTGTGATTGGCTTTAATTTGATTTGATTACTTAGTACATCATCATAATGATAGATGATTCGATCCCTATTCTAGTACTTGTAAATAATCTAATCCATCTTCTTAGACTATCTTCCGTCTAATCACCTATATAGTAGCTATATATTTAAAGCAACCATAACTACTATTTAGTATTAGGCATTTGCTAATTCTAGTTATGCACATTCTTCTTCAATACTTTATTAACTTGAGTTCCAATGTCAATAACGAAATTAGATCATTATTTTCTTCTTAATATGCTTTATACTTTCTGTCTACTTTACAATTTGATTCACGGTCTTTAGCTCTATGCCTAAATTTATATTTTTCTAGGCCCACGATGTTATTTTTGAGGTTATGTCTTCAATGCCATTCAAATATAAATTGCTGACATGTATTAATTTTATAAAATAGTATATGATTACATACCATTCCATTTATAAATATTGTTTTGTAATTTTTTGAATATTTATGACACGCTTCCTTTAAGTGAGAATTTTTACTCAACGCCTCTTATCTTAAGTGATAAAACACTTAGCCACCTTGATATGTTTAAATTAATATAATTTTATCTGAACCAAAGTGTCATCCTTTTGGACTGGTAATATGCCTCATTATATTATCCCTTACTTACTCATTCGGCAATCGAATTAATTTTTTTCTCTCAACATAGAAAAACTATCCTTCAGAATATTTCTAAGTTTATTAAAGATTTGCATCATAACTTTTTGAGATTTTGATTGAAAAATTAAGTAAACAAAAAGAACAATAATATGATAATTTGGATAATTTAATAGAAAAATTATAAATAGAAAAGTAATAAATCATACTCACCTGAATTGAGAAGAAAATCCTAATTTCTCCAATAGAAGAAGAAATCGGATTGGAATTGAGTTGCACTGTAAAATCTTAAACCTTTTCTTTAAATAAAATAAAAGACGAGTTTTTTTTTCTTTTTGCACGAATAAATGGCGACTTTTTTTGGAAGAGAAGACAATATGAGAAGTGGGAAAAAAATAAGATCATGGGAGAGCTTCGAATAAGAGGCACGAGAGACAGTTGAAACGAGAGTAGTTTTGGATAAAATTTCTAAACACTCCAAAACACCCCGAATTTGGAGTGTTCTAAAAACACTTCAAAATATATGTCCAAGTGTTTTTGGGTGTTCTGAGATCACCCTAAAATACTTATCAAAAAAATCACAAGCAAGAATTTTTTAGAATACCTCATAACACATCACTACAAAACACCTCAAAACACTTCATAACTAATCTCCTAAACAAAGCCTAAAGTTCAAATAAAGAAATAACAGGATTGCTTGGGCAAAAAGAGATATTTTAAAGGCAAAGAGATGGAAAGATGTGACCTAACTTTAGCATTACACATCTTAGCTTTTGCATTTTAAGTTGTTTACAAAAAAAAAAAAAGTGGCTAACATGTTTGTAAAGTCCAAGTTTATGAATTTGTGAAAGTTGATGCCTCTTCAGGAGTAATGTACTTTACTGAGAAAAGCTTTACATCATTTAGATAGTAGATTCAAGTGTTTGGGGGGTTTTCACCATTTATTTGTTGAAACTCTTAATTCTAGTTGTTTTTTCCTTGAGAATTCCGTACTTATTTCATATAAATTTAAAGTATATAGGTAGAAAATTATATTACAATATCTTTGTAAAACTACTATAGTATAGGTGTCTTGTTGCCAGTGTTTCTACAAGTCCCTTCTATGCATATTCAATTGAAAGACATGATCCATTGGATCCTGCTTAGCCTCCTTGAACATATATAATATTTATCTATTAGTTAAAAATTGAATAGGGTAATTTTTACCTTAATTTGAGATTGACTCACAGTTACCTTAATTTGAGATTGACTCGCAATTAGTAACTCAATTTGAGAAAGATTTTATTATTAATAAGATGTTTCCATTACTTTAAATTTCAATTGCATTATGATTACTATTATCATCTTTATTTAGGAATCATGCTTATGGGAAACTATAGTTGATATAAAACTTTTTATCAATTGATCGGGAGTAAATTGTTGAATGATTATGGGCTGAGTGACTGAATCCTTCTTGTTCTCTTATTCTTCTTCTATTTCTTCCCATCAGAGCATTCTACACTACCTTAAAAGGATAGGTGTGTATAGTTCAATTTATCCAAGGAGGAACTTAACAACTTTTACCACTCCCCTTATCGGTCAATATATTAAAAAGTCTGAAATTTGACGATATTTATATTTCAGACAGTATTTATATTCCAATCTAAATATATAAATTTTACCCTAAAATTCTCCAAAAATTGCGGAAATTAACAGTTATACCTATTCTTTTGGGAGAATCAACAATATCAGAAGACAAAGACTATTCCACGTTCCTAATGAGATGAATGAGATTCTATGCTAACTAACAAGCACTATCTACTCCTCATAGCTTTTGTAAAGGAATGTCTCTATGAGATTCCAATCAAAAATTGAGGTAGCATCAGTTTCTGAAGCATATAGCCGATACCATCATATTTGAGGTGAACGTAGAGATGGGGAGTGGCTATGATACTTGAGATTTTTTGTTGTTGTAGTTATGCAAAAAAAAAATTTAATTTTAATTTTTTTTTTTTTTTTGTTGCTTTGTTCTCAAAATTCATCATTATATTAGCCATATATTAGGTTATCCATGCTAGTTTACTCATTAATCCAATTAGGGTCAACCAAATAAGTTTATTACATCATCGATGGCCTTGAATACTTCCAAGACTTTTAACATTTGTTGATACCTCCTCCTCATTTCCCTAACAAATTTTAGGTTATAATTATAACCAAATCAGGATATAACAATTAATGCCACTTGAAAAATTATAAGGCGTAATGTGCACCTATACCAAAGAAACCAGTGACTTTTCCTCGAGTTCACTGACAGGAACAGACTTGCACGCAGCCTCTTGACGAACTGGGTCCTCATACTACATTCAACCAAAATTGCAATCAGAAAATTGAAATTGAAATAAAATAAATAAATTAGTTAATATGTAGCGCAAGGAACTATTGCATCAAATGTTGAAAAGGAATTCACAGCAATAAATAGAAATATGCAAAAATCACGGGGGAGCAAGTATGAATGTCTCGCAACAAATGGCATCACCAATCAATAATCTATACAAATAACAAAAGTAAACTGAATAGTTTATCACTAAATACGATAATAAATTCTCGAATCTGCACACTTCTATAATTAGAACCATAATTCACTGAGTTAAAATTTCAAGCAGAATTGAGTCTGCGTACAGATAAATAAATTTAGAAGCGGAAAAGGTAAATAATTTACCATGAGGGCTTGCTTGACATACGGCTTCACCCTCCTTCCAAATGCCTCTCCTTCCAAATGCCTCTCTATCTTCACTCGCCCGGTACTGCTGAAAGAACAGCGCCTCCTCCTCCGCCTAAAAGCCCTCAAAAAATCAACAAAAATTACAACTTTTTCATTATTTCAACAACAAAACAACCAAACTCAACGAACCTAACCGCCCACCTGCAAGATTCTAGCCAATTCTTCATCGGACTTGTCAAATTGGTCCAAAGACGACTCCTTTTTCTCCTCCACTTGCTCTTCTTGGATCGAAACCAAACGGAGCTTATCCGAGATGGACTCAAGATCAGACGACTCAGTTACGATCAAATTCTGATCCTCGACCAAAATCTTCAAAATGGTTTTATTTAAGAATCCAAAATTGAGCCAAATTTACAGAAATTCAGGCAAGAAATAGGACTTTGAATTGAAAGGGCAGACCTTTTGCTTCTCGGGAAGGATGGAGGTCAGTGAAAAGATCTGGAATTTGAGCACCTGATGAATAAATTGAAGTCAATGAGAAAACTTATTCAATCAAAAATAAAAATTTAAAAAAAAAAAATGTGCAAGGGAGAGAGAATTGGTACTTCGAGTCCATCGTCGGTATCGTAATCGATGGGGAATTGAGAGTCGTTGTGATGGATGATGAATTGGCGAGCCACCATTTTTTTTTTTTTGTCCCCTTAGATTTTTCCTTTTTATTTTCCTTAATTTTCTCCCTTTGTTTCTTTTGAAATGTTTGGGGAGACTGTTACTTGTGAGTAAAGGAGAAGATTGACTTTTACGCAGAAACAAATATTAATAAAAAAAAGACCTGTCAATTTCTCCTTGGGCTTAAATTGCAAGGAAAGTCTTGGGCTGTTCATGGGCTTGCCTAAATTAGGGACATGAGCCTATGAGCTGCGCCATAAAAAACTCAAAGCTCTTCGTCCGATAATAATTTTGTCAAGAAGAGGGAGAGATGTTACTGAAAATTCTACTATTTCGTTATTTTCCATAAGTAATCATCACCGTGTGGGTTGGTCAGCTAGATTGTCTATAATCTAAAAGGCATCATTTTTAGTGTATTGCAGTCTTGATTGTGTTATGATCATTTGATTGTGTTGTGATCATAAAGTCCATGTTTTTATAAGATTTCCTGGTTGGTTCTGGTCAGAATGAAGAACGCTCTTTCGGTAGAGATAAACCTAACAACTCATACCAAAAATTAACTTCTAGCATTATGATTGTTATGATACGAGCCGCTTGCTCATCTATATCGGACAAGTCTATGGATCAATTTTTGTTCCGTGCTAATTAATATCTTAAATTACAAAATAAAATTTTTATTTAAAATTTAAAATTTTGAATATAACAAGCAAAAAAATTGACATGTAAACACACCCATTTATCATCTCAGCATCTCACTTGAGTTCATACTCAAGGTTCCGATGCCAGCTACTAGGAGACCACCATCCGTACCAACTACCGAGAGGTTGACGGTGTCCACATTGCAGATCAAGGGCGGTCAGTTGCGACCATGCTTCGGTTTGGCGAGGCGCCTGCATATCATAGCAAGAGTAGGATGGAAGAGAGATGGAGGATTGAACAAGGTTTAATACAGGGAGATCTTTTATCTTCTCTAATCTTTGTGCTGGTGATAGATGGTCTCAACAATATGACTAAGAAGGCGGAGACCATTTGAATGATCCAGACAGGCTCAGTTTCCTCGGCTTTTATCAATCTATAATATGCCGAAAATTCTCCTTGTGTTGATGATTTTTGGAGCATATATTTCTAAGTTTGATATATTTCTAAACTATATATGTAACGCCACCGTTTTTCAGCTGTTTCCCAAAACGGAGGACGCTACTTATAATTTGTACCAGACAACCCAACAGTCACAGGATATTTGAATAACCGTAACTACTGCCACAATCAAATGAATAAATAACATGTCTGAAACTGAAAAGATTATATTTATACAAAAGTTCATTACATAAAATGGCACACTGCTTTAAATATGAACACAAAAGAATCAAAAGAGCAAGCAGTGCCCAGACAAAAGGAAATATAAACAAAATATATAAAGATCTCTAGAAAGTATTTCACTTGCCTACTGTCGCTCGGTCTGGTCAATGAAATACGGCTCTTTAATTGGGGCTAGTTCTCCTTCTTCGCTTTCTAAATCTGGGTTCGAAACCCAGGGGATTAAACCCAGCAAGTAACACAAGGAAAATATATGTGTACTATTACAGTACTAAAGATACAAGTATGCAAATGAATAAAATGTTTTTATTGGGAATATCTCTTAATAAACAGATAAAAAATGCAATTAAATCGTGATAGTGTTGAACAGTCACATGAATAATGAAAAATATAACAACAAGTTTATATATGTTATTTGCAAATAACATATAAATATCATGTAAAGATGCATATCTTGTAAAGATGTCAAGTCTAAGTCAATTCTTTATTAGCATTTGAAACTAAATAATGATATGATAGCGCGCAGTTTCTGTATTGTACAAGTACACATGCATACCCGGGACCCGGCTTCAAACCCATGGCGCTGAACCATGACACACCGCTAGGTGTTCAAGTCAAACCTCGTACTGTGAAACAGTAACGGACATCACTCTTATAGTGACTCATGTATCAGACGGTGGCTCAGTACCACCCAGTGCTGCTGCAGTAAAAGTCCTCAGCACCTCAATTAAGAAGTTGGCCAACAAAATCCTTGTACAATACAGTACTTATCTATCATGTAGTTTCTCTTATTTCCGTGTTCATAATGAATTATGCAAATGAAAAATTTTTAATTTTTCTTTAATTGTTTTTCAATTCATGATAACATTCTTGCATTTCCAAGACTGTATATGACATGTAGTATCATAATACATGATCTGTAATATTAAAACACATGATTTGTAATATCAAATCACATGACATGTAAAACACATGACTTGTAATATCAAAACTCATGACATATAAAACACATGACTTATAGCATGATAAATTAACGCATGATATATTAGTGCACATGATTTGTAATATCAATGCACATGACTTGTAGCTTGATAAATGTTAATGCACAATTGTACCACAATGCATATCATCAAAAATATTACAATAACCTGGTTTCATTCTCAGTGTCAATTAATAACCCAATTTGGGAATCAAGTGAATCATATAATAATACTGCATTATTTTTAAACCCAACGTATGCATTTATTACATTTCTAGGCTCAATTATATATATTAATATGAATTTCTCTTTTAATTAAAATCTAATTTATTACTATTATTAATTTATCAATTATGTCCAATTGATCCAAGCCAAGTCTAATTCAATTCTCTCAATTGTTTAATCCATCAAGCCCAACCCTACTAAATTTTCACTTTTTCATATTTTTATTTAATTTTATTTTTTCTTTTCTTTTATGTCCAGCCTAGGCCTAAACCTACTAAATTCCAACTTATTTTTATTTTATTTTCTTTTCTTTTCTGTCAGGCCCAGACCAGACCCAATGTCATTTCATTTTTCTTTTTCTTTTTCTTTTACTGGACTGGGCTGGGAGGCCTAATGTTTTTATTATTTTTTTTCTATTTTTTTTTTCTGGCCCAAACCAATTCCAAGCCCCTACTACTCTTTTATATTTATTTATTTTTCTTTATTCTCTTTTGGACTGGGCTAGGCCCAGTTCTTTTTTTTTCCTAGGATGGGCCAGCCCAGTCTTTTTATTTTGCATTCACTTTCAAATCCAATCTTTTGTTTGGGTTCACATGAATGGCCATGCTGCACTCAACACATATTTTGTCTGGGCTCACATGAATAAATTCACATGCAATTTCAAATCCCATGAATTTTGTTATTATTATTATTTATTTTTATTTATTTTTTATAAAATCAGTATTTTTGAATGGGGTGAATAAACAGTATTTTTGCATGCCAATTTATTTTTGCATGCCTAAGTTCAACGTGTGTATTTTTTTTTCTTTTTCTTTTTTTTTCTTTTTTTTTAAAAACCAAAAATAAACAACGTAATAATATTTATATATATCAAAATTGATCCGGCTGAGTTCTCAATATCAGTTAATGGTCCAAAATATGAGCCAAGTATTTTTACAATATAATTTAGGTACACAAATTTAAATTAAATAATGAAACGCATGTAAATAAATAAAATAACAAAATGAACGAAAATAGCAGTATTACTTGCCTCGGCTTGGTCTCGAATATTTGATTCGAATCCTCGATTCGGTTTGATTTTTCCTTCTCTTTATCTTTTATTTTATTTTATTTTAATTTTTTCTCCACTGTTGGTGAGTTTGGCCGAGAGAGGGAAGAGAGTGATACAGAGCGAATGTGCGAGGGTGTGGCAGAGTGTGGTCCACCACCGCAACTCCCGCTTCTCTTCTCTTGACAGCAAGGAATGAGGTGGAGAAGATATTAGGTTAATAAAAAATTATTTATTTAATAATTTAATAATTTCAGTTCCGTATTCTTCAAATACTACTAAATTTATGTAGGACATAGTGCTCGGTGAGGGAAACACTACAAAATTATCCGTTTGTTGTTTCGATATCCGGAATAAATAAACCAAAATTCCGAAGTAATTGGAAGAATAATTTTAATATTATTAAATTAATAATTTTGGGAGTATTTTTCGGCCTCGTAAGAAAAATCTCCAAAAATCTTAAATATTACAAAACTAATAATCGCGAATGTCATTTGGATTTGTGGATTTAAAGTTATGTTAACCAAAAGTTATTTCGGTGTCCAAAATTGACTTCGGTGGAGTTATTCGGCACCACTGGTCTCAAGAGAGGAGAGTAATACAAGTAGCTCGAAATTTGGAGTATTACAATATATTAATGGGTCATTTATCCTTCTACTTGTGCAAAATGCATAGTGATTCCATATCTGTAACCCTTATCATATGTAATATTTAATATGATCACCTCAGCCAACATTTGGTTTGTTGGTAAGGTCTGATGTGTTCAACTGTTTCAGTCGGCCAAATTATTTATTTGATGATTATTTGTCCTAATCAAGTATACATCATATGCATTCTTCTAATAAAAATATATCTGTTTATTTGTTTGATGATTATTGTCTAGTTTCAAACCCCAGCAGTCCAGAACTCTGAACATACATAAATTGTTAAAATCAAAATTATCACATTTCCGCAAGTAAATTCACATACAAAAAGCTCTCAAATGCTTCATAACTCTGTTAATATACAATAACAATCACAGAAAGTTGACAGATAAAGAAACAACAAGACACAACATACCAGCAGCAATATCAGATTTCTGTTCTGTATGATTTCAACAAGGAGGCAGCCGATGAAACTGAATGACTCGAATTCGTGGCGTAGCCAGTGGACACAGAACCTGCAGATGTTGGATATGACGATGATGTACCGAGCATATCCAGTGCAGGCACAACAAACGTTGGCACTGGCATCGTAGACGGAAGATTTGGCAGCGGAGCATCAAAGTTAAGAACACTGATGGCTTGTCTGATCATTGGTCGAACGATACAGTCTGGATGCGCGCACCATAGCCCCACGACCATCAACTGCTCCATCTCCTTCCTGTCAAAATCGTTGTTCAGTTTCTCATCAGCGGCTTCCAGGATCGTCCCTTGCCCGTAGAGCTCCCATACCCACTGGACCAGTTTGGCCCTGCCAAACTCCACGGGCTTTTGGCCACAGGCAATTTCAAGAGCAACTACTCCAAAGCTATAGACATCGGACTCTTTCCTTGCCCTTCCAGTGGTTACACTCTCAGGGGCCAAGTATCCCAGGGTACCCGCAAGCATAGTCGTCTGCGAGCCAATTTCATGGTCTACAAGCCTAGCGAGCCCGAAATCCCCTAGCTTAGCTTCGAATTCTGAATCCAGCATCACATTGCTTGGTTTGATGTCACGGTGCACCACACACTGCTCCCATTCTTCGTGGAGATAGAGCAATGCAGATGCCAGGCCGAGAGCAATCTTGTATCTCACAGGCCACGGCAAGAATCTGTCTTGGCTGTAGAGATGAGTATCGAGGCTTCCGTTGGGCATAAACTTGTAAACTAGTAGGAATTCACCGTGCTTGTGGCACCAGCCGACGAGCTGTACTAAGTTGCGATGCCTCAACCGGCTGATTATCCTGACCTCAGACTCGTACTCCTTCTTCCCTTGTTGAGAACCTGCGGACACCCTTTTGATTGCAACTTCTTCGTTGTTCAGGAGACCTTTGTATACCTCCCCAAATCCTCCCTGCCCGAGCTTTCCCTCTCGAGCAAAATTATCTGTTGCAGAAGCGAGCTCATTGAAAGTGAATCTCTTGGGCCCTCTTTCCTTCTCAAACTCACCGTCCATGGATTCATTGGTATCAGATTCATCTTGCTCCGCCGATCTCCCAGCCTTCTTCTTCCTCCGGTAAAAAAACCAGACAACACCTGATACCACTAAGGCGCTAATAGAGACGGTCAAGCCTACAATAAGCCCAACCTTACTCTTCGATCCCTCTGTATCATCTTCAAGACTAGAACTGAAATCCCAAGACAGGATTTCATGTATCTCGGACGCTGTGCCCGTTGAACCTGAGAAGCCAATGGCTACTTGCTCAGGTAGGATTTTACGCAAATCGACAATATATGTGAGGCTTGAATTGCCACTGAAGACAGGATTATCAGCATAAGTCAAGAACATGCTCAAATTCTTAGTATTTGAATTGTAACTGACCCATGCATTCGCAATCCGGCCATTCTTGATGCTGCTGTTCCAGGTAACATTCACAACTGACACGATAGAGTTGACATTGATTCCGACATGATCAGCACTGGGATCCCAGTCATTCTGAAAGCTATCAAACTCCACGGCCACCAGACTATTCTTCGACTTGTTGAATGCACTGCTATTACTGAACAGACCAAGAGCGCCTCCTACCGTAAACTCAGGCAGAACCGAAGGATAAGATGAGAGGAAAAAGGCCAGGCCATCTCCATATCCATACCTAGGGTACACAGGGTTGATCTTGAATGAGAAGTGCGTAGTGAAGTTCGTCAGCTGGCCAGATTTCGAGTCCCACAGGAGGACTGGTTGCTTGTAAACTGCTCTCCCCGTGCTAAAGTTGATGTTTTCGAGCAAGTTGTTCTTGGTGAGCATGATATTCTTGTTGAAGAACGCATCGCCTTGCAAGTCAATGGAAGAAGAAGATACAGTTGTATCATTGAAACTTGAGAAGTTGAAGAAGATGGGGCTTGCAGAGGGGAGGGAAATAGACATGAAGAAGATGAGAAGGATTTTAGAGTTGCAAAGAGACATGGTTGAAAGCCTGAAACTGTTTCAGCAAAGTTTACCAGGTTCTGGACTTTGATTGAAGTTTTGTCTGAAACATAAACTGATCAGAGCCTAATATATTTGAATCATCTAAGAAATAGTCTAAAGGCAATAAATTGAATTCTAGATGACATGAAAATTTGGTAGGAATGGTGCTAGCTTAGGCAGACCGTAATTGCAGTTGAAAAGTTAAACAGACGAGGGATTAACTGTATAAATCTAGAAGAATAGTTTATTCAACTCTATAAAGGAACTCAACTTAAGATGTAAAGGAGAAAGAGAGAGAATATATATATATATATGTGTGTGTGTGTATGTATATGTACACATATATATGTGTATATATATATATGTATATCTACATGTATATGTACATGTATATGTACATGTACATGTATATATGTATATGTATATCTATGTGTGTGTGTGTGTGTGAGAAAACAGGAAATTTATCGGCGGTAAAGGGGATTCCTTTACTAAGGCTTAAGTGGCCCAATAATTATATTACACATGGCATTACTCAAGATAACAAATAAAATAACTTTCTTAACTGTCCTTTGAGCCCTTTGAGTGGCGCCACATATAATACAATTATTAGGCTACCTAAGCGCTAGTGAAGGAATCCCCTTCACCAGTGAATATATATATATATATATATATATATATATATATATATATATATATATATATATATATGGATTACTGTAGGTGGGCTGCCAGCTCAGGAAAAGTTACGTGAGCTAGCGGCAAAACTATAATGATCCAATGATTTTTCTTCATTTTTTTTTTTACGATTACTATTACTATCTCCTTAACTTTGTTTTGGATTAAATTTCATAAATTTTGGAGTTCATTTACCCTTTCATCAAGTGCATACAAAATGTTTTATTTATTAAAAACCGTTAATTTTCTGTTAACTTGATGGGGGACCAAATCAAAACTAAAACCCAAGAAATTGGGTATGAGTGAACCCTAGAGGGTTGAAATCATAATCTCAAAAAAAAAAAAAATTAAATATTTTTTAAAAAAATATTATTGAAAGTAGCAGAAATGAACTGCAACTCAGATAACTTGCATGAGCTGTGAACTAATTTCCATTTTTCTCAGACTTTGATCAAATCAAGAAATTGACGAGGTCTTTGCATACAACTACCAATTTTCAATCAGAGACGTCCTTATTCAGTAATCACGCTAAATTATGCGAATATTGGAGAAATTCAAATAGTTGAACATTGGAAGAGTATTATTTTATATAGAAACCTGATGAAACGGCTTTTCATCTGCAAAAGTCTTGGATTACTGAGTAGACGAATAATAGGCCGAGCTTGTTCTGATTTTGCACAGAAGTTTCCGCATCTGTTATTTCTGCAATACCCATGTACAACGATGTTCCTCATAGTTCAGAAATAAAAGACCCAGTATTAGGTGATCTAAAAAATTTATTAACAAAATTGCGATATTAAAATTTCAAATTCTGACCAAGAGACATCAATCAACTTCATATCAATGAATCGGTACATGGTTCCTGTCTCTACGTTCATATAATACATAATGTCGACCTCAGCACTCAGTGGTTCTCATTCTTCTTCGTGGCACTCAGTGGTTCTCATCCTTGTTCGTCCTTAACCGTGTGTGGCCGTTTGAACATGTCAAAGAAAACAGTACAGAGTGTTCTAATCCAAAACTAAACATAGGGTCCCACAGTACAGAGGAAAGGAGAACAGCAGCACAGACTTGGAGAAAAGGAGGAAGGTGAAAAGTCACCTCACCCTCTCGCTGGATGAGAGAGGGACGATTGGGGGGGCCCGAGAAAAAGAAGAAGAAGGGGAGAGGGGGTTAGGTGAGAGAGGAAATTTATTAGGTGGGTCCCACATTTTTGAAAAGAATAGAGTTCTTTTGCGGGATGAGAGGGGTAGTGGGGACCTGAGGAAAAGTTGACTCCGGAGAGGGAAAGTTAGGTGAGAGGAAATTCGGTGAAAGAAGGAATTTTTTAGGTGGGATCCGCAATATTGAAGAGTGTGGAATGCCTATGAGGGGGTGCATACAGGGACACAATGTATAAATCCTGAGCTAGAGAGGGGACTTGTGACATGGGTCCTTTTGAAAGAGACTATGCTACAAAGGAGATTGGGCATGAAAAACCAGTCACAACAGAGAATAAACAGAAGCAACTTATGGGCCTTGAGGAGGAGATTAACAATTTTGCGGGCCCATAGAATAAAATTACAACAACAGATGAAGGGTGTTCTAGAAGACAGCTAGATTTTGGACAACAAAGCAAGAATATGGAATACACGGGATTGTTGACAGTTTTAAATAACTTTGATAAAGAATTTGTAAGGGACACCATGGCCAAACTTCTTGAAAATATCATGACCAAAGATAAGCAGAAGCATAGCAGACGTTTATGGAGAAAACAGCCGTCCAGATTATCTAAACGTATCAGGGAGGCAAGGAAGAATCTTGGTAAAAAAGGACAAGAGACAATGTTAGTAGAGAGTGATAAGGGGGGAACAACACAAGGGGAGAATGAGAATATGGTTGTAAACCAGACAGAGTCAATCAGATTTCAGAAAGATGATGAAAGGGAGACAAAAGAAAATGAAAGACAGCCAGAGATCGAGCGGGGGACTGACCTTATGGGTCAGGACGGACGGACCACATCCCTCATCACACCTTCTAGAAGAAGCAAAAGACTAGAGGAGAAAATAGGTGGTCAGAACTATCAGTTAGGCCAGGCCACGACAGCAGCAGCTAAGCGAAAGGCAGAACAGTCAGCTCCATTGCCAGGTACATCTAACTTACAGTTTAATATTCTTAATTATGTATCGGATGAAGTATTAATAGATCTAGCCCATAAATGTGATATCGACTTGGGAGAAGGGTACATAGATCAAACACGTAATCTCACATTGATTAAGAATCATGATTTTGCACCCACAGGGGAGCAATACGGGGTTAGGAAACCTGGAGAATAGGGGCAAGCCCACCAGTGGAGAGGTTTAATACATATTTTACAATGAATTACATTTTTTGGAATGTCAGAGGGTTAGGAAACCCGGTTAAACGAAGAATGGTGGCGGAAATAATACGCACCAATAAGCTTGACTTTATATGTCTTGAAGAAACTAAACTCTCAGATCCTGATTCCCGAATTTTGGGCTCAATTGCCGCTAAGAGTTGTTACAATTTCTGTATTCTAAATGTAAATGGGGCTTCTGGTGGGATACTAGTTGGAATCTACAAAGACCATCAGGTTCTTAACTCTTGGGAAGGGAAATTTTCTTTAACGGTCAGGACAAGGAGAATATCATATGGGTGGGTCCAGCTAGTGACTGCGGTGTACGGACCTAATGAAAAAGGGTTGCGTGCGCAATTTTGGAGGGAACTAACGGCAATAAGGAACAGATGTGATGATCCATGAATCTTGGGAGGGGATTTCAACATCACTAGATTTGCAAACGAAAGGAAAGGGGAGGACAGATCTAGTAAGAATAGACAGGAGTTTAATGACTTTATTAGTCATTTAGACCTAATAGATTTGCTGTTATCAAATCGACTATTTACTTGGTCAAACATGAGACTCAACCCAATCATGGCAAAGCTAGATAGGGTGTTGGTATCTGATAACTGGGAGTCCAAATTCCCGCTAGCAGAAATTGGTTCCCTGCCCCGACCTACATCAGATCACATCCCAATTTTGCTTACATCTGGAGAGCAGAAGATAAATCCTCATAAGCGTTTTCATTTTGAAAAATGGTGGTCTGGAATATCGAGAAGTACAGGAACTTGTTAAGGAGAGTTGGTCTCGGAATACAGGAGCCAGTGATGCAGCAGCAAACATGTGTATCAAGTTTCGCCGCCTACGAAAGGTTTTAGGGAGGTGGGAGAGGCGTTTCAGAAGCGAAGGGAGGCATGATAAGGAGATCATTCTGAAGGAGATGGACACGTTAGAAAAAGTGGAAGAAACAAGGAATTTATCTTTACACGAGAATAGCAGATTGCTGCGTTTGAGAAGAGACCTGGAAGGAATATATAAAAGAGAGAAAATAAGATGGAAGCAACAAGCGCATGCTCATTGGCTGAAAGAAGGGGATGCGAACACTGCCTTCTTTCATAAATGGGCAAGTATGCGACATAGAATGAAAAAGATACGGCAACTAAAAGTGAAGGATGGGCATGTAAAGGGAGATGCCATGGAGGAACACGTATATCAACACTTCAAACAATTGTTCGGTAGAAGAAAAATATTCCGTGTTCACTTAAAGGAGAATGCCTGGGAAAAGGAAACGGATCTATCAGACTTGGACATGGAATTTCGGGAGGAGGAAATTAAAGCGGCCATATGGGAATTGGGTCAGGACAAAGCTCCGGACCCAGATGGTTTTCCGATATTCTTCAATAAACACTTCTGGAAAGATATCAAAGGAGACGTAGCCTGGCTATTGGAAGAAGTTTTCCAAGGGACATGTAGATTGGATAGAATAAATTATTCGATCATTACTTTAATCCCGAAAAGTGCTCATCGGAGGAGATTGGTGATTACAGACCCATTGCGCTTTTAAACAATACTATTAAAATAGTCTCCAAAATTTTGGCAAACAGACTGGCTCCGAAGTTGAAATTATTGGTGGAGGATTATCAAACAGGTTTTATTGCAGGTAGAAATATTTTGGAAGGGATAGTCACTACGTACGAAATCATACACCAGTGTAAGAGGTCCAACATAAATGGTTTCATGTTGAAATTAGACTTCGAAAAGGTATACGAAATGGTAGATTGGGATTGCCTAATAGAAGTACTCAGACTCAGGGGTTTTGGAGCAAAATGGAGAGCATGGATAGAGACCTAGCTAAATTCAGCTAAAACTCATATATTATGTAACGGTAAATTGGAAAAAGAAATGGTCCTCAAGAGATGTCTGAGACGAGGAGATCCCCTTTCACTGTTACTATTTGTTTTGGTGGCGGATGGTTTGAATTCCATGTTACAGAAGTTGAAGGAGAAAGAGGATATCAAAGGACTTCCTAGGGCCCATTACATGTCCTTTGTTAATCTACAATATGCCGATGACACACTCATTTTTGTTAGATGTAACATAAGAGAAGCAATAATTATCAAATGGGCTCTTTGTTGCTATGAGGCATGGTCGGGATTGAAAATAAACTTCGCCAAGAGCTCATTAGTGTGCCTTGGGACAAGAAACTTATCATTACAAATCATCAGGGAGGTCTTTAGCTGTAAGGAGGAGCAGCTCCCCATCACATACTTGGGTATACTGGTAAATTCTGGAAAACCCTCGAAAAGATATTGGCTTCCCTTGGTAGATTACTTTGAAAGGAAACTGGAAGCTTGGAAAGGAAAATATCTGTCATTCGGAGGGAAGGTGGTGATACTCAATACGGTACTCTCCACTCCTTTATAATGCCGAAATGGGTCAGGGACAAAATTGACAGGATTAGGAAAAGGTTCCTCTGGAATGGAGTAGATGAATCATCCAAAAAATACCATCTGGTTCCGTGGGGACAGGTGTGTAGACCGAAAGAGGCAGGGGGTTTGGGGTGATGGATCTCAGAATCTTTAATCTATCATTAATGACTAAATGGTGGCGGTATTTAATCACCCGTAACCAGGGCTGATTCCAAAAATTAATAATTAATAAATATGGCCCTAAGGGAGGTACAATACATGGGAAAACAAGACAAGGACAAAATATCTCAAGCTTCTGGAGGGGGATGCTAATGGTAAGACAGCTAACATGCCATAGTCTGACATATAAACTGGGAAGGGAGAATAAGATAGCCTTCTGGCATAACAGGTGGTGTTCACAAATACCCCTGAAGATTTTATTTCCAGATGTGTTCCAGAAAGCAAATAATAAAGATACTAGAGTGTGTGACTATTGGGGACGCTCAAGATGGAGGTGGAACTCAACGGCATTGTCTGGACAAGATCTTGTCAAAGTTAGAAAATTAATAGCGTTCCTGAGCGACTTCACACCCTTACCCTTAGTAGAGGATACACCTATGTGGAGATGGGAGAAAGAGGGCAATTTCACAGTGAAATCCACATATCAACATCTCATAGATGGGGGGGTGACCCCGCTAAACACTAAGTGGATTTGGATGGTAAAGTCATCTCAGAAGATAAGATTATTCATGTAGCTGGTGTGTAAGGAGGCTCTACTTATCTGGCCGAAACTGCAAAGAAGAGGTTGGAATGGTCCCAATATTTGCATTTTGTGCAAACAGGAGGGGGAATCAACTGAACACATCATGTGTAATTACTCCTTTCCCAAAAATACATGGAATTCATGTACTTCGGCTTTAGGGCTAAACATCAATATTAAATTAGATTTTAATATTTGGAGAAGAATTACCAGGGGGATAATGATAGCCATAGAGTTAGAACAGTTATTGCTGCTTTTGTTGGAATATATAGAAAGAGAGAAATAATAGATTATTTAGTGATAAATATCATTCCATCCAGCACTGTATAAGACTTATTATTCATGATTTCATTATATGGACAGGAATCCCTTCGGATGAGGAGAGGCTTCATCTATCTGGTGGATCTTAGGAAAAAGATATGGATACTAGCCTGATGAATAACATATATTGTATTTTTCCTCTCATACTTTATCTATTTTTGTATATAAATAAATGCTACTCGGGTATTTTTAGTGTCTTTTGCAGGTAATCCGAATTATACAAGGAGAAGGCATGAAATCAGAGTCGGAGTCGGAAATCAGAGTCCGAAAAGTTACTAAAGTGGGCAAGACTACGAGAATATAATTCTGCAGAGACTTAAAGTCAAATACAGTCAGGAATATTTAAGCTAGAAGACAAGATTTACAAGTGTACAAAATTTCATGAATTCATCTCAAATTAGAGCCGCTATTTAGCGGGTTTTACCGCTATTTGGCGGCCCAATTTGGGTCGAATACGCCGGAATTTTTCCTATGGCTTAATTGTAATTTGTTTCACTTTTCAGTTCTGCTAGAAATAGGGTTTGGTTTCCGACGCCTATTTAAAGGCCGACCTTTGTATTGTGATGAAAACCTGGAATTTTTGTATTCGATTTTTCTCTTCAATAAAGTTGGGATTTTTACTGAAGGTCGACGGCCACAACACCGTGTCCAGAGGTAACCCATTGTTTTGAAATTCTTATTTTCTTTCTGCATAGATTTGATTGCATTCTATTTAGGGTTTATTGCTTTCTAGATTAGGGTTTATCGCTTTCTAGATTAGGGTTTATCATTGTATGAATTAAAATTTGATCTTCCTTAGCAAAAATCATGAGTAGCTAATTAGATCAGCACTAGGATGTAGATGAAGCTAAGATCCACCATGCAATTATTTTCTAATATTTTTCTTCTTAAATAAAATTAATAAAGTCATGATTTTTCAAATGAAAGATTAAAATATAAGGACCCGAAGTTTAGAACTTTGATAGGTTATACTTGAATTAGGATTCTTGATAATCTATGCTTAGTTAGGGATTGGGGTTGCTGGTTTTGTCTTTTTATTTGAATTATCTAAATTAATTAGTTTATTTTTATATGAAGTAGCATCTTTTGATGAGCTATACTTGCACAACACTTGATAGCTCATGCTTAGGGCACTTTAAGTAAAAATTAAACTAAAAAGATTGAATTTTTATGATAGAACAAAATAGTAGAAGTAAGAACATGGTTGGAAATTAGTGGATTCTATATCCTAGGCTACTTAGATTAATTCGACCTCAATCTAAAACCTTTGGTTAGTCCGTTGAACTATAGAGAAAGTAAGAACGCAGAAACACCCTAGATCCTTGTGAGACGACCTGTACAGCGCTACAACGATACTGTGCGCTTGCAGTAAATATAACACATCAAGTTTTTGGCGCCGTTGCCGGGGATCGACGGTGTTTTTCTTGCTTTTTCTGACGTTTTACGGGATTAACAGTGTGTGTTGAGTTTTCTGAGACGAGAAAGTACATATACAGGAAACCAAACAGGACTATATAAGTGTTTAGAGTGTACTGAAAAAAATACAGAAGCTGATTCTCTACTTGTACCGCTAATTAGCGGTATTTACCGCTATTTAGCGATACTTTTAATAAGAAAGTCCACAAAAATTTCCTGATATCTGTATTTTATCTCTCTGGTGTTGTAAAAAAAATACAAAAAAAAAAACAAAGGTTAGAAATATTAAGAATCACATTTTTATTTGATCATATCTTTTCCACCGTTTTATCTCCACCACACCCCACTTCTTGCATTAGTTTAGGAATTTCACGCATACACTCACGGTCGCTAGTTCATGCCACACTGGACCCGTGATCAATTTGGTCAACTTGTGAGATCAGATTTGTTCATGGGAGCCAAGATGGACCAACCGATCCCGATCCTTCAGGATCGATGTTACCCGTTGCGTACATCATTACCATCATGCATCAAACTTCCACACGTAGCGGGTAATCACTATGAATTAAAACCGCAGTACATTAGTATGCTTCCCAAATTCACTGGTTCTGATTCAGAAGATGCATATCTCTTTATCAGTGAATTTCAAGAAGTATGCGTAATGATAAAACTGCAAAACTTATCGGAGGACGCAGTTAAGCTCCGCTTCATCCCTTTTGCACTTAAGGATAATGCCAAGAAGTGGTTGTACAGTATGCCTTCTGATTCAATCACTACTTGGGATGAATTCGTTACAGTGTTTCTCAAGAAATATTATCCCACGCACAAGACGGCGAGAATCAGAAATCAAATTAATCAATTCCGTCAAGTGTCGGGAGAATCTTTCTGGAAATACTTAGAACGGTTCAAGGATTTATTGGCTCAGTGCCCCCACCATGCGATAGAAAAGTGGCGGTTGTGTCAAATCATATACGAAGGACTTGATTACACATCCAAAATTCTTCTGGAATCCATGTGTCAAGGGGAGTTTATGAAGAAAAACGAGGATGAAGCATGGGACTTTCTTGAGGACTTATCATGGAAGACTATGCAATGGGAGAGTTCCACTGAGAAGCCCAGTATATCAACTTTTGCTCATAAGAGTGGGATCCATAGCGTCGACAGCTCTATAGCTGCTGAAGCAAAGATCGTAGCCCTTATGAGAAGAATTGAGGCACTGGAGACTCCTAGTGCTCAGTCTCCACCAGTGGGTCAAGTGAATCAACTCCAAAGTCCCACATGCTTTAATTGCGGAACTCCCAATCACGTTATGGAGGAGTGTCCATTGTTAATGAATTCCATGGGTCGCACACTTGAGCAGACTAACGCCTTATATCAACAACCCATGAACAATCCTTACGCTCCTACATACAATCCTGGCTGGAGAAATCATCCAAATCTATCATGGGGTCAAGGGCAATATCAGGGGGGCCCTAACCCTAACATGCAACCTCCAGCCACTGGTCAGTTTCCAAAACCAAATATGGGTACTTATCAACACCCAAATATTTCAAACCATGGGAACAACCAGAATAGACCACCTGTACAAAACCACTCATATCCACAACAGGGGTCCAATAATGAACAAGAAAAGCGACTTCAGTCACTTGAGAAGCACGTTGAAAATCTTCTCAAGTCTCAGTCCAACCTTGACACATACATGCAGAATCTTATGAAAGTGTCAACTGATTTTATTCAAAGAACAGATCAGCACCTGCTCGTGAACTCTCAATCTATTAAGAATGTAGAGCAGCAGGTTGGACAACTAGCTAATCAAATGAGTGAACGTGGCAAGGGCACTTTTCCAAGTCAACCCATAACAAATCCTAACGCCAGTTCCTCAAACTCCAATCAGTCGCATGTCCACCAATGCAATGCCATTCACACGCTTAGATCTGGCAAGCAAGTGGATAATAGTGTAGCCATGCCCCCTGATCCCACTCCTACTATCTCGCAGGCTACATCATCTCTTCCACCCGTTTCTCCACAATCATCTCCATCACCTCCATCACCGTCACGTACTCATTTAGAAGAACCTGTTCCTGAGCCGAAAGCACCATATCCAAATCGGCTTAGGAAGCCTTCACCGCAAGTAGAAAAGATTCTTGAAACATTTCAGCAAGTGAAGGTTAATATTCCACTCCTTGACATGATACAACAGGTTCCTACTTATGCTAAGTTCCTCAAGGATTTGTGCAGTAAGAAACGAGCAAGAAACGTTCCTGAGAAAGTTTTTCTTACTGCAAATATATCACATATCCTCTCTAACTCCTTGCCTATCAAGTACAAAGATCCAGGTTCCCCTACAATCTCATGCACCATTGGGAACACTACATTTGATAGGGCGTTGCTTGATTTAGGGGCAAGTGTCAATTTGCTTCCTTACACTGTTTATCAGCAACTGGGGTTAGGAAAGTTTCAACCTACCAAGGTCACATTACAACTAGCTGATCGTTCAATTAAGAGACCTCTTGGTATGGTTGAAGATGTGCTCATTAAGATTGGCGAGTTTATTTTTCCTGTAGACTTTATTATTTTAGAAACTGAGCCAATCTCCAATCCACGGAATCAAATTCCCATTATCTTGGGTAGACCATTCCTTGCAACATCAAATGCATTGATTGATTGTAGGAGTGGTCTCATGAAGTTATCGTTTGGAAATATGACTGTGGCATTGAACATATTTAATATGGATGAGCACGCAACGAGCTCTCTCATTGAGGTCAATATGATTCATAGTTTGCACTCTCATTCGACCTCTTCCACTGATGATGAACCTTCATTTGAGCAAATATTCAAAGATGAGCTCATACTATTAGAGGAATTGGCACATACTGATTTTATATATGATGATACTTGTGCAAGTGTGCCATTGAATTATGAGCAAACTTTTGAGGATTTATTTGCAGAGGAGCTCGCATTACTTCATGAGTTAGAAGAGCCACCACCACATTCACTTAATCATATTAGACTCTTCTCACCTCATGATATTTCTCCATGTATGCTTGTTGCTAACGATGATTGGCAGGTTTATAAGAAAGAATTCTTTAACCCAATTGTTAATGCTTACATGTGGACAAAGAAAAAGCGAGGACGACATAAGAAGCAGACAGGTAATCTCGTGACTTGTAAGAGGTTGATGAAATATAATAATGCACCCACTTCACGTTTAAAACGCACACACTATGAAAGTGGGAAGCGATCGAGAGGTCGTAACCGCTTTTCATGCGTTAATAGGGTGATGATATTGAGATCGTAACTTTTACGACTCTCATTATTTGTATAGTATTTGTATAATAGTTTTCACATTTTGTTTTACCATACTTGGTTTGTGTATGAGGGCATACACAAGTTTAGGTGTGGGGGAGTAGTTTTTAGGAGATTTTTATTTTTAGGACTTTATTTTATTTTTTATTTTTATTTTTATTTTTTATTTTAGTATTTTGGGTTTCTTTATTTTACACTTTGGGTAGTTTTTAAGGTAACTAATTTAAAAAATTTTAAAAAAAAAATGAAATTTTTTTTTTTAAAAAAGATAAATTATATTTTTCATCAATAGACCAAACTAATTACAGATAAATGGATAAATTTAGATTTGAAATTGAATAGGAGAGTAGATTGGATGATACACTTTGAAATTTATGAAAAAGATCAAAATCTGAAAAATAAATATTGCTAACAGTAGTTTTGAGGCAAGTATACATCTATTTTTCACTTCACAATAGTTTATTAGGTTAAGGACAAAGATGATAACGATTGAGTAAGTTTTCTCTCTCTAAAAAAATAGAAAAAAAAACTAGAAAAAAAAATGAAAAAAAAAGAGGTGAGAATAAAATAATGGGGTGAGCCTGGTATTAAGGCAATAGCCTCGAGAGTGATAAAATAATGGGGTGCGCCTGGTATTAAGGCAATAGCCTCAAGAGTGAAAAAAGAGTATGATCCAAGTAATCGGGTACTTTGCGCCTAAGCAAGCGTGAATATTCGCATGAAAGGTGAAATATTCTTAAAAAAAAAAAAAGAAAAAAAAAAAGAAAAAAAAAATGTTATGAGAGAGGAGATGAATCATGAGTTAGAGTTAGAGTCCAAAACCGAAGTAGACTATCACACGTGTACGTAGATGTATAGGAGCCAATGGATTATATGTTAGTGAGTATTGAAAGATAGGATTTAAATTTTTTGATTAAAATGATAAGTGTATCTGATATGACGCTCAATTTGAAAATTGATAATCTAGATGCGTTCTTGAGTTTGTATATTAGTGAGATTAATTGATGAAAACATGATTAAAAAAAAAATAGATTCTTCTTGCTTTTGTATAAATTTTTTATTTTTCTTGATTTTTGGTTATCCTTATTTTTAATTTCTTTATTCCTTAATCTATCTGCTTCATGAATTTTGTGGGTATATTCACTGCAAACCCTCACGAGACAACACTCGTCCACTAGGGTAACCTAGGGGTTTAAAGGCTTGTTGCACGTGCTAAGTGTAATCGCGATTCCTGCGAAAGTGAGTTAGGATTTTTGTTTTTGTTTTCTTTTTTTTCTTTTTAGGTTTAGGTTTTGCTCGAGGACTAGCAAAAGATAGGTGTGGGAGTGTGATGAATAACATATATTGTATTTTTCCTCTCATACTTTATCTATTTTTGTATATAAATAAATGCTACTCGGGTATTTTTAGTGTCTTTTGCAGGTAATCCGAATTATACAAGGAGAAGGCATGAAATCAGAGTCGGAGTCGGAAATCAGAGTCCGAAAAGTTACTAAAGTGGGCAAGACTACGAGAATATAATTCTGCAGAGACTTAAAGTCAAATACAGTCAGGAATATTTAAGCTAGAAGACAAGATTTACAAGTGTACAAAATTTCATGAATTCATCTCAAATTAGAGCCGCTATTTAGCGGGTTTTACCGCTATTTGGCGGCCCAATTTGGGTCGAATACGCCGGAATTTTTCCTATGGCTTAATTGTAATTTGTTTCACTTTTCAGTTCTGCTAGAAATAGGGTTTGGTTTCCGACGCCTATTTAAAGGCCGACCCTTGTATTGTGATGAAAACCTGGAATTTTTGTATTCGATTTTTCTCTTCAATAAAGTTGGGATTTTTACTGAAGGTCGACGGCCACAACACCGTGTCCAGAGGTAACCCATTGTTTTGAAATTCTTATTTTCTTTCTGCATAGATTTGATTGCATTCTATTTAGGGTTTATTGCTTTCTAGATTATGGTTTATCGCTTTCTAGATTAGGGTTTATCATTGTATGAATTAAAATTTGATCTTCCTTAGCAAAAATCATGAGTAGCTAATTAGATCAGCACTAGGATGTAGATGAAGTTAAGATCCACCATGCAATTATTTTCTAATATTTTTCTTCTTAAATAAAATTAATAAAGTCATGATTTTTCAAATGAAAGATTAAAATATAAGGACCCGAAGTTTAGAACTTTGATAGGTTATAGTTGAATTAGGATTCTTGATAATCTATGCTTAGTTAGGGATTGGGGTTGCTGGTTTTGTCTTTTTATTTGAATTATCTAAATTAATTAGTTTATTTTTATATGAAGTAGCATCTTTTGATGAGCTATACTTGCACAACACTTGATAGCTCATGCTTAGGGCACTTTAAGTAAAAATTAAACTAAAAAGATTGAATTTTTATGATAGAACAAAATAGTAGAAGTAAGAACATGGTTGGAAATTAGTGGATTCTATATCCTAGGCTACTTAGATTAATTCGACCTCAATCTAGAACCTTTGGTTAGTCCGTTGAACTATAGAGAAAGTAAGAACGCAGAAACACCCTAGATCCTTGTGAGACAACCTGTACAGCGCTACAACGATACTGTGCGCTTGCAGTAAATATAACACATCATAGCCCGCTGGAGCAGGAGTAGAGAAACACTCCAGAAGAATAGCGCGAAAGCAAAATTGGTGGTGATTTGTATGACTGATTTCATGTATTTTCCTTTTGTTCTCTTTTTTTCTTTTTTTCCTTTTTTTAGAATTATTATGATGTAACTCTATGTAAGGACCTTCTTCTAGAGGTCCATAATACTTATTGTTCTATTATCTTCTCTTTAATGGAACGCGGAGGGCTATATATCCCGCCGTTTATCATCAAAAAAACTAAACGTAGGGTTCTTGTAGAGGTTTTGTATCTCAGCAATTTTATAATGTCTCCGAGAATTTTAATAACTAGAAAAATCTTTTACTCCAAATTAAAAGAATTTTATCCCACCGAAAATATTCTCAAAAAGATGTCCTAATGATAATGTATAGTTTTCCTTTTATAGAAGAATGGTGGGTATATATCCCCCACATTTCATTAATAATAAGTACTTAATGAAACAGGCATAAGGTAACTATTACATATATTGTGTTCCAGTAATGGACACTACGATAGTTAATACATCGTATGGTCCAAACATAATAATGAAAGTGCATTCGGTTTAGTGAGAAAAACAAAGGTGTAAACTGTGAAGAGTTATGAAATAAAATCATGCATCTTTCTGTGTTATCAATCGAAGATAAGTGCCGACGGACAGAAGCGATTTAGAGTTTGTGGAAGTGATTTAGAGTTTGTGGTGGAGGAATTGGGAAAGAATTTAGGGTTTTGGAGGATAAATTAGGATTTGGAACTCACGCCCAGGCAAATCATACGCCCACTTTCTCATGAATCACTCGAGAAAAGATTTAATAAAACAAATCACATTCTCTCAAAAGAAATCATATTTTACTCTCTATGTCAAATTAGGGTTTTACAAACCATATATATAGAGAATTTTAAAGCAACAAAATAATATCTTTAATCAAATCTAATCAAATCCTAACGCAACAAGATAATACCAAATCTAATCAAATCCTAATCAAATCTCTATCAATTCTCCCCCGCTTGGAAATATTCACTACCGGTGAATGGTGACTGGAAGAAGATCAAGCATATCGGATGAAGGCGAACAAGCGTCCCGATATTCAGAAAACCTTTCCAACATACCAAATATGTATAAATCAGACATATTTGGAACCAAATATCAACTTTTGTACTTGTCCATGGCAGTGGAACTCGTGGATGTGGATGAAGTGGAGCGAGCTGAAAATCTGATACTGTGAAGAATGTCAGGCATAAAGCAGAAACTCGATGATCATCTGGTGTAGAGCACTAAGATACACATGAAACAATCATAATTGAGCGAATATCAGGGGCTATTGGAATATCCGACTCCGCATGAAGTATAACAAACTTCTGCAAAAACCTGAAATGGTTCGTATATTGGGTGTGAAAAGGTTTTACATTCCCAAAAGGAAATTTCGTAGGTAAAACCCTAATCAGTACAAATCCAGCTAGAAATACCTGCACTCTATCAAGTATATTTGCAATAAACTTGTAAGTATCATTGCTAAATATAAATTGCCTATGGAGATTCACAGACAAACGATGCAAAAGTGGTGCAAGTGGATAAGACTTGTCAAGAGATATGGATCTAAACTCGATAGGCCATGATTCTTATGCACAAAATGGAGCAATTTATCACCCCGCGTTAGCGAAATTAAATTATTCTTTTTATTTTTAGAGCGACTCTTGGGTAGGGAAGGAGTCAACACATTTTTTTCCATTGCACACAAATACATAGGTGTTAGACTTTTCATAATTCTTAACATGTAGGTCAAATAATTAGGGTCTACCGAGCAAAATATGTGCAATATCCATGTGTAGAACATCACACCAAATATGATCACTATAACTCGAAAATTGAATAGGCACAAGACAACGTTGAATAATAGTATGAAAACTCTTATCAACCCAAGTGACATTGTACGGTTGAGAGTGTGATTCAGTTTTGAGGCCCAACATGTCAACGCCGATTTAGAAATGATATTGATATAACTACCATCATCTATCATGACTTTATAACTCTTACCGTTATGTGTGATATAGATGTAGAACACATTAGTCCTACGCCAATCCTCATTTTTCGATCCAGTATGCAAGCACCTAACGTATAAATGTGTATTTATTAGGTCATCTTCAACATCACTAAAATTTTTTTGAGATTTGTAAATTTCTTTTTCAGTCTCACTACAATCTGTATTATGAACCTCATTTATTAACAAATTTCTTATAGGACATTGCGAAGCAAAGTGACCAAAACCACGACACTTGAAGCATTCGGTTTGTTTTGTGGCTGGTTTTGATGACTTACTAGCGACTGATTTACCTTCTGTATCTTTAGGGACAGTATTATTAACATTAGTGTCAGATTGTCGCTTGGGATATTCTGCAGTTTTGAAAGTAGACTTTTTATTAAAGGGTGTGTGCAAATATGGCTCATAGTTAAAAGCGCACTAAAATACATCCTCAATAGAATCTAAAGAATGTGTAAGCACTTCATGTCTGAGTTCGGATTTAAGTCCAGTGCGAAATCGTGAAAGAGTTAAACGACTGTTTTTTTGAATATCACATCGCACTAAGAGCTCATCTAATTTATGCATGTATTCAGTCACACTCATAATTCACTATTTTAGATTAGACAGCCGGTCAAGAAAGCGATCCCTAAAAGTTGGAGGAAGATATTTTTTTCTAAATTTCTCTTTCATTTTAAACTATGTTTCAATTGGTTCTTATCGCTCTCTTACTAATCGTCCCTCAACTGACATCCAATATATTTTAACTGACCCTTATAATTTTAATTTAGCGAAACGGACTCTTCGGGCTTCTAACTCAAAAAAATAGTCCAAATCCGCTAACCAATCACAAAAACGTTGGGAGTCATAAGTGCCATCAAAAGAGCAAACATCTACTTTGACTTTACATATAATATCGTGTGGATGTTCATCCTCAAAATTATTATTTCTTCCAATATTATGATATTTTCTTTATCTATTTTCATTCATCTGATTATTTTCAGCAGGTTTTTGCTCATTGACTTGTATTTCTAAATTATCTAAACGTGTATTTATTATATCTAAACTAGTTTGAAGTTTTTTATTAGTATACATTATTTCATTTAATTTATTCAAAAACTCAGTAAGATCCGTGACTTCTCTAATTTTTTTGCCACTAAGAAGTCTGCAATAATTATCTATATGCAGTTGCAATAAAACATACAGATGAATTTGCAAAATTCTAGACACAAACTAAATACGTGATTATATGATCAAATAAGATATTCTAATGTCTGAAAGTTGCTATATGCGAGCAAGGCAATTTCTATTTATGCAATATAATGTAACACACAAATAAATCTCGTGGCAAATTATAAGTAATAATAAAATGTCTAAGTCCACGCAAATAACAATAATAGAGTATAAAATATTACTGACTGAATAACAGTGCGATTAGAAATTATCTCGATGTAGATTAAATCACACTTAAGCACGAATTCTTTCGAGTGTTGGAAATTTTACATAAACTCTGGAGTAGAAATCTTACGAAGCTCCTCAAGAATAGCTCTAAATTATTCCTGCATTAATCCGGCTCTAATTGCGGCAGAGAGCGCGACAAGTGGAGGCGAGAGCGGTGTAACTGGTGGTGGCGGCTGCTGCTAGTTACTGCTGTTGTTGTTGATGCGCTGCTGCTGCTTCTTGTTGCGCTGCTGCTGCTTGCTACTACTGCTTGTTGCTGCGATGCTGCTTGCTGCTGCTTCTTGCTACTGCTTGTTGTTGCTGCTGTTGTTGCTGTGGCTGCTGCGTTTTGCTGCTGCTGCTGCTGCGTTTTGTTGCTGCTGATGTTGCTGCTACTGTTGTTTTTGTGTTGTTGAGGGAGGCGAGGAAGGTGACATAGTCGAAATAGGTGCAGTAGTGAAGACGATGGGAAAAGAAAAGCGAGGTGATTTCGGGAATTTTGGGGAGAGGAAGAGGGGAGTGAGGAGAGGTCTAGGGATTTTTTTTCTACTCTCTTGTTTGTTCTCTAATATCACTGTTTTTTTCTCTGTTTTTCTCTGCTGCTGCTTCTTCTTATCTGTTCTTTTTTTTTCTTCTGCTGCTTCCTGCTTCTTCTCTTTTCTGTTCTTTTTTTTTTTATTTTACTCTTCTGCTGCTTCTTCTCTTTTCTGGCTTTTTTTTGGATGGGAATTTGTGGTGGGCTTCGATCGGAGGGCGAAAGAAGGTGGTGGTGATGGGATGAAGGCAGAAGCGGATTTGTGTTTAATTGTTGTGGGTTTTGTTAGGTTATTGGTGCAGGAGAGGTGGGCGGCCTATTGCAGAAGGACAAGTAGGAGATAAGGGAGAGGTGATGGTGGCTTGAGGAGAAGGATGAAAGGGTTTTTTGTTTTTTTTTTTTTTTTTTGGTTTGAAGAAGACGAAAGAGTGGAGGGGAAGAAGGGATTGGGGAAAAAGAAGGGAGGAGGAGACGAGAGCTAGGGTTTTTTTTTTTTTTTCTCATGCTACTTCTTTCAACTCTCTTCTTCTTTTTTCCTTTTTTTCCCTCAATTTTTTTCTTTTTTTTCCTGGTCTGTTTCTCTTTTTTTTAGTTTTTTTTTCTCTCAAATAAAATTTAAAAAAAAAAAAAGATAATGGAAAGATAGAAAGATGGATATGGATTTGAACTTTGATACCTGAAAATGTGGATCTTGAGCTCTGATACCAATTTGACAATGGATGGAAGCGATTTAGGGTTTGTGGTAGAGGAATTGGGAAAAAATTTAGGATTTTGGAGGATAAATTAGGGTTTGGACCTCACGCCCAAACTAATCATATACCCACTTTCTCATGAATCACTCGAGAAAAGATTTGATAAAGCAAATCACATACTTTCAAAAGAAATCATATTTCACTCTCTATGTCAAATTAGAGTTTTACAAGTCATATATATAGAGAATTCTAAAGCAACAAAATAATACCAAATCTACCAAAATCTCTAATCAAATTCTAATGCAACAAGATAATATCAAATTTAACCAAATCCTAATCAAATCTCTATCAATAGGCCAACAGTTTGCTGAAGAGTATTCACCTACGTACAACTATACAACAACAACAACTAAGTCTTTTATCCCAAATACTTGGAGTAGGCTACATGAACCAAAAGAGAATCACGCCGGAACGATCACATTGATAATCCTTCTCCATGCATTCCTATCAAGTAATATCTCCTCATTTAAACCTTTAAAATCCATATCTTTTCGTATCACTTCCATCCATATTTTTTTTCGATCTTTTGTCCTATATTGATAAGCTCCCTTCATCGAACTGGTACATTTATACATCTACGTTGCACATGACCTAACCATCATAAGCGATTTTCTCGTATTTTCTCATCGATGAGGGCTAAACCTACCTTAACACGAAAATTTTCATTTCCCACTCTATCTCTCTTAGTGTTGTCGCATATTCATCTATATTACACTTATCTTCTGCGAATGACGTTCATTTATAGCCTAGCATTCCGTATCATATAATAAAACTGGCTTAATAGTAGTTCTATAAAATTTTCCCTTTAACCTTAATAGAATGTTACGGTCGCATAAAACTCCCGTTACACTCCTCCATTTCAACCAGTCAGCTTGTATCATATGGTTTACATCATTATCAATATCTCTATCATTCTCAATAATAAAACCCAAATATCTAAACTGACTGCTCATTTGTATTTCTTGCCCGTCTAGTATTACAAAACTATAATTTAGGATCCGTCATTTACTAAATTTACACGCTATATACTCTGTTTTATACCTGTATACAACTATCATAGGTAAAAAAAAATTAGATACTCCAACAAATTACCAAAGAGTGTTCACCTACATACAACAATCATCGGTAAAATAAATTTAAATACTTAGAAATTGAGCACTACTTCATATGTAACTACTCCTATATGTAAACCCTTGCGTACAAAGCATGCATACCATGAAAGTATAAGCTAGAGAAGTATATTTCATAAACACAAATAGTAAATTTTGAACCATAATTGATCAGGCAGAGCAGCTACATTCTGTAAAAAAAAGATATTTTGATGAATACCTCATGCTGAACTTATCATTAGATAATTACACTTCTTTTTTGTGTACTTTCAGCAAATAAGTGAAATAGCACCCTCCATCATGTTGGATGTATTGAATAGATCAAGTACTGTTATAACTGTTAAGTTCGAAATCAGACATTGAAAATCCAGACATACTGCATATTTAGAAAAGAAAATAAACTCTGTAAATAAGTAAGAAAGACATTACCGGAAACGGGTAGGAACTGAAGGTTGAGTCTAGTATTGAACGATGTATTCTTAAAACTGATTTACGTTACACTATATAGGTTTTTGGAACTCAATAGGCGTCATTCTCCTGGGATACAACGATCGCATTATAATTGGAAGGAAGCAGCAATATAATTGTCTGAACGAACCAAATTTAAAGTTATACTCTCTATTGTATGAATGGAAGAATGTTTAATGAAATTCTGTTGTAAGAAAACAAATTTCTTCTAGTTGTTTATGAAATATAAATGCATGGCCTATTTATAGGTTCTGAAAGAGTTAAAAGACAACCCTTTATGACAAAATGGTGTGAATCGCATGGTTTAAATTCAAATGGTGCCTGAACAGTTGTAATTGTTCAAGTGGTCGCAACTCTTCATGTTTAAATTTCAAATACAAACTCATTGGCTAAGTTGTGCTTGAATCGTTGTGATTTTCAAGCAATTTACACCCGTTAATGTTTGAATTTCAAATTCATACCCACTAAGTTGTGTCTAAACTATTGTAACCATTCAAATGGTTACATCGCTTATTTTTGAATTGTCACATAATTCAACCATTAACACATTTTAGAATAGTGAACATGCACAACCGATCATGTATTCTCTTTTAAGCCAGTTTACATTTGCTCTATTCATGGATTTGAATAAGTTAATCTACCATAATTGATAGATTCTCATATCTTTTTGGCTCAAAAAATACCCAGATTCAAAACATGAATTCTAACAAATCTCACCAGAACTTTCACACTTTCCCATAGCATTTCTGCACTTTGCAGCTTTCCCTGATAAACCAATATTTTCAAAAGGCACAGATACTGATGCTATGTGCTAATTTCATAAATGTGCAATTTTTTTTTGTTTCAAGCGAAAAACCTTGCAATGATTAAACTTAATCTGAGTAGTAACCACTGCTGATGAACTGAGGGGAATTTCTAGATGGGCACAAGATTTTTCCTAGTGAGCCCACTTTTCCTAGTGCGCACATCTTTTATTTTCAAAAACCCAGTTTTTTTCCTAGTTAGCACACCTAAATACCCAAATTGCCCTCACATCTCCCCCTCTTTTTCTCCCAAACCGTTCCCAAACCCAACCCCTCTTTCTCTCCCAAACCGTTCCCAAACCCAAACTCATTCCCAAATCGCGATCTAAATTTCCCTCGTCGCTTCCCCTCTCTCTCGCCGACGCTCGCAGTCTCACCAACGCTCGTGCGGACTCTGGCACCTCACCGACGCTCGCGCTCCCCCCCTGACGCGCTCTCACCACAGATCGCGAGCTCGACTCCAGGAGTGCAGAAGCATTAAGGAATAAGGTATTTAGTATGTAAATTTAATCACTGATAAAAGTTTATGATTTTTTATGGATTATAATTTTACACTGAGATTGAGTTGTTGTTAGTGTTTTTTTTTTTTTTGGTTGTTTGTTAGTTTTCTTGTTTTTTTTTTCTTTTTTTTTTGTTGGATTATGATTTTAGACTGTTTTAGATTGAGATTGAGTTTTATTTTTTATTTTTTATTTTTTTTGTTGTGGAGAGTAAATACTGGTGACTGATTTGCACTTGAGTAATCTAATGTCAGAGTGATTCCCTTCCAGTCGAGGTCAAAATCTAAAGATTTGGTTTTGGTGATCATTAGTTAAATTCTTTATAGACATTGATGCCTAGTAAATTCTTATATTTTATGCTGTCTTAGACTAATTATGTGTATTGGTAATCATTAGTTAAATTTTGCATAAATATTGGTGATCATTACGTGCCGTAGAATTTAGGGGATTATTTTGGTGCCATGTTTATTATTTTGTGTGTTGGAATTGGCTATCATGTTGGTGATCTTGCTTCAAATTTTGGACCAATATACTAAATTGAATTACATATTGATGTTCAATGTATTGCAATTTGAAAAGCTCCACTTTATAATCAACAATGATAACAAAAAGTTACAATTTTGTGTGAAATACGAATTACAATATTGTATTCTACAAATTGTAGATAAACAAAGCTCCACACTGTGATTTGTGTGAAATACGAATTACAATATTTTATGTAATTCTGCATAATCTGTTTAATCCAAGTCGACATGTGCTTGTCTTGATTATGAGGCCAATTAATACTCACCCAATTTTATATTCGTTGTGGCAAAAATTTCTTAGGTTTAACATTTTATTTCAATTTTAATTGTCAATTATCCTCTGATGCGGTTTAGCATACTCCACAGAAGGAGGCATATCCCCTGTTGGCTATGTATTACTGGGACAATCTTCTTGACCCGATGTCATATCCTTGCAGTACTAGTTTCCTATTTTTCTAAATTTGGCATATAGATGTGTCCGGATCATACCTGTAAATTAATTAAGTATAATCGAACTTATATATGTTTTTGCCATAATATATGCAGAGGATTCAAGAAGCTATAGCAATTATTGATCTCTTCTTAGAGTAAGGCGAGACCGCAAGCAAGAGGCGTCCGAGTTTGCTCTATAATGTCCTCGTGAAGATAAAATCAGTTCTAATTGGGTGCACACAAACAGATATTGACACAGTATTACAGCCCGTTGTGCAATCCCCCACCGATCGTCCTACCTCTTCAAGACGCCGTCAACCCGCAAGGAAGCAACCTGCTCGGAAGTCTCGAAGAATCTAGAATTTGTTGTTCTTTTTTAATATCACTAGCAAAGTAAAAAAAACAGTTGTACTTGTAATTGCCGTTGTTTTTAAATGAGACTCAAACTCATTTTAAAGGTCGTTCTGTATTTGAAACTATGAATTATTTGTTGATATTGGGTATTTTGATGTTGTATACGTTCATTACCATATCATATATCTTGTGTCCTATGGATATCCAATCAGAACTGGAGCATGCATATTGCAGTGGTATAAGTTTTGATTGTCACTTTGGATAAGCATTTTACACCCCATTTTTGTTCATTTTGATAGGTTTAGTTATCAGTACATAATACATATGCCTTACTGTTTTATTTTCCTCAGTTCGGTTATTTGGTGACATCATCTTCAATTCTTTTTTACCCTCACATATTCTTCTAGTAGTTTATGATCTTGTAGCAACAATATATTAGTTTTATAATATTTAAGGTTCTCTATTGCAGTATATAAAACTTGTTGATATGTTGGACCGTTGTTGTTCGACATGGACGCTATCTATTCTGCTGTTGATATGTTTTGATACCAAGTTCATGAAGATATTGGATCGTTGTTGTTCGACATGCCCTGATACGGTTCTTCAAGATATGTAAACCCTCATTTTGTAAACCGTATCGATTTTAGCTAATTTTGCCAAACTTTTATTTTGAAGTTTTGAATTACTTGTGTATATGTTGGATCAATGATGCCAAGTTGTTGATATGTTGGATCAATCTCGTATATGTTGGATCAATGATGCCAAGTTGTTCCGTATCACTTAAAGTACTGAATTACTGTATCCACGATTCGGGTTTACAGAACCGGATCATTTTTAGATGATCCGGGACTGTAAACCCGGATAGAGACACCATGTTCGGACTGGATAGCCCGAATGAGGATTTTTTTAATTTTGGGCACCCCGTCCGGGCTATCTAGCCCGGACGGGGTGCCCAACATTGAAATATTGAAAAATTGAAGACGGGAGCGAAGGGCAGGACAGGGCAGGGCGGGGTGAAAGAAAATTGAAGTTTTTTGGGCTGTAAACAAAATTGAGCTCGATTGAAGTTTACAGAGCTTCAATTACAAGTAGGCTTATGCGGAACTGGGATCATACTCGTAAACTTCAATTATTCGAGCGGAGGCGGGGCTAGCGGAGGGCGGAGCGGGAGCGGATGGCGGAGTGGCGAGGGAGGAGAAGGAATCAGGGTATTTTGGTCCAAAATTTTCGATGGCAAAATTGTAATATTAAAGAAGTTTTAAGTGGGCTCACTAGGAAAAATGTTGTGCCCATCTAGAAACTCCCTGAACTGAGAGGCTCCAATTTCCTTCAAAATTCAACAGAAAAAAACCCCTAATGCCATTATTACTTTCTTTTAATGATCAAGCAGATAAAAAAGTTGTTGATAAAATGTGATCCTAATTACCTTGAACCACCCATCGGAATATTTCCTGTCATTTTCCTGCCAAAATCAAAGGAAAAAAAAATTGTACTGAGCTTTATCAAAACTAGGGATTTCGAGATAAAACGAAATTGAGAGAAGTGAACCGTGAGATACCTAGATTGACCGCCAGCATCTTGAAATCTTTTAAATGCTCAAAAAGGAAACAAGAAAATATTTTTAGAAAACAAGCAAAAATCAAAAGAAAAGTAAAAAGGTGGGGTTTTTAAGTTTTCTTACCATTCTTGGGAACTTGATCGTAGATTCGAGTTGCCATGACACTGGACCTCGTGTCTTTGCCCTAATCTGAAAAAGAACACAATGAGGATCTGATGAGTAGAATTCACAAAAATTTAATTGATTTTTAGGTTTGTTTCTTTAAAAAAATAAAAATAAAGGGGTTTTTACACTTCGATCCCATACTTCTTTAATAATTGCATATCAATTCCTCAAAACTTAATATTTTGAATTTAGTCTCCACGATATTTAAGTTACTCCAGTTCAGTCCCCTGGGTCACCTCCGTTAACAAATTTAACTTTACTCGTTATACCCTTGGAAATGGACATAAAAAGGAGAGAAAAAGCAGTTAATTTCCTCCATTCTTCTCTCTTTCCCTCCTTCTTCCTCTCCTCTTGGTTGGGTTCACCTTGTCATTCTTAACATCTCTTCTCCCTCAAACTGCTCTTGAAATAATAGTTGGCAAACTTCTCTCTACTCATAGCATTAAAGATTGTGAAATGCAGCTACACATCCAGGTTCAGGAAGAGCATAAATACAAGGATAATATTTGTCTCTATGAGTCAAATGATGACAAGAGAAAAGGTGTGCTATATGAGAAGAAGAGATTGAATACTAGAATTGTTTCTGACGTTTGTAACTAGACTAGAAGAGCATTAAAGATTGTGAAATACAGCTACACATCCAGGTTCAGGAAAAGCATAAATACGAGGATAATATTTGTCTCTATGAGTCAAATGATGACAAGAGAAAAGGTGTGCTATATGAGAAGAAGAGATTGAATACTAGAATTGTTTCTGACGTTTGTAACTTTGAATCTCTGGAAAATGCACAATAAAAATGCTGCCCTTATCATAGTTATATACCCATGTTATTAAAAGTCATTCTCTCTTTTTACCTTGTTTCAATGTAATTGCAGTTTGCAAATACAATTTGCAACATATAAAAAAGAGAAGGAAATTTTGAATTTTGGGGGAACTCCTTATCCCCATGCAAATTAATAGTTGCAATCAAACCAATTCTGAGATTTTGCATGGAGATTAGGATTTTCCACCAAAATTCAAATTTTCCCTCTACTTGCAATTACAAAGTGTATTTGAACTTACATTGAAATAAACAATCCTAAACATGTAATAAGTATTGCAGCATCTAGAAAGGCACACATGTGAGGTGCTTTTGAGGTAAAATGCCTTGAAAAGCTCAAACCATGAGGCATATGCTTTGACATAGGGCGTACAAATGACATGCACACCTCCCGCCTCCTTTTGCATCTTTTATGTGAGGCGTGCATTTTGTAAACCAGCAAAACTGGTCCATTTTAGTTTGTCCAATGGTCAGATAGCAAGTCTAAGGGGCTAGAACTTCTTTT